>BMAW01087746.1:944851-1026949 GCA_019974015.1 Nephila pilipes
TATATATATATATATATATATATATATATATATATATATATATATATGTATGTATATTGCATACAGGGGCTCACGACCGAGTTCCGCTCCTATTAATAGTAAGTTGGATTAATATTTTTCAACAAAAATATTCGTTCAAACGGGTTTAAAAATTATGTGTTAAACATGAAATTTCAATCTATGTTTGTATAATTATGTTACGCAATGTGTATTCGGTAGGAAAATATAGTTTGAAATTTATGTAATGCAACCCCCCCTTTCTTTACTACTTTTTATTTATTTATTTTGTGGTAATAAGTGCTCATGGTTTATATCTCATAGGATGTAAATCGAAGAAAGTATCTAAGATTTCTTACGTTGATAAGGAAAGAAGTGTGCTTCTTAATTTTTGTTGCAGATTATTTCTAGATTTTCTGCTCTGAATTTAATCCATTGTTTCTCTCGGAGGATCGCGAAATGTTCTTGGACATCATCTCTGTTTACGACATATTTCCGGTCATTAAAGGAAGACAATTGTCATTTGCATGTCTAAAGAAAATTGGTCGGCTACACGAGATGACCTCAGTTTGTAGTCACCGTCCACTGACAACCCCTGAGTTGCTATTAGATCACGCCCCGTATTCTTCTTTCTTTAAATATTAGATTATCGTTGGCGAAACGTCAGTTTTTATCTTGCCGACACGAATTGCGATGTTTAAAAAATGTCGCAATCACGGAACAATTCACCAATTTTGTTTTTGTGTAAGCATTCTTTCGGAAGAGAGAAAGTTTTTCGCATTCTTTATTGAGTTTCATTGTTTTTTTTTTTATCCTTAATTTTTCAAAAATTGTAGAAAATTTATATTTTTCATGAATTAAAGTCATCGAAAAGGAAGACATGATGAAAATCTATTAATAAATTTTCAGCATTAGAGATGCTCATAGTGTTATAATTAAAATTTTATAATACATTCTATGCCTTACATTTTAAAATCTGATTTTGTTAATTTTAAAATATTCCATATTTGTATGTTTTACTTTCTGGTGATTTGAATGTTTTCTGTTTTTCTTCGTTCATATTTTTGAGTTGACCTTTCATTGAAAAATTAATACCTTTTTTTGTATTTTTGTGTAACTTGGAACATAATACTAAAGCATTTTCCCACTGTTACATACACGTTGAATAAATAAAAATACACTCTAGAGATTAATTAATTATATAAATTGGACTCTAGATAATAATCAATTATGCATAATTACCCCTCTGAAAAATTAAGGGAACATATTGTTTTAACGAAAATATTCAATTATTTACACCAATAATTAACGCCGCATAAAAATTCTATACGTCGTCACTTGACCGAGGTTCAAAATTACGAGGTTTGCCATCAATAGCCCTTATGTTGCTTTTCTAGTGCGACATTAGTAATACCAATCAACCTAACAATTTCCATAATTTAAAGCATAACAGAGGGATATTTCATGTGCAAATCAGAAAAAGGTAAAAGTTCATAAATTGTAATTTCACTGAAGTTTTTTTTTTTTTTTTATCTCTGTCTTAAATGAGAAATTCTATTGTTTGGCTGTTGTTTTGTGTGTGTGTGAGAAAAGGGTAACTTGAAAATGTTACAACAATGCAATTATTTGCCTGAATCCATGCATATTACGGGGACTTGAGTCTCTATTAACACTATGAAGTATAGCAGACGCTGTTGGAGTGGCAAGGAGTGTCATTCTGTAGCATTTATTCCATGAAAAGGGGGTATTAGGCGTCTACCAGTGTAAGGTCGACAACAACTGATGACCTATATATCCTGTTAACAATTCATTGAGACAAGCAAGCACTTTATTCATCTGCCAAGACAGTAGTTGCTTTTAGTAATAGGATGAAGGATGTCAAGACAAACGGTCCGAAATAGATTTCATCAGGGTACTCTATAAGCACGTATGCCAATGGTATGTATTCTGATGACATCAAAATTCCGAGCGGTTAGAAGAAGGTGGACTGCTGAACATCAAGATTGGGTACAACACGATTAGGTCAAAAGCTGTTTACTAATGAGTCCAATTCAGTTTGGAACGGGGCACCCGACGTGCATTGGTATGGAGAGAAGGAAGCATTCCAAATAACCCCACATTCCTGCAATAAATATCACATTACAGACAACGTGGTTTGATGGTATAGTCTAAAATCTACATAGGTGGACGTGTGGACCTGTATATGATTCGGAATGGCAATTTGACAGTCCAAAGGTATACAGACGAGTTACTGAGACCTCGTGTCTTACCTTACATTGTAGCTATTGGTGATTCCTTTCTTTTAATCGATGATAATTTCAGACTTCATACATCTCGTCTTGCGGAGAATATGCTTGGAATTGAAACAATACTACGTTAGGAGTCGCCAACCTGCTCTCTTGCCTAATTACAATCGAATATGTTTGGGACACCCTCGGATGACTCGTAGCAGCCAGACTAAGGCTTCTTTTTACTATCCGGGATTTGGAGATTGCACTTCATCAGGTGTGGAACAGTATTTCCCAAAGTCTTATCGATAATATCATCGCATCCATTTGAAACAGTTGTGCCTTAGTCTTAACTGTTCCAAAGAACCACACGCCATATTAAGCAACTTGCATCATTTCCAAACACTTTTTTTCCCTTTTACTTGTAACCAAATTATTGCTCTGATGCATCTTATTATGTTCATGCCATCGTTTCAAAGAATTAAAGCTCCCTTACCATTTTTTTGCATTTTTTTTTTCTGTAATGCGTTTCATTACACGTGTATTTTCCATTTTATGGCAATGCTTAGCTGTCTTGCGTGGTTTTTTTTAACTTATTTGCATGTTCCTCTCATTTTTTTAACAGTATCAAAAAATTATTATTAAAATAATCATGCATTTAATCTGTTTATATTTCAATCGCTTATTCCATGGAATTAATTGTTATTAATTGTTGTAAAAATAAGGATTTTTTTTGTTATGCATTGTAAAATGATAAAAGTATTTTTAAATTTAAAATTAAGAAGTGAATCCTTTTCATCTCTAATTACCTTCGGTACACTTGCATCATTGCCGTCTGTAAAAATGTGAAAATTTAATTATTACATACTATTATGTAACACATACTCACAAAACATTAGTGAAAACAAAACTTCTTAAAGAGTGCGTAATTTTGTTTAACAACATATTTATTTGTCTCCCCCCCTAATTTTATTTATTGGGGGAAAAACAAATAAATTATTTTTCAGGCCTTAAATTGTCGAAACATTTTGAAAGGATTTTAGGTTTATAAAAACAAGCTCTGAAACCTTGGAGAGCATAATCGTATTTTATTTCATATCACAAACATTGTATAGATATTTATTAGCCATCTAAAGGGCTATTGTTTTAGATGGATCACTTTTAGGGTACCAAATCACTTTTCAATTTTTTATTGTTTGCTTCATTTTAATTACATTTAGCTTAAATATATCCAAATTAATACTGTTCTTTACAAAACTTTGCATACAACTTTTTAAAATTATTTTTCCCTTCATCATATCAAATTTTATGTATAGTTTTCAGTTTCTTCTCATCAAATTCGTTCCCTATCTCTTTTAATCTTTGCAACATTTCAGGGTTTTTTTTGTAAATATTACTGGATGTCAGCGTATAATAGGAATAATATCCTATAACTTTTTTCTCCTCTTCCATTGTTACTAAAATACTTTTCAGTCGGTGTTAGAGATATGATTGTTTTTCTAGGTAATCAAATCATAAGTAATCTAGGTAATTTAATTCAAACCTAGGTAATTTAATCAAATTAATTCAAACAAGGTAACTCAAGAAAAATTATGAGTTTAAAAATAATTAATTATTTTATTTTATTAATAACAGAGCTCTTAGTTTGTACAATCAAATTTCGGGGATTTTATAAAAACAAAATTCGCTGAACATCCAAGGAAGTATAATATTTTTAATTATTTAGATAAAAGAAATGAGTGTATTGAATTATAGTTCATTTTGTAAGTTTCAGGTGGTTTTGTTCCATCAATACGAGTATGTTTATTGATTCTGATTCTTCCAGTGAGTTCACATCATTTACATAATTTGTTTATACGGATGAAAAAAGAAATGAATTGAAAAACTTTTTCCAGTTTCATATATAACGATGTTCATGGACGCAATCGAGAGGAAGTATTGATATATGAAGGGAAGAGACAAATCTTAGGAATTGTAGACTTTCGAAAAGGAAAACACCACTAATGGATATGTAAGAGTAGATAGTTTACTTCCCTTCAACAGTCCTTAAGGATATTTCCTGGATGCTACATGATTCAAACAACCCAAATTTTGATTATATAAAGCAAAGTTCTTATATAAATTGAAGTGTAATGAGAAAAGGATAGAAGAGTTTATCGGTAAACGGGAAACAGGAGATGAGAATAATTAGGGTTGCAGAAATAAGATGAATGTTGATGTGATGGGCGTGGAAGTATTCTGGCGTGTATAGCGAATTAGGTGGGACATAGACTTGAGGCTACCAAAGTAATTGCAGAAGGTTCTAGCAATATTATTCTGATCAGCGTATTCTTTGACAGATTACAGAAGTTGTTAGTACTCGCGGAAAGGAACTTAACTGTGGAGTGCATCCCCTTATTTGAGGAGTTAAAGACATTTTGGATATAACTGACTATTTTAATTAACTAATTTGTGCTTAAACTTGAATTGAATTTTAATTGAATTTTTAATTAAACTTGAATTGAATTGAGATCTCGTGATTAAACATTAAAATGATAGATGAGACGGGTAGTAGGATACCGTCACAGATATTTTCTGCTGACATAGATTTAACTCGGAATACTTCAAATATCGACTACAATAACTGGCATATTTATAGAATGACATTTATTCAAAATCATCAACCTGTTTATAAAATAATCACTTTGAGGTTTTGCAATTCGTAGAATAAAATAACCGCATAACAATGTTTAACCAATCATGGTCATATTTATGTAAACATTTCTAGATGACATCAATCTTAGACGTAACTCATAGAAGTTAAATACAGTAGGCATTCTCTAAATCGGCATTCGATATGGTTTGGAACGTTTTGTACTCCAGTGCCAATCGAGCCATTTGCTTTCGGAATACACACACACACTTATATATATATATACATACACACACACACACACATATATATATATATATATATATATATATGTGTGTGTGTGTGTGTGTGTGCATGTATATGTATATGTATATATATATACACATATGTGTGTATGTGGAGGTTGGCATCGGTATGTTGCAAAGACCCACGCTCGTCTTAGGAGAAAAAATGATTTATTAAATGATGAAAAATTGAAGAAAATACAGAACGTTGGAACGTTGAATTTATAACCTTCTGGACTTTTTTGACTTGGATATACCTTTTTTCTGCATTGTCTATGGAAAGTTTAGATATAACTGTTTCGATTGTAGAATTTAAACGTTCTACTTGTCCGTTTGCTCTACGTAATCTGGTGGCGATTGGGAAAAGTTCGATTTTTTCGGTACTGCAATAATCTTGAAATTGTTGAACAGTGAATGAGGTCCCACAATCAAAAATAATACAAGATGGATTGCCAAATATGTTTTTTTGATTTTCTAATTTTACAATAACTTCTGCAATTGGTATGTTGCAAAGAACCACGCTCATTTTAGGAAAAAAAAATGGTTTATTAAACGATGAAAAATTAAAGAAGAAAACGGACACGTATTTCTGCGTGTTTACACTTCGAGATTTAACCTACTAATCTGCTTTGATGGTGGTACTGCTATAGCACATAGAGGTAATCTGCTTACATATAGCATATATATGCAATATAATAGTTATACATATATATATATATATATATGGCAATATAAATGTAATATATACATATATATGTACATATATATATATGCATAATTGATATATATATATATATATATATATATATATATATATATATATATATATATATATATATATATATATATATATATAAAACCTTTTTTATTTTTTAAAAATGATGAATAAAAGGAAAATAAATTTTGAGAATTCGGAAATAAGTATTTTGTAACTATTGCGTTAATTTATCAATATCGATCATTTTTAATGTGTTTGAATGACATTTATTTATCTATGAAAATTAATCAATTACAAAATTAGGATTTTAATACATACAGCCTACGACTAATCTTTTAAAATTTATAACGTTTTTATTAGCTACAAATTTCTATTTATGAAAACAAACTTTGTTTAAAACAAGCAGATCAAACTAAAAAGTTAAACACAGACCAAAACAATTAAAACTTAAGTTTATGCAAGATACACGCAAATAAATAAATAAAAATGTTTTTAAGAAACCGTATATAAACTTAAGTTAATCGGAAAAGAATGAGAACAATAATAAGATTATTGTTTCTTTTTGCGCTAAGACAGACATCGATATTATTTTCAAAGAGCATTTTTACTCTTTGCTATTTTTTCTACATCGAGATTTTTTGCCATGAATAATAACAAATTGGCATCAAATTAATTGAAAAGAAAAGGCATATCTCTTTTCGCAATTCTACGTAACTAGTTTTACCAATAAGAACTCTTAAAGTTGGGAATATTTCTGAATTTTATTTGCGAATTGGCGAATGTTTTCAAATTCGAATAGAAAAGTTTTGGAAATTCAGGCACGCCAGTCTTATTGAATTTTTTTAAAAATATGAATTGATCATTAGCGAACGTTGTAATCCACTATTATGGTAAGAGATTTCAATTACAAAACTTTTATTATGACGTTTATTATCTTTTATTTCTATGGTTGCGCTGTGAAAATATCTGTTGTGGGCAGTATGTACTCAAAAGTTTGATATACTTGGTCTTATGTACTATAATTAAGAAGTAACTACCTTAATTAAGAAGTATTTCGTTCTTATATCCAATATATATAAAGGTCTTATAATAATAAAAGTTCATAATGTTTTTTAAATTAGTCTTAAGCTAAATATAAATTGAAGAAAATACATGAGTTTTAAGAATTTGTAATTTATATTTAAAAGAATTGCGCATTGAAATTCACCTGAGAAATTTTCTTTGCAACATCTGTAAAAACATTTTTTCTCTCTCTAACAATTGGTAATAAAAACTCATCTCGAACAAATCCACAAATTACTTTAGATAATTTTGTAAGTTTTACATTGCAATATTATTTAAGAGAATATGTGTGATAGAGGTATACTGAATATATCCTCTCAACACAAGGAAATATTAATTTTATTAATATTCTATTCTATAAAAGTCATTGCACCTCCTTCGTAAACAGTGTAAAGGACCTCGAATTTTTCCTAAATTAAATAAACAAGAGAATACTACATGAAAAACAAAGACGTTTCAGAATATCTCAATATTTCATAATCACGACTGTACAATAAACACAAGCGCAAATTCAAATATCACGTTTTCTTCGGTAAGGAATCATTATGTCATCAGTATTTCCGTAGTCACATGATGGAAAATTTTTCCTTCTTTTTTTAATTGCATTGTGACGGTTAGAATTGAAATCGTTGAAGAAACCACGATCACACACACAAAGTAAATTTTGTCTTGAAGAAATATATATTACTTCCCTTTTTAATTCTGTTCCCTGTGTTTTCAATTATTAAAGTAATGCACCATTGTTTTCAGATTTATAAGTCTCTTTATTGAGCAATCTGCATATAGGTAATGACGCTCGTAGAACTTAAATGTCTTATAGAGGTTTCGAAACCTTGTTCTTAATCCTCGTTGCTATATTTCTGCGTTTATAAATTTCAATCTGAAGCGTCTAAGGATTTTATTTCAGTCCCTTCAAGTCATCTCTTTTTATGCTGTTTTAGTAAA
Source organism: Nephila pilipes (assembly GCA_019974015.1). Taxonomy (NCBI): domain Eukaryota; kingdom Metazoa; phylum Arthropoda; class Arachnida; order Araneae; family Nephilidae; genus Nephila; species Nephila pilipes. The sequence goes on from BMAW01087746.1 coordinate 952,718, forward strand.
ATATCAAATGTTTAGATCAATGGTAACCTTTGTAATTAACATTTATTTCTATATTTGGAACCATATAGATGGATTTGAATACAAAACAATATGCAGTTAATCGAAAAAGTTTGAAGAATGATAGACTGTAACTAAATTCTTATTTAGGACAAAACTATCGGTAGTTCAAATAAGTATGTTTATAGCTAGGCTATTAATAATCATTATTCACGCTAACAAAATCGTTTTAAATTAATAATAACTTAGGTAGATATTTAGGGTATGAAATAAATTATCGATATTAATAAACGAAAATAATAAGAAATAAACATTTAGAGGATGATAATTTTGAAATTTTTTTTTAAATAAACAAAATGAAATAAATGGAAATACTGTGAAAAGTGCCTAGAATCTCGTAACCTAAAATGAAATCTACATTACATACAAATAGTCTATTTTAGAAAACTATTACATTAAATTTGTGTTCAATATAAAAATACTAAATGAAGAATATCAAATTGGAACAAAAATCTGTAATCTGAATTAAGTAATAAATGTATTATTAATTTAAAACATTATTTATTATCTCTTTATTATTCTTATATAAATTTTTTGACATAATAAAAATAAATATTACTAAATTTATGCTATTTAATTCATATTTTTATTTAATATGTTTTCTATCAAATTTTGCAACATATTTGCAAAACTATAATTCAAAGCTTCAAGCTATTTCAGTCTAAATATTGTCAATGAAATATTTAAAAAATGCAGTTTTTTCTCAATTCGATATATTTATTTTTAATGGATTTTCTTCTACTCACATTATAACTATGTCTGAGTCAAAACTTTAAAAGTTTTTTTTTCTCCCATTTTAAAGAGCTCAATTGAGCTGAAATTTGCTATACACAATTGTTTTTGATGACAATACGGTAATTTAACTATAATTAATAAAAATTAACTTATGAAAACTAATCATTTAAAGAATTAAATTTTTCTCTTAATTCCAATTGTTTACAGCGTGAAACAATGCAATATTGAAACCAGTAAATTAAACTATCCCCTCGTAAAATTTTAAGATGTAAAAAAATAATGTTACGCTAAGTGTGAAGCTTGAAAGAAAAACCATATTTAAAAAACTCGTTTTTTACCGGTGTTATTGATGTATTCGAATCTCCTTTCCCTAGAACAAAAAAAGAAGCATATTTTTATTATAGATGTTTCAATAATTTGATTTCATCCTAGTTTTCTAATCAGTGTTATATTCCTAATGCCTCATAATTTATTGACAAACCTTTAAGAATAATGTGTTGTTTTTAAAAATGTTTCATACGTTTAATACTAGAAAATACATATAAAAATGAATATCTTTTAAGAAATAACAACTGAAAGATTAATTATGACAAAACATATACCACACTTCAACAGATTTAGGACGATGTGATACAGGAAAATTTAATACTTAAAATATCAATATTTATTTGTCGTCCAGTATAGTATTGGGCTTAAGAATATCACTCGTTCAAATAGAAAGAAAAGGAAGTTAGTTCAGATGCTTACAAAATTAATAGCCAATGGATAACTGAAAAGATGCAACTTGTATCATAAAGTTATTAAGATGGTATAGAATACAAGAACAACTGTCGAGTAACCTCGTAGACATGAATGCAAGCGAGATTAGAGTGACTTTAAAACGACTTCAGAGAACTTTGGTTAATCACATGGCGAAAATACTGAATACTCAGGTGCAAGGTGCCTCTTACTCATCCTAGATTAATTCAGCAGGTCGTTGAGTATTTGGATGAAGACAGCATTCGGATTGTCAAACCAAGAACTCCTTTGTCCCTTTCAGCTGTGTTCTTCTGAGCCCTGCATGGATATGAATATAAAATAAAAATGTGCACGCATTTGTAATTTGCATATATGCGTGCATGCAGAAATGAGTTGTTCTAATGTGCCGCCTCATGGGAAGATGAGAAGATGGCAAGAGGTTCACGGAGGACCGCGATACTACCTAGATGTATATAACATATTTCTGAATTTTTTAAAGCTTCTCGGGAAATATTTCTTTTATTTTTATTAATATCTATATTTATTTGCAAATAATTGCTTATTAAAATCATATGGAGAAATAATTATTATATATATTATATTGTTATCTGTATTATAACATAACATTAAGTTTATGAATTTATTTTGAATGTGTAATCGAGCTGATGTGTTAAAAAATAAATTATTTATGTAACATTGAATCTCAATTATATTATTTCAAATTTTCATAATATATAAAATACATTTTTTAGATTTTTTTCTTAAAATTCTAGGTATGGAAATAGAATCTCTTACCGTATCCCTTAAATCTCCTGACAGATATTGGTCTCAATATCATGTGGACTTTAATCTCATCAGCGAAAAAAAAACAACTCGATTTTTAAAATACCCTCAGAAGTAGAAAAAAAAATTGATGCATTGAGATCAGGGGAGCAGGAGGATCGATTCTAAGTTTTTAACGATGCTGTCGATTCGTTGATCTTAGTTTTTCAGATATGCTTTTCTCGACACGATGATCTTAGTTTTTCAGATATGCTTTTCTCGACACGATCAAGATCGTCTTGATTGTGAGACGAACGAGATGGTCATGATGTATCATTGACAGACCTTTGTATATCAAACCGCTCAATCAAGTCTAATATCAATCAAAATGACTCACATGTGCCATCTGTATGAAAACAAGGGAATTTTTATTAATGTAGTATTATTGGATAATTTTCATCAGTTGCTCAATAATTTATTTTAATAATAATGTCCCTAGGCTTGATTTTTAGATTATGATAATAAAAGATAAAACATTAATTTTCACAAATTTTTTTTTTCAAATTTTAAACTATAAATGGCTCACTAAGTGTGTTTCAAAAAGTCTTTTTTATGTTCTTTCATTCAATTTTCGTAAAATAAAGCCATTTCACAATAATGTTTTAGATTTACTTTTGATTTTATTTCATTTCCACATAAAGATTTATTCATAAACTTTCTTCTCTGACTCTAAACAGAAAATTTAACATCTTTGCAATAGTACAAAATTTAATATCATAATAAGAAATATAATAGCGCTAATAATGCATTCTTTAGCCTAAAATAAATTGAGGGTATGTATAAAAATCATCAAATACTTATTCAGTTTATTTTATTATAAAGTTTTCAGTCTTCTAAAATAAATTCGGAATAATGTAATTATAATAAAAAAAAACATTTATTCTCTATGCAGAACAAAATTAACATGCAATATCTATGTAAAAGTTCCTTAAAAAGAAAAGGGAAAAATTCTTCATATTTTTCTTAAAGAAAGATTCTAAAGATTTCTCGGCAGTTGCATTATGTAAAGGTAATATTTTTCTGTTTTGATCCATTTTTATCTGAATCGTAAAGAACAGAAATAACGTGTGAGATGTTACGTGTTATTCGTAATCAACTCTTTCTTCCATCGAGGCGTTACAAATCCACGAACAATGGATTGGATCATTTTAGATATGGATTGAACACTTTCCTACACTTTGTTCCAAGAAGTTTAGAAGACTCTAAAATGGTTCTAAGGATTACAGACTTGTGATTATGAGAAAAAGATGATGTCTCGAATAGAAACTCATAATAAGAACAATCGAATTGAATGTAAAACAATGGTATCAGTAGGAAGTACTGATGGAAAGATAGCATCGATTCAAAAGTACAAATTTTTCTTACAGAATGTCTTCCTGAAGTGAATTTCATATGATTTTGTTCACAGATTTAAACACTCAAATATAAAATATGTCCAAGACATGCAAACTTATTTAAATGTCATTCTTATTGTAAGATATAAGCCTTTTCCTTAGATAATGAAAAATGATCCATAATGCAGTCTTTATTTAGAAAAATTAGTGATAAAGTCTATATATATATATATATATATATATGTGTGTGTGTGTGTGTGTGTGTGTTTAAATGTAAACAAACAACACAACATTTTATGTTCATAAACAAATTTCGAAAATAGATCTCAAAAATTATAAAATAATATACTACAAAAAAAATGATTGCTATACAATCGAGTAAAAAATCATATACATCAATCTATATAAATATACGAATAAACCACGCTGAAAACAAAGAAAAATTAAATAAAAATAACAGTACAAATTTAATTATGAAAGGAAAAGTCATATACAATAGATAACTTTCAAAAGTAAGTATATTAAACGAAAAATTAAAATGACTACTACTAAAAATATTTACAGAAGAGATTAAAAAAAATTGAAAAACCCCAAAGTTGAAAAAAAGTAAAAGAAGTATAAAATATTTAATGTTGTACTAGTTTAGTATTATTTATTGTTGTTTAGTGTTGTAGTAGATTTACAAAATGATGATATTTGTACGCCTAATATTTACAAATAGCACATCGATGTGGAAAATTAATATGTTACTACAGGTAAAAAGGATATTGTTGATGATAAAATATTAAAAGACATAGACCGTGGGATTAATTTCAGACATTATTTCTTAAAACTGCTATTATGTTAAGAAACAAATGAATTTAGATATTTATAATTTTATAACTAAATTAGTAATTACCTCTGGTCTTCCATTGGAGGACTTTAAGCTGTTTAAAGACTGCATTAATTCTAAAATTAAAAGATCGACCATTAAAAAAATTATATTTTAAAAATAATGCGGATATTTATTTGAAAAAGAAGCTATTAATAATCTCTACATTTTTATGTGGTTATGTAAACGAAATACCTAATAATTATGTAATTATTTGGAAAAAATTCTACATTAATCTTACTAACGAGCACCTTGAGAACAATAATTCTTTTACAGTAGTCAGTAATAGTTAGAAATAAATGTTTATTGGAATTATATAAGAGAATTAGTGTTAATATAAATAATATTAAATTATCTCCCACATTTTTACCTTTAAAGTTTCATAAAACTCTTATTAAATTTAGAACAGTTACTAATGGATCGAAAGTAATTATTACTGGTAAGCTATTGCAAAAAATGATAGAAAATATTATAGATAATTACCACAGAACTAATGTTTTAAAAATATTGCGAATAGAGTTATATATATATATATATATATAAAATAATCATATTTGTTCCATTTATAGTTAAGATTTTGAAGAAATTTTATCATTCACTAAGCACAGATGATTCCATTAATGTTCTTAAAATAATTTATAAGAAATTTAATATTAATAACATTATAGCGCATGAAAAATTTAAATACTGTGTTAAGTTAGTTTTAAGAGCATAAATATTACATAGTTTTCAATAATAAAATATATAAATACAGATAAAAGGTATACCACAAGGTTACAAGAAATTATTTAGCCATTATTTTCTTTTAAACATTTTTATAAAAATATTTTTATTATGATTGTTTTAAAATATTTAGATATATTGATTAAGGTAATTTTTTTCAAATTGTTAAAAATAAATATGTTAAACTGTTCTTATTCCTTTACATTGAATATTAAAATTATTGCAAACTAATGGTAATATTAATGAATTGAAATTTTCATATATTTTTTTAAAAATAGGATATAGTAAAATTTATAGTAGTTTTTTCGACAATAGAAATAAATTTAACTCTAAAATTCCTTAAGTATCGTTATGGACTAGTTTCTCAAAACTTAGTATTTTCAGAAACATTATTTATATTTTCTTACCATGAGACTCTTGATTAATGTTCATGATATTTATAAAAACCTAGACAGTTTTCACAAACTTGGATGGCCAGCATGTTATCCTTTGAATTCTTAAGAGTAATTTAGAATATAATAATTATGAAATAAAGTAATTTTTGTTTTTGTTTTTAAAATTTAGTTTATTTTTTTACGTATTTTTCAGTTTTCCTTTTATTTATTTTTTTAGTTTCCCTCTTACTTTTTCATGTAATCTGTGCTTTCGACTCATGTAGGTTTTTTTTTAATATTCTGATTATTAATTTATTTTTATTTCATTTTTTTGTTCATGAAGTAAATCTTGTACGTAACTCTATGTGTTTCAATGGGTATCTTAAACTTCTTTTTTGCATCTATAATGTTTTGAAATTTTGGTTCTATACCATTTTATATACTACATTCTTCGGCTTAGAGAATATTTTGCCTTTAATCGAAGTTTGACCTATCAAAACTACATTAAACTAGTCACAAAATTTTAAAGTGTTACATTTCAATTTATTTTTGATTTTCATTCTATTTATCTTTATTCTTATAATTTTTAGGATTGTACATCTTCTTATTGTGTTTGTATTATTTTTCTTGCCATCATTGGTAGGTAAAGTATTCTTTTCGGTAAAGTTTTATCCTGTTTAACTTCTTACAAGTTTTACAATGTTTTACTTTTCCATTTGTGTATATGTAATTGGGCATATAAAATAAATTAGCTATTTCCTATTTCTTATTAATTTTTAATTTCTACCATCTAAAAATGTTAAAGTGTGGTTTATTTTGTAAATATTATTTATTGTAATTATGTTTCAATATTTGTTTCTTTATTAACGTTATACTATTTCTTTATTTTTATTTCATTTATTATTTTTACTATCTATACACGCATATATGTTTTACAGTGTTTATGAATATTTTTTGTAGCAATAGTAATATTGTAGTTCTAATCAAAAATACTAACAAAGATTTATTTTTAGATTATTATTAACATACGTACTGCGTACAATAGCAATGCCACTTGGGAACTAGTTTTAAAAAGAAAGAGATTTTCGAAAAGGTTTTGATGTAACTTTCGCAGATTACTTAATTACTAAATTAACTTTCCATTTCAGTAATAGTGTAAGCTTGAATTTATTCTGCAATATGTCAGGGTTATATATTAGGTAATTATCTTGCCAAAAGTTCCTAATTATCCTTTATTTTTATTACGCTATTGGAATTATATTATTAGTCCTTTACAAGTGAATTCAAAAATGTGATATTGTTTAATCGGATATTAATAATAATTTCCTTCCACTTTGAAAACATATCTGAAGAGATTTTAATAATCTTCACAAAATTGCCGATATTAAGTGCCTATTATGTTTAGAGCTCAGATGCCAAAGATTTATTTTTGTTGTACTTCAGCTTTTAATAGGCCTAAAAATGGTCAGAAGTTGGTTTGGTAGATCTTGATGGATAAAAGCTTTTAGAGACAATCCTCTTAAAACTTTCCAATCCTCGTATACTGATATTTAAAAATTAATATATTGTTCTGTCTTGTTGTGCGTGGTGATAATTATTATCTGGCTCATAAACTGAATGAAAACTGTTTTTAATCGTTGTTGATATGATTTTATTGTAATTCTTAGTTCAAAAAGTGGAAAGATTGTTTTTCGATGGGGTATGGCCCTCCATATTCCACATTTCTGTGAAAAACAAAGGTGTATTACATTGAAACATTTCTGGAATATTTAACATGTATATTCCAATTTTAGACATTTTTTTTAAAAATAAAACAACTTTTTTTTAAAAAAAAACATTTTTTTAATAAAAAAAAAGGTATTTGAGACCGCCAGAAAAAATATTTTGTATTAAATATTAGCATTTTTTTTCAAAAATAAATGCATGTGTTTCAAATTTATATTATTACAAAATACGGTTTTCGATGCTTAGTCTTTAAAGTGGAGCTTATTTAAATGCATTAAAAATTGTAAAATCTAACTTAAGTTTATTTTTATTACATAGAGGTATTTTTATTTGCTTTAGGAATAACATAGTAACATAAATTTCTTTTATACGACATTCATAATACTTACATTATTTTATAATTTGGAGTGTAATATGTTTATATGTTTACAATGTTGTCTCAGTGTTCCTGAATTTTATTCAAATATTTGAAAAGTATTTTTACACTATTACAATCAAAATTATGTTGTATTTTACACCATTCATCATAATTTTAATACTATAATTTTTAAACATTTAGGATATTTTGAGTGTATGTATGTGTTTGTGTTTTAGATGTGTTAATATTAAAGACTTTATTCCTTTTATGAAATGCGTCAGGTAACATTTAAAGTAATAACTTTCTATATAGCATTTTAAAATTAAAAAAAACTATATTAATTATATATGTGTGTGTGCCGACCGTAAAATGTATACTAGAATTAAGGATGAACATTTAGAAAGAATTTGAAAAAAAAATCCGTTTGCATTTAAAGAAACTTATTAAAGGGTGTGTAAACACAGGGGGAGGGGCAGAGAGAGAGAGAGGAAATGAGTATTTATACAATATAGAATGAAACAAATTCTGCATGTTATATTTAACCCTCATTATAAATCAAGAAAAATATAATTATTATTTAATTAAAAATTCTGTATCAAATACACATGCACTGTGATTTCATAGCGTATTACATTTTTTTTAAGTAAAAAAAGTATTTTGCAGTTTTCAAAGAAATAATGTGTGAAGCAACAACAACAACAACAACAACAACAAAAAAAAAAAAAAAAAGCTTGAAAAATACAATGGTCAATACGGAATGATCTGCATTATTTCAGTATAAATAAAATAGAATATTCTGCATCGGAGTAACTTATGAGTAAAAGTATCACATATTTTCTATTAGAAACATTTTGTATTATGAATTTATTTTTATAAACATTTCTTCCCTCCACAGTCATTTTAAGTTCACGAGTCGTTAAAACCTATGCAATAACATTAACACAATGCTTATTTTACACAATTGATATTTTAATTATTATTTCAACTTTTATGCTTATTTTGAATCGTTTCAAAATATCAGCATTGTAAAGAATGATGATTTTACATGGAAAAAATCAATTCTCATAAGGTAGTTCCTCACTCTAAGAACAATCAACATGTTTTGTTAGTCTTAAAGTAGTAATATAAAGAAATAATAATAATATTAAATAAATTTAAAAAAAAAGAGAAATTCATACACTGAAAATTTAGTATTATAGCCTTTATCAATAAATTTTAAGAAATCTATTTTTCTGTATCACCAATTTTATTTTTATCATTGAAGAGTGAGCAACAGACAAAGGCTCAACACGACGAGAGGAATGTAAAAAAAAAAAAAAGAAGCACAAGGTCGTATATGCAGTGAAATATTTAACCATGAAATCGCATCTGTTCATGAAACTTTCATGTTAAAAATGCAGGAGCTTTAACCGCAGATACGAAGCTTTTACAATGAAAGAGCTTCTGGCCAGAACAATGGAAATACCTTTTACATTTTCTATGCTGAACACAAAAGTAAAGCAAACTTCTATTTACAAATGTATAAGTTACATTATTTTGATTTATAAGATGCGCAGAAAAAAAATGGATACATATCTCTCAGTCCGTAAAAAACACGTATTTTGTTTGCACATTATCAAATATTTGATATATTAAATTCATTTTTTTATATAATTTCGCAACATGAATTTTTATCCATTGATCAATTTACGAAAGATAATATTCAGGGATCTATACACACAGTTCAATTATTATAACTTTCCACTATAATCACGTTCATTTTTTACGATTATATTGAAAAAGGTACAAAATTGGTTTCAAGATCAAGGTAAAGAATTCTCCACTGAGAGGAAAAATGGGATCCCAAAGGGATGGAACAAGTGCAGAGAAGTTAGAAGGGAATGTGCGAAAAAATAAATAAATAATTGAAATAATTTAATAAACCATTTTTTCTGTACAGCTATTTGCCTGCTTAAATACTTAATCCCCATCGTATTAAAATCTTCTCAAAGGTGCACATTCCCAGCAATTATAGTAAAATATGAAGCATATACGCTTTCAGCTGGGTAGTTAAAAATCCTTGTTGCGCTCTGATACAGCAGTATTTATGCATGATTAAGAATAAATCTTTAATCATATGCATAATATTTTTAGCTCGTGTATACATATAATGCAAAAATTTAATATATTAGCACTTTTTAAATACGTGTTAAACATTTAATGTATACATAGTGAAAGTATTTATCATTTAATGAAAAAATTCCGCACGTTACCTTTTAGGACGGAAGGACAAATGAAGATTTATTCTTCGTTCCCGTAATTAAATAAAATTAAGTCTTTTTTCGGCTTGTTATTATATTTTTAAAAAAGAGCCAAAGAAAACTGAGAAGGGGTGAAAGCTCAACAGAAATGGGGAAAAAAGAAAAAGCGCACAATATATATATATATATTGAACACTTAGATATTTATTTAAAAATTGTTGACAGAAAAATTTATTGTAACGTTTATGATAAGAGAGACAACTTTTATTTTCTGATCCGCAAAGTACCTTTTTACAATAGTTAACTTAATGTATTAATTTTTAGAAATATTATATATAATTAGAATTTAATAACAAAATATTCTGATAATCATAGGCATTTTAATAAATTTCAGGAAATATATCTGCTAGCAGATTTTCTAGTTACTTTCGTGGAAAACAATGTGAAACATAGTAATTACAACATAGAATAATTTTATTTTTGTCGTTAATATATAAAAATAAAAAAATATTTCTTTGTTATTCAATTTTTAATTTTTATTTTGTTTATTCGTTTTTCTACATCCAGTTCTTTAAAAAAACTCTAGGTTTATAATTTTGCCTTCGTTAATTTTTTAGTTCCTAAATTTTGTATTTTGTTATTTTTTGTAAATTTTTAATTTTATCTTATTTCTTACCAATTACTTCTGGTTTTTTAATAATACTGTGTATTATTTACAATTTCTTATAATATTACTTCTTTCTGTACCTTTAACTTTAGAGTGTAGATGACGTTATAGTTATTTCCTAATCCCCTTGAATATAGCTTGAAAATTTAATTACAAAGACGACACCTTTAAAGCTAATCATTTTCCTGTGTTTGCATCTTTTCAGAGTAAGATTTTTTTATACTCAAATCTTTTTTTTTCACATTCTATTTGATTTTTTATAAAGTAATTAAGTTTAATCTTTCATTTGAAGCTAAAATTCTTATTAGAAATTTATAATATAAAATTTTCTTTTTTTTTTCCTGGTGTTCTTTATTTTTAACTAATCGAATTTTTGATTTTATACCTGATTTTATAAAGTAATTGCTGAATGGGATGGTTGGGCTATTGATTTTGAAATAACCTGCATCCACAATATGAAGCTGGCGACAGCATTAATTATGAATAAAATGTATCAAACGTAAGATATTCAAAAAAAATTATGATTCAATCTTTTTTGTGTTCTCCGATTTTTCTTCTAGTTCTTCTGTAGTGTTACGTCTGTTTTAATAATTATGCACAATTTTTTTATACTTCTTATTTGTTTATTATCGGTTAACTGTCATTACAGTTGTATTTTATTTTTTCCATACAGAGCGCTGTAATCCAATGACCAAGCATAAATAGCAATTTAAAAAATATTATTTCGTCAAAATTAGCGTTTATTTTGAATAATGTGTTGTTAATATAGTTGATGTGAATAATAGATAGGAGCTAAATATTTTATATGAAAACATTTCTGGAATTTTTTTTGTAAAAATTAACTGTTTCAATGGCAATGAATTCCCTCAACAAAAAACAAATAAAATATATAATTGATAAAAAAAAAACTAAACTATCTTTTTTTATATAAATTCTCTTGGCTTGTGTTTACTTTATTCATTGTATTATAAGGTATAATATTTTGTTTGAAATGAATCAGATAATTGCGTAAGCATTGATTTCTTTAAAATGTATAGAATTTCCTCACCAAAAATGGGATAGAACTCTAGTGAACTAAGAAAAAAAATAGTTAATTTAAACGTACTTATTTTTTTTCTAATTCCTATTTTTCAATTATTAAATTTTTAAGTAATGAAATAGTTACGGAATTGTTCATATTTCTTAAAAATATCTTGTATTACAAGTGATAACGTTTTGCGTTATATTATTTCTTATATGGTAAACATGAGACATTTGTAAGCAATATACACCAATTAAACATAATTTTAAGCAAATGTAAACAGCATGGCTATAAATGTCGCTTATCTTAGTATTTGGTTGGACTACCTTTGGATCTTGGCCGCCTTTTTTTTTTAATTTATTTTTGTCATGCATATTTATGTACTTGTAAGATTATGTATTATCTTTTCATATTTTACATAAAATTCCAAAACAGTTTCTTGATTTCGCATGAAATACGTACGTTATTAATTGTAAACTAACTGCAGAAAAATAATGGCTTAAAAACAGTGCCTGAGGTTATTTCTATGTTTACAGAAACAACAGTTTTAATATGAATTTTGAAAATAAAGAAGATAATGGTACTATCATTTATAAATGAGTTGTTTACTTAAGAGCCTATTTTCAGACTGAAAAAAGAAACATAAAATGCGGTTATACTTAAAGAAGAAAAAACACTTTAGGAATAAATGAAATTTAATCTGCTAAGGGAAATTATTATCTCAATTCCGAACAATACTGTTGAGAAATACAAAAGGAAAATTATAATGAAGAAAATAATTGTTTTCTAAATAAAATACTTTAATGTATTGAGTCATGTCTATAGCAGAATAGTATGTATATAGAACATGACGCCTTATATATATATATATATAATTGCACTTATAAATCAGCTAAAATACTAAACTTTAAATTATTAGAAAAACTTATCCTAAAATGAAAAGTATATTATGTTTTTCAGATATATCGTTCCTTATTTAAAATTTAGTTTTCATTGTAGTAAGAGACTTTTAGTTATATTTATTTTCTCACATTAAAAAAAGCAAAAAGTACAAGAAAAAAAAAAGAAAATTATCGTATCGGAATCTTTTTCTTTTTTTAAATATAATAAAAAATATTGAAAAACTAAATTGTTTAAAATAACTGATGTGTAAAAATGCGTTTCTAAATCTTAGAACACTTCGAAATTATATGATACACTTTCTACTTTTCTCTTGAGATATGCTTTCTTATCAAACCGCTATAGTTCCAATTCAATTCATTTTGAATTCGTTAACATGTTAGTATTTTCTTGCGGAACTTTCACTTACTACCTCCAATTTAAATTATTTATTTAATGGAATATATTAAAATACAGTCACAATAATGAAGGGGGGGGATATTTTCCTTTAATGTACGAATTCTTTCATTTTCTATGTAATTATTTTTTCAGTATGTTTGTTTCAGTGATTTATCTTTACAACAACAAAACTTACAATCGGAAATAAACCTTTTCTATTTTTCGCTCCTTTTGATGAATTCTATGACATTGAGATGAATACAATAACTAAGATTTCATAAGATATTTAGAAATATTCCATTTGTTCAACATTATGCTCTCAAGTTAAAATTGTTTGGTAAATAGGAGTGTACGTAAAGTAAAATTGAAACATTTGAAATCTTCCATCCAGATAAATATACCAATAATAAAGGGAAAAAATATTATAAATTGTCTTAAATGCAAGCAATTCTTTTTTTTTTAATAATTTTAGCAATTATTAAAAAAAAAGATTCATTAGATAATCTGTTCAACATTTCATAACGTAATTAATTACAATTTGTAATATTTTATATGTGTTAAAATAGTTGTATTAATTTATGAGAATTGACTTTCCCAAAACAGAAGATCTTAACTAGGGCTCTTTGGAATCCGTAGAAATGCTTGAAACGATTTCTGGGGTCATTTCTGGTATGATTTCTGGGGTTTTGTTTATAATTTTTATTTTATTCTCTCTCTCACTCTCTCTCTCTCTCTCTCTTTTTTTTTTTTTTTTTTGCTAGTTCGAAAATAATTTTTTGGCTGCAGTACTCTTTTTCTCTGATAGATAGCATTGTTATATTTGGTTTCAAAGAAGACAAAATATTTGCAGGTTTGTTTTAAAATTGTGTTGTCGTAATGTATTCGTATATATTTTTTAGTGTTTTTTGATCTGATTATTTAAATTTCGTATTTTCTTTCTTCTATTTTTTTCTTCCGTTAGTGTTTGGATTTTCTATTTCACTCTATACTTTTTTTTTTGGATTCTTATAATCTTATTTGATGTTTTGGTTTTTGATATTTTTTTTTATTTTTATAGAGTTTCATGATTTTTATATAACATGTGTCTGTAGGTGAATGTTTGACCTGAAAATTAGTTGAAACCAGTAAATCTGTCATAAGCCCCATTCTAGCTGTTCTCCCAATAGTTTTCTTTTACGATTTATTTCTCCTCATAAGTTTTCATATGGGGAGATATGTACTTATAAAATTGTGTTAGTTATTTTTTTGCAAAATTTTTTCTTTCAGTTATTTTCTCTTTATTCTTTCATTGGTCAAGTAATCTTTTTTTTTTTTTTCAATTCAAAAATATGCTCATTTTTTCTTCTATTACCTAAAAAAAACAAAACTGTATGTAGGTAGTATTTGTAATTTTAGAGAATTATATTTAGTTATATAGTTTCTGTAATCTTTTAAATATATTTCAACTATTTTGTTATTTTTAAAAATACACAGACATATATATATATATATATATATATATATATATAACTTTTAAATTGGGATTATATTTTTAACTTGATTGTGCTTAGCTTTTCAGTTTTAATATATTTTATTTAAATTCGGTTTATTTGTGGTTACAATTTGCAATTTTTAATGTGATATTGTATAATTTAAAATTATGTTCAATTAACATTAATTATATATACAGTTTAATATCATTACAACGATATTCTCTATAACGAAAATTCTCTCTATTACGATATTTTTCTTAGTCCTGGCTTAATTTCCTTCAGATTAATGTAAAGCAATTCTCTGTATTACGATATTCTTTACAACAATAATTCTCTCTGCAACGGTGGTAATACTTTCCCTTCCATCACAATAATTCTCTATATTACGATTTTTTTTTAAAAGTCCAAGTGATGTTTACAAATTAAACGCTACACAAAAAAAAGTCTAGAAAAAAATTGTGATTGGACTGTTGGACGGTGTTCTCAAGTTGCATTCTCTGTTGAAAAACTTCATCGAAGTTTTGCATTGCTCTTGCTGAACCAAAACACTTTTTCGTTACCATAGTTTTAACAATGGTAATGAGAAAGTGGTTTTGTTTTGTTAACGTCACACTGTAAGCAACATGAGGACCATTGGATACAGACCTCGTAATTTTGAACCTCGGCCAAGTGACGAGGAAGACACCTGAGCTGGTACCCCCTCTTCTAACTGCCACACAACGCCATCGGGAGGACTTTGAGCCTCTACGGATTTAACGGGCATCAGCCTCGGCTACACTGCTGGTCTCTTATGACATCAAGGCTCGAAACAGTGACTCGATGAAAACCGCCAGCCGCGAGTCGACGGCTATGACCACTAGGCTACCGCAGCCTTTAATTTGGAATAAACATAGTTTTATAGATGAAATTTACAAATTAGAAAAACAATCTCTCACTTTCTCTTAATATTTCTATTAGCTATTTAATCAATTCAAGATATTTAAACTGCATATGAAATTGAAGTTATTTTTCCAGATATTACCTGAACACTAAAATTAGCCTTCAAAAGAGAAACCTGTAAAGGGGACAAGAAATCCAACCAGAGGTTAACAGTATTGCTGTGTACAAATATGTCGGGAAAGGATAAATTAAAATCATACAGTGCCTATTTCTGTTACAGTAGAAGATGCATGGTCGCTGGGATTTAGTGGGAAATGATTACAGTCCATATCTAATTGTTGGAAAAAAGCTGGCTTCAAATGACGAAAAGAGACAAAGTGATACTTTTTGCAGATATTCTGAGGAAGAAAATACTATCAAGTCTTCAAAATTCCTTGACCAATTACGAAAATAAAACTGGAAAAAAAGTTTGAAATATCTGTTCATGATTATTGAAATGCCGATGATAAAGTACAGATCTTTTTGGAACTAACAAATGAAGACATTTTCCTGTGAAATAAAAAGTGATAAGTCTGATGTAGAAGAGTTAAAAGATGATGGTGTAAATGAAAAGGACGATTCTACTACGGTAAAACCAAATTTATCTCCAGGAGAAACAGTGTACTCAATTAATGTTCTTCATAACTTTATTTCTAGCTTACCAAATGCATCAGAGGAACATCTAAATTCTTTAGATGCATTTCATTCTTTTTACATAAGTTTTTCTTTGGGTAATGCAAACAAAAATTTCTGATTTCTTTTCATAGAATTCCAAATAAATAAAGATTAATAAATTTATACTATATTCCTTTAATTGTAATACCTAATATGTTTTGAAGAAAAGTTTTTGGGATCTTATTTATTTACACATTAAAAATTTATTATTTAAATATGCGATAAACATTTATTGGCTAACACGCCACCAGAATACTGGGCAAGGGTTTTCACTAAAACTTGGAAGGGGGGCTTTAAAAATTACTCAACACTGTAAATATATTGCTCTCACTCCATTAAATATACATTATTATTTGCGTCAACACGAGAGAGTGCTGAATGAAAGCAGAGTACCCTTGGTGAAGAACAAAATTCTACGAAGTACATACGAAGAACAAAATTCTTTTCGCTCTGGTATTGAATCCCTCTATAACGATAATTCTCTTTAGAACGATATATTATTTTGACCTCCAAAATGTCGTTATAGAGGGATTTTACTGTATTATATAAATACACACGCTCTCTCTCTCTCTCTCGCTCTCTCTCTCTCTCTCGCTCTCTCTCTCTCTCTCTCTCTCTCACACACACACACACAAACACACACATAACTATATATATACAGTTATTTTTAGAAATATATCTCTTTCTTCCTTTTTTTTAAACTCGTATTCTGTAAGTTACAATTGTGCTAGTTGTATCGGTAATTAAAGAGTACTGCATAATATTTTTATATAAATTATAATTATTTTTATTATAAATAAGTAATTATATTTTTACACTATGAAATTGCTTAGAAATACATTTTAACTTGAAATATATTTTAATTTAAGGTAGACATTATACATTAATATTATTTTGAATATTAACTATTATTCATATATTTTGCAGAGTATTAACAAAAGAATAACTCAACTTTGAAAAGTTACAATTACAAAATTAAATTTATGAATTTTATGGTCAGATGAAATTAAAAATAACACTGCAAATTTTTTAAAATTACAAATGTAAACACACAAACATAGATACATGCATATTAAATATGTTGTTGAAACAAAAAATGAAATGCATTAATTAAAATGTGTTATATAAACTTTAGTGTAAATGTCAGTTTTTACTAAATTTTAAACAAATATAGCCAAATTTGAAAAATAAAAAAACTTTCACTAAAATGACTTTTGAATTCATAATATTTTATAGATCATTGTAACTAAAAACATGTGTTTCACGAAAATACTTTTTTAAAGTGCTCCTAAGGTAGACACATGTCTTAAGAATACCTTTCAAAAAAATTGTTATCTCAATTAATATATGTCTTCTAAACTTGTTTATCACGACTAAAATTATCCGATTGATCACCAACACAATCGATGAGGCTTTAAATTAGCTTTATATTATTCATTTTTTTAGATGAGAAAATGATTAATGTAGACTGTCCAAGTCAATGCCCTCGAGAATATATAAACATATTAAGGATAATATACTATCATTATACGATGCATACTAAGTCTTTTGTAAACAACATAAAGATATCAAGAGATGAAAAATTAGCTGTCGAATAGTTTGTGAAAGCAAAACGGTTTATCACTTTTCAAGATAACGTTTTACGTGGTCTCGTGTTATATTAACAAGTCGAGGTAGCCAGAAAGGTCGCTCATACCCTACGGGATTATTTTCTGGTATCATGGGACACAGGTGAAACACATTAACCGTCAAGTATAAAATGCTCAACTATCCAAAATTTAATGCTTATTCTATATTGTTTTTCATATTGTTAGGATAAAAATTTATGCTTTTTATTGAAAATTTTATTCGATGATCGATGAATCAATGTAGCAGGGCCTTTTAATATGAATTTTTTCATTCTTAAGACTTATTATCGAATCAATAAATCACCCCAAATTATAGAATAAACAACTGCATTTTAGAATAACGTTTAATTGCATTACATCACATTTAAACACAAAGTTTTATAGAATACTAATAACTCTTTAAAGAGTACAAAACATTCTAAAGTATGAAAAAAAAAATGATACCGAATTTTAACAACAAAAAAAAAAAAAGAATATAACAGACGATTATACCATAAAAATAAATTAAATATTGAAATTGGAGCAAATGCTAAACAATTAAAGTATACAATAATATTATGTTCAGATATTAAAATAAAAGTAAACGATAATTTATTAAATTAAACATTTCTTAGTAACGTAAATATATTTAATTAACTAAATGTAACTATTGTTGCTGTGTAAAATAAAAATAAATCTTTACACAATAATCAATTTTTAACAACTTTTTTAAATATAAAGGAGGTGGAAACTGTAAACATTATATTTTTATGTACAATAGTCAGCTTTTAGGAGAAAATATCATGAAGATGAGATCGTGAAAAATATTAGTTATTAATAGTAATATAATATTAGTTACTCCAAATTATTTTATTAATAGAAAAATTGAGAATTTTGGTTACTTAAATTACTCAGTTTATTAGATTATAAATTTCATTTGCTATAAAATCGAAATAAATAAGAATTGTGCCTGTTTAATATATATTCAAATATATTAGTATTATTCCAGCCATGCAAAGGCCACGGTAACCCAGTGGTTAAGGTTGAGAACTTCATCGTATGGATGGAAAAACAGTGATAAACTAGTTCACGTGTAGTCATTGTCTTCTGATTCGAATTATGAGCCACGTTTTTTAGTTCTTAAGTAGCTCTCCAGAAATACTTTTTATCAAATTAAGTTCAATAAAAAAAAATTCAATCAAATTAAATTCAATCAAAAAATTCAATCAAATTAAATTCAATCAAAAGTATAGAAAGGGTTTATATATCATTGCTGTGTATGTAAACTAAGACCATGTCTATTTGTTTTCATCTTAGGCGGTAAAAATTTCAAAGTTAACCAATCCTCTGAATAGAAAGCTTCAATAAGTTGACCCAATCGCCATAACTTTGATAGAAGCCACGCTACTGTATGAAGATGGTCGACTGTTTCATATTGATAAGTTATTTTAGTTTTATTTTGACCATATGGGTCTTAACAATTAGAATGCTAATTTAGCTTTAATTTAACCCCTATGCTTTGATTTGTTGAATTCCATTCTACATTAATGAGTAGTGTCTCTGGACGCTTTATTTTTATCTCTATTATTTTACAATTTCATTTTCCGTGTTATACAGTTGCTAAACAATTAATTAATTCAAACATCTTACAGAAGTTGATAATGTTTTAAAGACGAAGCTGTTGCCCAAATTTTAAACACACTGTAAAAAATTGTGAAATAGAAACAGGATCATGCCGAAAGCATGTATATAACGGGTCATTATGAAAATTGAATTATAAATTAGTATTGAATGTTTTGAAGTTATCACACGATATAAATAATTCAAATTCAACGATAATGACTTTTAAAAGTATAGTTGAACCATTTGCCGTTGAGGGTTCCAGGTATTTTGAGGGAGTCCAGAGTTGTGTGTGTGAGAAGATTATTTCCTATTACATTTCCAAAAGAATAAACAACACATCAAGGTTATATTCCCTTTCCCTATTTTTTCAAAAGAACTAATCTATTTACAACGAAGAATTTGATACGATGGTAGACGGCAGAGAAAGAGAGTGGCAGAAGTGATCAACGAAAAAACTTCGGTATCATACTAGTTATGCTGAATAAGGAGCAATAGGAGCGAATATAGAGAGGATCAGAAAAGATTGGCGAGTTGAACCCTTATATAAAGTTCCAAAAGGAATGGGACACGATTTTTCCAATACAAACAAGTTACTTAGTTGTAATATTAAGCGTCAGATTCAGTCGTGTAATTATGCTCCTTATATCGATGCAAATTGGATTAAAATTAGAAATTTTGAGTCTGAAATTCAAAGAAATGTCCGTACAAAAAGGAAAATGTTAACGGAAAAATCATGGAACGCTCGACCGACTCATACTTAAAGTCGAATAACTTTTTCGATTTTTTAAAATTAAAACGTTTTTCTGAATTTCACTTGGTGTGTGTGTGTGTGTGTGTGTGTATGTCATCAAATTTTCGATCGTTAATTTAACCAACTTCCCATCAAGCTAGAGCTTTGAAATTTCGGGAATCGTTTGTACTCGCTTAACAATGCAATATTTAGACATTTGTGACAAGTTTTAACTAATATTTCAATAATTAAATAAGTCAAAATATTCTTTCCTCTCGGCGCTTTTAGGATTGAGGAAAAAATTTCTTTCCCCCTCTGAGAACACCGGGCTCTCCCCATGCCACATGAGGTATCGTAAAACTAACAAAGGGGAGATAGTAAGGGTTGCTAACTTTCAGTCAGTAATCATTCGCAAGAAAGAAAGATTAAAATATTTGGCGCCGTGTCTTATCACAATAATTGTTTCTGAATTCTGGTTCCCATTTTTTTTAATAGAATGACTTACAAACTTTCAAATGCATGTTTTGATTTTGTGAGTATTATGAATTTTTTTAATACGCTCACAAATGTATCTTTTTAAGTAAATTTTAAAGTTAAAAATAACCAACAGTTTTAACTAATATTTCAATGATTTTCTTTAATAAACTTTGCCACCATATAAAAACGTTGTTTTTAAAAACGTTGGTTTTTATATCGAATTATTCCCTTTCTCGTTTCAAATTTCTCCATGGAAAGGCACAAGCCATTGTCTGAATTCAAGGTTTTTGACATTTCGGAAAAAAAAAAAAAAAAAAAACCACAAAAGCTTCAAACGTACAAGTGAAATGAGTCAACCATAATGCACAAAGCACTAGGCTGAAACTAAATCTCCTGTTGATTTATTAATAAGGAAAAACATTTTGGTGACATGTACAATATGAAAAGGGACAAAAATAATTCGATTAATCTTTCTTAACAAAGCACATTTCAGAATATTTTTATTTTACTTTTTAATTATACTACTGGATTTAACGATGTTTTTTATTGTCACTTTTGAAATATTCCCAATTTGCTTTCACAGAAAGTTCTACGGTATGTATTTGCCATCCATGAAAACAAAACAATTTGGGTAAAACAAAAAAACTTGTTTTGTACAATGATAATATAATTTCTGAGAGATAATTTTCATATTTTAAGAATTCTTTGAAGTATTTAACTATTTTTAACACTCACATATTAAGTTATGCATTCATTATTATAGTATTTATGCATTAATTTTGACTTTTTCTTCAGTTTTCTTGAGAATATCATTCTATAAAATAATTTAAAATTGACATTTCACACGACAATTTAAGAACATTTTGATTGTTGAAACTAAGACACTTTAGATAATTTCAGAACTTCATTTTAGAAAAACTGAGTTATAGCTAGAAAAATTTGCGAAACTGGTCGGGTCACAAATAGACTATAATCCACAAGCATAAGTGTTGATAAAATAAGGACATGATAAATAAGGTTTAGTACTTAAAAATACAATGATTGTGTGCTAGAATATACATTTGAGTAATAATTAAAAAGCTGAAGTTATGTTTTTTAACTGATAAGTAATGATAAATTATTATATTTTTAAATTCCATTATCTATGTTTTCAATATAGACCATCGAATGCTCTATATTGAAAATATAGACCATCGAATCCTTCTATGAAATTATAGAAAATATAGACCATAACTCTATATTTTCACTTTTTTTAGATTTTAAGAACTTGAATGTCGAATTTGCGATTGTTGAAAAAACTCATAAGCTTATAAATTTATTTTTATAATTTCATACTTTTGTAACATATATAACTTCACTAATATATTTGTACAGCAAAACTTTGACTTTCAGGCTTTATTTAATTTATCTTTATGTATCGCTAATAAGCCTATTAAATTCTTTTGCAACTGATCAAATATTACATCTAGAGGGGGGGATAGATAAAATGAAAATAAATACTGCTAGAATTGATTGTTCCTGTAGTATTCTTTTTATCTGATTGAATCCAGAGATTTGAAATTAAGACTATTTTATATTAAGATCAAGGCTTTATTTAGAAAAAAAAAACCTACCAAGAATTAACCAAATTCAATTCAAAATCATAGTACACCACTAACTAGATATTTCAATAATATAATGCATCCCTGACATTTCATTAACTTCATTATTAGTAGGAATAATGAATTATTTTTGAATTGCGACTCCTCTTTACCAGAAAAAATATTTTCGTGACCAGGAGACATATAGATTAACTAGGAATATAAATTAATTCATTTGTAGATAATCATAAATAAATGTTTTTGAAAACAATTATTTGACACATGAACGAACGTAATTTTAGGTTTTGTTAAAGATAAAGTTTGACTTTCGTGATAATAAGCTGAATTTATGTATTTGCTTTTAAGTAAAATATTACATATTTAATGAATTTTCTACACTAAAAGGGGAGAGTGTCAACGTGTTGTGTGTTGAGTTCGCCGATTTTTTGGAATTTAAAAACTTTAATGTCGAATATATGGATTCGCATGAATACGCGGAATAAATATCCAAACTATGTGTAGGAAAATTTCATATATTTTTGGAAATTCTTTTTAATCGAAAGGAAAAGAATTCATGTAACGATCTTTAGAAAACAATTCTTAAACCTGCGTCACTCTATATATATCTCGGCACATTTTATATGTGAAACAGTATAAATAACATCATATTATAATTATTTATGAGCTCGAATTTCTTATTTAACATTTAAAGTTTGAAGGAAAGGATTTTCAGAACAATTTTTAAAGGACTTCAAATGATCAATTAATATTTTTAGAATTAAATTTCTTGAAAAATTATTTAATTTATAAAAGTATATATCTAAAGCTGTGTAAATTTTGGTAAAATTTACTCGTATAAGATAATCAAATAAAATCACGATCTCAAATGTAATCGCAACCCACTATTTGGAAGTTCCCGATTTATAGCTTATTTCCATAAAAGTCAGTTTTATTACAGAAGAAATAAACTGTCACCCATTATTTATCAACGATGGACTGAACCAAAATTTAACAGTGCACCTTCGAATGAGATATGTTTTTTGATAATGTCCATATGTTTAGGTACAATAATTGATATTAATCTGAAATTCATTTTTATTCAATTTATCTTTGGATATAGCTTCGAAATTCCAAATTTCAAATTTAATTAATATATCTGAACAGTTTCCGTCTAAAATATCGATTATTAATACATTTTCTTCCATAACTATCTCTTAATTGTCACAGAATAAGTTTTCATCTAAAGAAGCAATTTCCTTGAAATTTAATTCCACATCATGAATAAATTATGACACTATAAAATTACATGAATGGTGCCCTTGCAAAACTAGCAAAACGAAATAAAGTATGAATGAACTAGGATGTTACAAACCTGAGTAAAAAATATTTTATCATGCCGAAAATGATGTATTTTTACAGTAATTTTATGAAATTGAACGATAAAGGGAAATTAAATTCAATTTAAGCATAACCTGAAATTAAAGCCGCCAAAATTTGTTTTATTTTTGTGTGCAAAGAATAAAAATACAAAATTTTGTTTCTAAATGTCTGTTTCTTGTGGTTATTTTAAAATATTTTTATGACACATAGGATTTATTCGTAGAAATTTTTTATCCCTTAATATACTAGAGAATGCAATATTCATATAATATAAGAATTGTAACAATTTTGGAAATTTATTATTTTTATTTACATTTTTTTGTACTTACACGTAATAACTATCTTGAAGATCAGAAGACATTAATCCGTAATTATTCATATAATTAACAATCTTTTCCCGTTTCATTGATTGCTTCTTTATGTCATCTTTTAATTTTGAATCAAGCTCAAGTGACGAGGATATCAGTTGGGTTGGACTCTTTTCTACTAGCTTCTACACCATGCCATCGTAAGGAATTTGAATCACGACAAAGTTTACATACAGAAGCCCCTTTATGCAACATGTCATCAGAGTAAACAGGTCACGAGCTCGTGATCATGACCATTCAGCTACTGCTGTCGCAAGCTTTTGTTGGCATAATATGAAGACGGAATGTAGTGGGATGTCACATATTATTGCAGAATGAAAAAATAGGATCCTTTAGCAATTTCGATAAATTTAATTATGAAAAAACTGATATACTCTCAATTTAATGTTAGCTTTTAATTACGTTATTGGTCATATAACTTCTCCCCCTTCATTCTTTTTTTTTACTTTTGCGAGACAGCTATATCAGCTCGCAGAACTTTTAAAGAATGGTAAGGTATATTCTAATCAAAGCTCATAAGAATCTGTAAATAATTTAGCATAAATGCTTTATATAAATGCTTCGGCACCCCTAATTCTTTGAGCTGTCTTTGAAATATCTCCTAACGTTTTCTTTTATCAAGTATATATTCGACAAAGATTCAACCCACCAAATCAGCCCAACCTGGATATATTCGTCTTATCATAATTAGAGATAAGGGTTTTACTTTATTAGCCACCTAAGGGGCTATTGCTTTAGGCGTGGCGTTTTGTTGAACCAGATCACTTTTCAATTTTAAATAATTTTTTTACATTTAATTGAAATATATTCAATTTAATAATTTATCGTTTGTTTTAATTATAATATTAGAAAAGTTTACTATTGTCCATTTCTCGGTATTTCATCATTTTCTTTAATTCTTATATTTAATTGAGTAATTTAATTATAAAAATTCTCATTATTGTAATTTAAATTAATTTTAGAAAAGGTTCTATGTAAAGTTTTGTAAATAACAAATTTAGCCACCCAAGATGCTAACTTTTTAAAATTAATTACGCGATTAACTATTAGAATTAAAGTAAGCGATGAAATATTAAAATGAACAATAATATAAGCTACATGTAATTCAAATCAAAGCAAATGATAAATTATTTAAGTGAAATATTTAAGCTGAATGTAATTAAAATGGAAGTGAAAGATGTATATAAATTATTAAATTGAATACTATATAAGGTATAAGTAATTAAAATTAAAGCAAACAATAAATTGTTGAACTGAATATGTTTTAAGCTAAATGTAAATAAATTAAAGAAAAGGGAAAGAAATTGTAAAATGATCTGGTACGCCAAAACGCCCTACGTAAAACGACAGCCCCCCTTGGGTGGCTAATTATATAAAAATAAAATGCGCTCCTTGGTTTGGCTAAATCTGTTCTTTGCAAAACTTTGCTTAGAACATTTTTATATTTATTCTGAATAATGCAATGTTTATTTTCAAAGTGCTTTGAGAAAAATGTTCTGTTGATTCAGATCCAAGTGGGAACATTAGGGATAATAGCAACTAGCGACTAACTAAATGGGAACAGTAGTCTTTGGTTGATTAATGTTCGAAACATTAATGAGCCGTAGACTATAACATGGAATGATAGAAGCTACTACAAAACAAACCCATTTAATCATTGATAGTAACGACTTTATATAGAAATGGAGAAGAAGTTATGAGCACAAAGTCCATTAAATTCGTTAATTATATAAATTAATAACTCTTTGATTCTAACGTATCTTTAATTAAAAATAGAAATACAGTCACATCAGCTAAAATTAAAGTTCTTAATTTTAGCAGATGTGACGTTTCCACATTTATTTATAAATTCTAGATTATATATAGCATTTCAAAGGAAAGTCAAAAATATAAGTTACGAATTCTTATGTAGATCACATTTTTAACCGCAACAATTTTCATATTAGTAATCAATAATCGCTAAAGGTTTTTTAAATTAATTTTGAGCAGTTCTAGACATACTACAATAAATCATTGTTTAATTTAATGTTTTAATATATCTTATGATTTTGCTGTTATCGTAATAAATTCTGCAAAAGTATTTATAAATGAAATATTCGATGGAATTCCTTTTAATACGATCATAGTATAAAAATATACAACTTGTAGCAAAAAAAGAAAAATACAAAGGATAAATAATTTGTTCTATACAAAAGCTTGCAATGAACAAATTTAGTCACCAAAGGGGCTAACAACTTAAAAAATAATTATTAAATTATTCATTTAAGTATTAGAATCAAAGCAAACAATAATATGACAAAGGAATGGAAATTTGATTCATTCACTTACTCATCAATTCATCAACTTATTCATTCCTTCATTCTCACTCATTAAATCACTCACTCATTTATTTACTTTGACCACAAAAGACACTCAGGACGCACTTTTTTTTTTTTTTTTTTTAAAAAAATGCTCGGATGACCATAATTGCTGTCGACTAAAACAATTAGCCCTGGGGGGCTAATATGAGTTTCTCGAATCTCATACGTTTGTTAAGATTTATTAGTTCGAAAACATTTTAGTTAAATACCTTAAAAAGCAATATTATGTTCTATTTCCAAATAAAATATCTTTGAAAACTTTTTTAAAAATTGCTTTAACTTTTTATTATGTAATAAACTCTTGATGTGAAAAAAAATTTATAATTTCACTCAACTTACAATGCCTCAGATTGAATGTTATACTCAGGGTCATTTTCTTCAGATTGTAACTAAGACATACAGATCACTGAAGCGATATCTTTA
Organism: Nephila pilipes; assembly: GCA_019974015.1. Lineage (NCBI taxonomy): Eukaryota > Metazoa > Arthropoda > Arachnida > Araneae > Nephilidae > Nephila > Nephila pilipes. Next base: position 979,274 of record BMAW01087746.1, read on the forward strand.
ATCAAATGCATTTTCGTTCTTCGGTAGCTGTCTCGAAAAAAAAATCCAGTCCTTATTAAAGAAAATCTAATATTTATCGTTTTCATTCACATAATTCAAAAATTGTTAAATTTTGAAAAGTATTTTACCATATATGAAAGGATTACATTACATTTATTTATTTGCTTTATCGGGTTTTTTTCTCCTCAAAATATAAAATTCTATTACAAAACCTGCTGCAAGTGTTCTAGAACAGATTAAATTTTCTATACTCTCATTTAAAGAATGAATAAATATTATTTAAGTATAAATTACGCAATAATTTTGCTACATTTAAATGTGATACTTAACAATTTCATTTTTGAAGTACTATTTTACAGAAAAATGATTTTTTAACTTAAAAGATCTAATAAATTAAATTTTAGTAAACAACAAAAAATACTATGGGATATATATAAATATCGTTTGATATTTTCTTAACATTCTACTTACTTATGAATATTCCGAAATTATGTTATTTTTAACATGTATTTTTAAAAAAAAAGATTCAGGAAGTCTAGAACAGCTGTATTATCACAAATATTCAACTTTGGAACCCAAATGCTCAGGATAAAGCTAAAAAAAATGTTATATTCTTCAAATTTCATTTTTTTTCTTCCGTGACTTATTGCAGTAGCAGCGCAGCACTAAAAGAACCTTTCAAATAACAACAGTTTTTAATAAATACTATACTTTGTAAGCTACGACTCCATTCGCTACACCTTTTTGATATCTACAATCTATCTCGTATCCAACAATCCATTATCGCTATTTTCTTTCTGTCTGAATATATAAAGCAATAAAATGTGAGAATGCCGTATTAGTGGTAGTGTAGAAACGGTATACATTCTAGACGTCAATAAATTGTGCATTACAGACACTTGCTCAGTTGCATTACCTTGATTTATATTAATTGAATTCACGATAAAACTTCTGGTATTTCTCTTTCATCATTCTTAACTAAGAAGCTGTTCCGGGTACCGGACATTCTAAAAGCATTGATAGAGTGGCAATACATTTCGTGCCCTCTAATAGACATTGCCACTTAACAAATCTCATCTCGATGAGAAGATTGAAAGGGAGGAGATAAGAATCTTAGAGTGAAAGCAGAAATTTACTGTCTCCAAAATATTCGAAAAAAAAAAAAATTAGAGTAAGAGACGATCCGGTTTGAGATCGATGACCTCTGGTGTCGATCGAACATTAAAAGGGAGAGGGAGGAATTGGTAGATGGTGATAACAGCTTCGGAGATACTTCGTACACTTTTACAGGCCAACTCAAGGGCAATTATCCGACATTTACAGGTGTAAAGGTTACTTTCAATGAAAAAAAAAATATTTGACAAACGTATACTATTCTTAGAGTTTAATAAAGTTGTAAAAGTTCATTCGTGTTGCAATAAAAGATTTCGTGACGCACGTGACATTGTTCAGAAATTACCAGAAAAGTCAAAAGTGGAAATGGTATAAGTTTGCAGAAGTTTTTTAGTTTCATTTATATCTCTTTTCCTCCCTTTCTTTTCGTTATTTGGATTGATCTAGAATTTGATTGTGGCTTTTGGAAAGCTATTTAATGCATTGCTATGTAAAGCAAAGATTTTGGATAATTTCAATTAATGCTTCTTCATATATCTCATTTAAACTTACAATTAAAAAAAAATGGAATGAGATATTTCGAACAGAAAAAGTAGAAGGAGAATTTTTTCACAGATGGGAAAACCAAAACTATATAAATCATTTTCAGTTTTACAATACCGTACTAAGTTAGTCTATCGACATTAGTAAACACGATAATCCCTTCCTCCCTCTACCTTAGACAAAAAAGATAATACCCCTACTGTAATATTTCAGGAGAGATGAGGAATCCCTTACTGATAAGATAAGAGTTCCCAAAACTCGTTCGATTCCGAAATCTTCATCATATAAGATTGGGAATGTGTGACGTGGAGCTGTATATGAGTCGCGTTGTCCCACTCATTTAATTTTAAGCATTTAATTAATTGAATTAATAGAATTTGAATTAATTAATTGGCAGAAATATTATTCTTAAGCTCTTATTCTGTTTCATGCAAATCTGCTTCTATTTTATTAGATATTATTTATTTAAAGAGTGATAGTTTTCCGCATCGTGAGTAAATGAAATAAAATTCTAATACCTATCTCTCAAGAAATGGACTCTACTTATATTCAATATTGACCACACTTTATTCAATATTAGAATAAAGTGTAATATTGAATAAAGTGTTCAAAAGTGTTCAAAATTAAAAGTGTTCAAAATTAAAATAAAAACAATAAATTATAGAATAATTGCATTTATGAACAACAAGCTCAAAAATTATTGATTATCTGTTTATGAAGGTCGCATTTAAAAGCAACGGCTATTGGCGATGGACCTCGTAATTCTGAACCTCGGTGAAATAACGAGGACACCTCTAGCTGGTCCCTCACCAAATTTACAGTCCCCTCCACGAAAGAATTTGGGACCTCAGACAGATTTAATGTGCATCAGCCCCTGCTACATGGCGGATTTTTAGTGGCTTCAAGGTTCGGAACCACGACTCGGCGGAAACATCAGATAAGCTCATATAAAATTCTTATATTGTTTATGCAACCAAATAATTTTGTTCATCAAGTTAGAATTTCTCAGAAAGTTTCAAATTTTTCCTAAAGGTCTTTTTCTATAATTACAGTTTTCTGAATCGAAAGTCAATTTAACAATGATTTGCTAACAAGTCGGACTACATTCTTCATTAAAAAAAAGCTAATATTCATGCAGTTATTTTAATTTTTTCACCTTCAGTAAATCCCAAAACCTAAATAAAATATCTATCATCCTGAGTTTACGCTATGCATTATTTGAATGCATAAATAAATTGAAATGGAACGCTACCATCATGTATACGGAATTCACTCTGTGACGTTGGGCTGTTCGTTGTTTTCTCTTCACTAACCTCAGAGACATTCTGTAATTTGAATAGCGCAAAATTACAACTCCTTGCCAAACCAAATGAAACATGATTAAATAAATTAAATAATGATAAAAGAAGAACAATGAGTGATAGTGATAATAAGTTAATTAGAAATGAAAGGAATAAGGAAGAAGAGAGACATGATAACGACCGGCTGATGGATGATTGCAAATTGGAATGAATTTTAATGAAAATGGTTAGAAATAAATCCTGATTGACTAATAGTTAGAATTGGAGTCAAATCTCCTATAATCAAAAATCTTCTTTATCAATACTAGTAAGTTGGTAAGCTAAGACTGTATTGTAGAATTTTAAGCTAGAATTAAAGTGAATTAAGAATAATTCGAGAGAGAGGGACTATACGTATTCTGTGAAGATAGATTATAAATTAAGTCGCCCTTTTTCACAAATTTCTCTTCATTTGAATTTGTAAATCTATTGACTATTCAGTTAGACTCTAAGATGTCTGTGAAGTTTAATGATGAAAAACAAACGCTACAATTCTACCACTATTTGCCCTTTGTGTTAATTATTCAGTAATTGAATTTTATTGTTTAACATAAAAACATAAATTCTAGAATAATTAATTGGTCAATGATAAGTTTATTTTAGATATATTTTAAATGCATTCATTGTTAATGTTGTTGATTTTTGATTTATCATATTTCATTATTTTTCAAACAAAATGTTCTATAGTTTCTGAGTCAGAAACCAATTTAGCAATCTGCCACACACTTTTTTTTCTAATCTATGGGACATAATTCTAAATTTATTCGTTATCAATGAATTCCTATCTCACTCTCACGTATTGTTTAAAAATAACAATCTAGAGTTATTGTTAATACGAAAGCAAAAACGTTAATGAAATATCTGTCATTCGTGATCACGGTGTACATTATTATTTCTTTAAAATGTATTTATTCTCAGAGAATACGCATATCACAAATTGTTTAAAACTAATAATCTTCAGCTGTATTCTTAATACGAAATCAAAAACGTTAAGGAAATATTTGTTATTCTAGTTCACAGGAAGTATTATCATTCCATTCTAATTTATTCTTTCTCAGTGAATTTGCATCTCACAAATTCTTTTTGCAGATTCGGATCTCATAGATTGCTTGATTGTTCATAGATTAATTTCGAATGTTTTTATACTTCTAATGTTTCACACCTTACCCTAAATTACCTCCAATAAATAGAATTAATGCTGTTCTTAATTCACGTCTAAACAAAAAGGAAGTTTCGATGAATAAGTACGAAATGTCTTATGACATGGCTGATGACGTGTGAGCACTTTCTTCCTTAAGCATAAAGAACGTTTGTTTTTCGAATTCATTCATAAAATTAAAATTTTATCAAATTATTAGGTTCAGAGGAGAAACTTTGATTTCAAAGACTTCAGCATCTGCTCAAAACATGGTTTTTCCTAAAAAAAATTTCGAATAAAAAGTGTTTACTAAACCATTTGCTTTGAATATCTAGCAATGTATGTTTGTTTTTGCACATATGTATGATGTATCTGATAGCTCTATTTCTTGTATTATAACTTGATTCCAAAAAATATTGATGCTGATCATGCGATTCAGAATAGAAATATATAACATTAATTTCGGCAGGAAAGTAATATAAAATTTAAAAATAAAAAGTATTTTGAGCAATCATAGCATGCTATTATCTTTTTGAATTTGGACAAAATTTGGAAAAGTTTTCATGTCATTGATAAAATATTTGCAGTTTTTGAGTTTTCAAGCAAAATTTATCCAAAAAAATAAAGTAGAAAATTATGAAGAATATTTTTCAAAATAAGTTTAGAAAGGAAATAGAATGACTCTTTACTTGAGGATGCATTACAAAAAGAATTTATACTCTGCATGAAGTTCTTCTGTAAAAATTTTAAATCAACTGAAATTCATTAGTAATTAATTAATGAGCTTTGTAAAGTAAGGTAAGATTCCTTTAAGATTTACTCTCCAAATGTTTTCACGAAGTCTTAGAGCTGTTAACGAGAACAATAGAATTTTCCATAAAAATAATAATACAATTAAGACATTGCAAAGAAAAAAATCTACTTTAGAGTAATAGCAGGTCAATTGAAAAGTCCCCTGCCTACCATAGTAAAACACATTTTTTGGGCAAAATTAGTTTTTTTTATTCAACATAATTCCCTTCAAGGGCGATACACTGATTATAGCGACCCTCCAACTTATCGGTACCATTTTTGTAGTACGATTTGTCTTTTGCTTCAAAATAGGCCTCAGTTTCGGCGATCACCTCTTCATGCGACGAAAATTTCTTCCCAGCGAGCATTCTTTTGAGATCTGAGAACAGAAAATAGTTGCTGGGGGCCAGATCTGGAGAATACGGTGGAAGAGGAAGCAATTCTTCAAATGCGGCCGTTTTTCGGCGATTTCGTCCTTCAAACGGTCCAATAACGCTATGTAATAGTCGCTGTTGATGGTCCTTCCTTTTTCAAGGTAGTCAATGAAAATTATTCCATGCGCATCCCAAAATACAGACGAAAAAACCCTGCCAGCCGACTGTTGCGTTTTCCCACGCTTTGGAGCGGGTTCATCATGTGCAGTCCACTCGGATCACTGTCGATTGGACTTCGGAATGAAATGATGGAGCCATGTTTCATCCATTGTCACATATCGACGCAAAAACTCGGCTTTATTACGCTTGATCATCTTCAAACACTGCTCTGAATCATCAACTCGTCGTTGTTTTGGGTCAAAAGTGAGCTCGTGCGGCACCCACTTTGCACAGAGCTTTCTCATACCCAAATATTCGTGAATGATATGATGTACACGTTCAGTTGATATCTTTAGAGTGTCTGCTATTTCATTCAATTTCAATTTACGGTCATTCAAAATCATTTTGGGGATTTTTTTAATGTTTTCGTCGGTAACAACCTCTTTTGGGCGTCCACCGTCTTCGGTGCTCATTTCACCTCGTCTAAACTTAGCATACCAATCCTTGATGGTTGATTTTCCTGGGGCAGTGTCCGGAAACTCGGCATCAAGCCAAGCTTTGGCTTCAACTGTATTTTTTCCCTTCAAAAAGCAATATTTTATCAACACGCGAAATTCCTTTTTATCCATTTTTTTCACAATAACAAAAGTTGCTTCACTCAAAATGCTATAATTCACAAACTAATGATCCGACAGCTGTCAAATTTATACACGCATCTTTTGAGGGTTAGGGCTAATTAAAAAACATATGGATTTAATTCTAGTAGCGCCATCTATATGTCAGGCCGGGGACTTTTCAATTGACTTGTTATTGTTAGATATTTAAAGCGCTGCCAGAGGTATTGAAGAAAATCATAGAACTTCTATTCTAACGTATTTAAAACTGTTATGTATGAGGGTGAGGAAATGTTGCATTTTACTATTATTTAAAATAATTACTATATAAAAATATTTACAAATAAATCACTTAATAAATAAATTGGAATACAAAATATAACATGCATTGTATTATTTTAACTCAAGAGTAACAAAATGATATTTAGTTGTTTTTTTCCTTCAATGTTATTGATCCACATCAGTTTTTACCTGTTATGATTTAGTTAAGGAAGCGATAGCGTAACCAACAATTAGTGGTATTTCAGAAACTGTTTAATTAATCAAATGCGAAACATTATATATTGTTTTAACAATTCCTGTTGATAAAACCAACCACAAATATACAAAAAATGTCCCAAATAGCTTATATATAATTAGGCGAATAACTAATAAACTTGTTTGCTTGTTAAATCGGATTGCATTGTAAGTCAGGGTTGTTTTATTTCACTCGAAGTATACAAATTTATTACTCTTAAGTAAATGTTTTTGGTATATGTTTTAAAGTAGCACAAACACATGTATTTTTAATTTCTTTTTGATTGTATATAGCCACCCAGAGGGTTATTGTTTAAGTTAACCCAAAAATGTCGTACCTAACCACTTTTCAAAAATTTATTTTGCTTTTGCGTATATTTTTGATGTTTGCTTACACCAGTAACAAACTTTTAAAAATATGTCACAATAAATTTCTCCTGAATTTCTTATTGGATTGAAATAAAATATATGTAACATATTTCTGATACCTGCTTTCGTCACTAATGAACTCAATTTTGAAAAATATGTCATAATAAATTTCTCCCATTTTTTTTTTTACTGTATTGAAGTGAAACAAATATAAAAATTAAGCATTTTATTCACTTATCGATTTATGTATTACCTTAAATCGTATGTAAAATTGAATCAAAATATGACTGAAAATGAATAACATTATTCAGAATTTTAAACTGTGAGGCAGCCTTTTTTTTTTTTTTTTTGCCTCCAAAATTTCAAATCATGTCTTTTTAGTTTGGCTTTCTTCTTTAAATGTTTTGGGGTCAAATGATTTTAATTTTGGTTTACTATTATTAGCCACCCAAGGGCTATTGTTTTAGGTGGATCACTTTTGGCGTACCTGATCACTTTTCAAATTTTTGTCGTTTGCTTCCATTTTAATTACATTTGTCTAAATACATTCAATTGAATTTTTTTCGTTTGCTTTAATTTTAATCACATATAGCTGATATAATATTCAATTTAATAATTTATCGATTCCTTTAATTTTAATATCCAAAAAGTTAACTATTGTCAATTTCTCGATATTTCATCGTTCTCTTCAATTCTCATATTTAATTGAGTAATTTAATAATAATTATAAAAAAAAGCGCACTTTGGGTGGTTACTTCTGTTCTTTGCAAAACTTTACATAAAACTTTTTTGTCTTTTTTTTTCCTTGAAAAAACTAAAAGTGGTTGAAATTTATTTCCTGTCCTTAAAAATTTAATGCTTAGAATTTTTTTTATTAAAAATTCTGAATTTAAAATTCAAAAATTGTTTCCAAATATTAAAAATACTAAGATAAAAATTTGTTTTCATGTATTAAAATGGCACGTTTATGACGTATTTCCTTAATTACTTAATTTTACAGCCATCTTAATATCTACTTAAATAGTCATTTAATTTAAAACTCGTATTGAATACACGTAATAGCGGGACACACACAAAGCACTATATATATTTCTACAAAGAATATATAACGTCGTTCTCTCTCGAATCCTCCTTTACTCAATCAATCTTAGTTTTTCGATGGACTGTGGTCTTCCGACCCCGTGGAGGGGGAGAGAGTTGTTGACCTATATGCGGCAGTGTTGTTTCGAATCCTGGACCAGTGGGTCCGAAGAATGCGCTCCTACCAACCAGGCTGAAAAGACATCTCTTCTGGCCGGTTAAGTAAGGCGTTTTAACTTCTAACTTTGTTGTAGAAGAAAGTCATCGCAGTTTATATTCTAAAATCACTCGTTCCAATTCACACTTTTCCTTTTTTTTCAGATTCAACTCTTGTTACTTAAACTAGGCGTAGCACCATTTGAAACGATTAGTTACGAAGATTCGATTCAATCAACACATTTGTCAGCCATCTGTCTCCCTCCTTTTTCCTTTCAATTCTTTTTCGTTTATATATCACTATATATATCTAATTCAATTCACTATAAATCTCTCTCTCTCTTTTGCATCTAATTTACCCAAACACATTTACTTTTTTCACATTTGAGCATTTCAAAGTACTAAAATGTCCCCGAGGATAATGAAGAGAAAATTACGAATAACCCAACATTAAAAGTGAAAAATTTATTTTCTAATATTATATTAAAAAGTGCGCACATGCAAATATTACGAGTTGAATTTCATTTTCACCGAAATTACCAATATGCCATTCATGCTATTCTTTTCTCAAACATACGCTTGACCGTTTCACTCTTTGATTTTTTAATTGTATTATCCCGATATAGCCGACATAGCCCAAATGTAATGTGACACCAAATTTTTTTACAAAGATAGTTAAGAGGAAATGATGAATTAATAAATTTGATTCATTTTACGTAAAAGAATTCAAAGAAAATTTAGTTGAATCAGATAAGAATTTAATTAAACAAATAATAATACAGGTTATTGTTACTTTTGTATTTATTATTTATTTATTTATTATTCATTATAAACTTATTTATAAGAGTTGCTACATTCCATTTCCTAGGACTCGAATTTAACGTGAGTTAATATCTTAACGGGAAATGATTAGTCAAAAGGTATCGTATTATTATATTCGGGCTAATACGTAATTTTTATTGACAATTTTGTAACACTCTCTCAATATTAAAAGGTTCACTTGCTATTATAAGTCGAAAAATATAGCTACTAAATTATACAGCCAAATAAAAGAAGACAAATTAATTTATTTCTATTCAAATCAAGAATACTTCAAATTTAAATGACAACATCTTTTCTTTAACGCTAACTTGCCTAAATGCACCTGTGTTATTATCTGGAATATAAATTTAGTCAATTTCTTACCAAATCACTCAGGTTCGAGTGAGTAAACAACTGGCATTGAGGGCTCGAATTATTTTCTGATTTCATCTAGGATATCTTTGACAGCTTCTTAGTTAGATAACGAAGGGAGATGGTTAGGACATCTCAATTTAACTGTTTAAATCTACAATTATCTAATTTCCAACTTTTTAAGTAGCCAACTCCCAATATTAATTTTAAATTCTTCACAACTTATTTATACTTACATTTGATTAAATCTATTCATTACACTTCATAATTTCAATCTAATTTAAATTAGTCACATTCCATTTTATTGGATAGAGAAACCCAATTGGAAGGAAAATAGAGTTATAGACCGACATTATAAGTATATTGTTGGAAGACTCATTTTATTTTAAAACAGCATGACATTCTTTGAATCCTGAACGAGATACGTATTTTTCAATTCCGGAACAAATCCGTTATTAATAATATAATATCAGTAAGAGGCAATTATTGATCTTCACGCACAATTTAACTTACAGTTATCTACGGTAGGACTGAGTATTCATATTTAAGAAATCCATAATGTGTGTTTCGCTAATTGTCGATATCGTTTTAAAAAAAACTTTCAAAGTATTCATCATTATAATGTTCCCTTGTTCCAAATCCGATTCTTTGCGAACACTGTTTCCATTCCTTATTATATCTCTTTGATGATGATGAATCTTTACGAATTGTTAAAGAACATATATCGAATCACCTTTTTTCACTTTCTGACGTATCTTTATTATTAAGAATTTCGACCAAGGCAGTGGACTCGTGGCCGACGGTTTTCGTCGAGTCGTAGGTTCGAGCCTTGATGCCACTTTTGAACTGCCGTGTAGCCAAGGCTGGTGTATGTTAAATCTGTTGTGGCTCAAAGTCCTCTCACTGGCGTGGTGTGAAAGTTTGGAGAGGGAGTGTCGGCTTAGGTGTCCTCCTCGTCACTTGACTGAGGTTCAAAATTACGTGGTCCGTCAACAATAGCCTTCGTGTTGTTGTTTCTAGTGCGATGTTAATAAAACCAACCTAATAATTTCTTGCACGGTGCATCTAAATCGATAAACGATCATATAATTCTATTTGAACCTCGGGTACTAAAACTATCTTTTTACGGAGCACTATGAATGAGAGAACCAAAGAAATTGCCACTGGTAATAGTATTGAAAGAAAACAAATACCTATTTTAATTAAAAACTATCTCTTCTTATTTATGATTGTTTTCGAACAAGGTTCTGTTATTTTTCAAGAAACGCGTCATTCATTTATAATTTTATTAATTTTTGTATTTCGTATTGTAGGAAAAAGGAAAAGTCTTTTTATGTGTAAATATCGTGTGTTGTTTATCGTATCGTATATGCATTGAATGCGCAAACGACAGGAAAAATTATTTTTGTGTATTTTGTGTATTGAAATAACACGCGTGAATATTTTTTTTGAATTCTTAAATTTCATAATATATATATTTTTCAATTTAAAATTTAAATAACTTTCAAAAATTACTTTTGTGTTTCCATACATACGTTTCTTAAAGAAATTATGTCTCTCTCTTTAAATTTTAGGTAATTTTTTTCACACTGATTTCTTCTAATTTATTTTATAACCGAATTCCTCCCTATCCACATCAATCTTGTAATAAGTATTTCAATCTTTAATAGCCTGAAAGTTCTCATATTTTTAATTCAAACATCATTTTCCTCCACTCATCCAGCTTATTTCAACACCTTTTTCCTAAGTCCGATAGGGATCTGTATTTGCTTGAAAAGACAAAACGAAAGCAAAAAAAAAAAAAAAAAAAAATGGAACATGAATTTTGCGTATGGTGGTTTCGAAGTCCGCTGCCCAGGATTTCATCAGAAGCAGTAGTCGTTAACTATTGTCCCTCGATGTTTCATATCTTCTCCACTTCGTATCTATCAGGGACATGAACAGTCTTTATGTGATATGATCCTTAAAACTTTAATCTCAGCTTAAGACTTCCACTAAACTGTGCCCTCTGATTGGTGACACTATCACCCAATGGCATACCCAGGAGTTAAATTGGGGAGTACATATCATTATTACATGAAACAAGCACTTTTGTAGTTTGAAATTACAGCTTGGTAAAAAGGAAATAATACTCCATATCAATCTTTTTTCTCCCATTTTAAGCTGTTCAAATACTGATATAATTTTATCAAGTTATAAAAATTAAAAAAGGAAGACCATTTAAAAAATAATTAAGGAATCACAAGAATAAAATGAGTACTTTTTTTTTGGGGGGGGGTGCATTTTTTATAAAGATGCACCCCCTTCCCCTCCTTTCTTCTACAAATACTAACCCAGAGGCATGTTTTCAGAGACAGCAAATGCTTTTATTCTTTTCTCTGTTGAGATCCTTTTTTTTTTATCATCGTGATGAAAGAAAATGTAAGCATGAGGAGAAAAGAATTCTTATTTTTAAAAATTAGTGCATCTATAATAGTGTAACAAAAGAATTATCCTGAAATATTTTAATTTCGAGAAAAAAAATCTTGGAGGGTGCATATGTCCCTTTGCATCCCCCTCTGGATATAGCATTGATATCACAAACTTGAAACTTCCTTGGTTTCTTCTTTTTCTTGTGGTGAGTTCTATAGTTTTTCGTTTGTATATCTACAGTTTCTATTTTATTAGGACGATAATTATTTACTAGTGAGTTCAAATCCGAACGTAGCTTGGAGTCTGAAATGCGTATTAAATCAAATGAATAGTCTATTGTGTTTCTGATACTCTGATCTGGAATTAAAAGGAATCAAAACCTTCCTAGAGACAACACAAATAATTTTTGGTGTTACTTGAAATGGTTAATGTGTATTATTCTTTGTAATATTTGATGACCTCAGTAAAGATAATTTTTTTAAAAAAACCACATTAGTCTGTTTTTCTTTCACCAAAACATAAAATTCAAGAGAATCGCACTTTTTTTTTAAAAAAAAAAAAAAAAAAAAAGACTTCCGTGTTCTTAATTTAACGTTAAAAAAAACAATAACATAGCATGTCCTATCATCAGTTTAGAATTAAAAATAAAAGAGTCTCACGGAGTAATAAGCCTTTGAGTGCATAGGAGAAATCACATTCTTCACCCGAATCAGGATGTTTTAATCATTTCTGTCTTTGTTTCATACAAATATAAGCAGACGTTTCGCGATCCAAAGATTAGATGAATTTATCTGAAATTATCAAGACGCATAATGATTTAAATTCTAAAACTTCTCTTAAATCACATAAAATATTCAAACATAGGTAAAAGTTTAAATATCATTTATGATTTTAATTCTTCAGAAACATTATTATGCGCAAACGCTCTTGCCAAATAAGAAAAATATCAATATATATATATATCAAAACTAGGGAAAAGAAAAGATCAAATTTTTCTGCTCTGGACGGTACGGGTGTCGTTATTATTCTCACAGATTTAATCATTAGGTTCGCTGAACTTTGAACTGATGACTCGACATAAACGTTGGTCAATTCATGTGAAGAGCCACTTGAAGAATTGTGTTGTCTTTTCAAGTTCTATTACTCTTGCGAATCGTAATTGTTTTAAATTTTTGAGTTCAATTTTAGATTACCGTAAGACAATTTGTTCTTTAATTTCATGAGCTGACAATTTCCCTTTCAGGTTCATTGTCCAGAGTGGTTTAAAGTTTTTTCACCTAAGCCGCTGAATTAGTTATAAGTAGTAAGCGCTCGTCTACGTGCGGCAAAAAGTGACTTTATACCCCTCCCCCTATACGCGTTGGTCTGGATATACCGATCAGGTTATCGTGTGTACCTACTGTATCGATAAGTGACCTCCACCCGTTATCTTTGGGATTGTTATTTACGGATCGATAAGCTCATCGTGTTGACAAATAAGTTCTATTCTAGTTAAATGAATATAATTGGAATAAATGATTTAAAAGTATTTTCACTCAAAATAAATTAAAAGGGTTTTTTTTTTTTTTTTTTTTTTTTGTAACTGGAATTGTTTTATTTTATATAGATTCTGTTTGAGGATGAAGATATGTCGTTTGACCGCGACGATGAAGCAAGTAAATATATTATTAAAACCTTTGTGTGTGTTTGTTTGTGTATGTGTGTGAAATTTATGAGTTCTTGCTTAATTTTTTGTACTGTTGTTTACGATTATTATTAAATGTAGTCAAGATGTTTACAGTTGGAGGGTGCTATAATTCTAGAAGAAAGATCTAGACGCCTTAACAATCGATTTCAGGCCGAAGAAATCATTTTTCGGGCCCGAATCGAAGAAGCCAGACTTCCTCATGATTTAAGAGGAATCATGTATCTACGGTTGTCGACACCTTTCGAAAAAGCTCGATCAACCGTAAACCTGAATGATACTGATCTGATCTGATTTTGTATTCAGGTAGAGAGCTTAGATAGGCCGATATCGACTACCCTTATGCCTTTATCGTCTCTTACGGCAGAAAAAGTACTTTCTGCTGTAATTAAAGTTTTTTAGTCCAAGGATACGATCCAGTTGGACAACTGGTGTACGGTGGATGTCATAAGGGTGAGACGACCTATAGGAGCTGGCGGAAACCGTAAGGTATCGAGTGTCAAGTTAGATTGCCTCACCAAACGCTCAATTAACCATTCCCATGACCGAAGACGGAATGTATTTACCCTGGTACATTTGGAAAATGACAAAAAAGCCATCAATTCCCTGAGAGATCTGCACTATTCTGCAGGTGTTCCTATGGGTCCGTGCACATTCCGAGACATAGCAGTGTTCGAAAGCCACTTAAATGTGAAAATAGCGGTAATATTGTCCAAAAATTTGAATCAGGTAATTATTTTAATTTTTTTTTTTTTTTTTTTTTTTGCTTAATGCATGATTGTAAAATTGTCACACACGTCTAATTTTTTGTTAGTATTTTTACAGGTGTCTTACAAAGGCCAATGCAGACCCCGCCGCATCAATTTATGGCTGCACGATGGGCATTAAGACATCATCAAGTCGTTGAGAGGTTTTTATGGCTCAAAATTTTATTGTGAGAATTACGATAAGCCTTTTGAACACTTAGAAAATCATCGATGCCAAAATGCGTACTTTATTTGCTTGCGAACGGACTGTACGCCTGGGAAAACGCAATGGTATCAGGATTGCGATAGACTGTGTAATTCCGACGAATGCTTTAAAATGCATAAAGCAACGGAGGGTAATCAAGAATTATCGATTTGCGATTGAGTAAGTACTATTTCCTCTTTTTTTTCTACTCTTACGATTTTCTTTGAATAAAATGTATTTACGAATTATTTCCCTTTTAGATATACCAGTGTACCGACTGTTGCAAGGTAATTAGACCACGTGGTTGTCCAAAACACCTGCACCAGTGTGGCGCCACCGTCTTGCAGAAAGTTTGTTCATTTTGCTGACCATCTGTGCCGTTCACTCCGCCTGACACCTCAAAAACAAAATGATAACATCATTTTTTTTATTTCGAAACGGACCAGGCTTCATGAGAGCACTTCGTAAATTTTGCTTTGGCACAATATGCTAACGGCGAAGAAAAGGTTTTCGAGGGATACACAGGCTGCCAGGACTTTTGCGAGTGGTTGCTTTCCCCACGTCACAAGGGATTCACTGTCGTTGCGCACAACATGAAAGGGTTAGTTTTTAAATTTTTATTTTATAGTTAAAGAGAAAAATTGAGAGTGTTGTGTCTAACAAACATTTTATTTTTCAGATTTGACGGGCAATTTTTATTAGTTTGGTTGCTGAAACAGGGCATAGCGTCGGAAGTGATACCGAATGGGTCCAAACTGATGTCTATTCGACAGCTGTCATTGAACATTAGAGTGATCGATTCATTAAATTTTCTTCCGATGGCTCTATCAAAACTGCCAAGTTGTTTTGCTTTTGAAATAAAGAAGGGGTGTTTCCCCATCTTTTTAATATTCGTGAAAACCAAAATTACATTGGGAAGTTGCCTGATCAATCCTTTTATTATCCTGATTCTATGTCATCTGCCTGTCGCCGTGAATTCATGTCTTGGCATGAACTACACCAAGAGGATGTTTTTGATTTCAAGACGGAAATGCTCTCCAATTGTCGGTACGTAAACATTTTTTTATAGAGAGAGAATGTGCCTTTTACAAAAAAGAGTATGCACATATTTTTCTTCTCATTTTAGTTCTGATGTTGATATTCTCCGCCGCTACTGTATGGTGTTTTGAGAACAATTTATGGAGATTCCGAATGTAGATCCATTTCGGTAAGTAATTTTTTTTCCACGTAAATGTTTTGACCTATTGTGTATGAATTAGGTCATTTAATATACATGCTCTTTTGTCAGATACGTAACCATTGCATCGGCCTGCATGGCAACCTATTGGAGAGAACACATTTAGGACAATGCTATCATCATGGTTCCAGTACACGGTTACAGTCATGGAAAGCAATTCCGCCCTGATGCGATTCGGTGGTTGGATTACATATCCTTCATCGAAAAACTGAAAATACTTCACAGTTTGAAAGGAAAGGGCGAAAAGAAAATTGGAGGAAATTTTGTTGACGGATACAATGAAGGAAATAAAACATTTTATCAGTATCAGGTAAATATCGAATTATGTACAGAAAATATTTTTATTGTATAATCTAGCAGTTTTTTTTTTTAATGTAAAGTTTATTTTTAGGGCTGTTTCTTCCATGGATGCACTGTATGCTTCGACGGAGACACCATGCATACGTTGAAATAGTGTACTATGAGCACCATACGGCGTCGCACCGAGGAGAAATGTGAAAATCTGAGGTCCCTCGGATATAACGTGGTGGAAATGTGGGAGCACGAGGGCCTGCTTCTTAAAAAGAAAGATTCGAGGCTTCAAGCTTTCCTGAGGGCACACACCATTCAGAATCGTTTGAACCCAAGAGATTCTTTCTTTGGAGGACGTACGAACGCATTAAAATTGCTTCACGAAGGGAACATTAAATACGTAGATTTTACCTCCCTTCATCCACGGGTAAGTTATTTTTTTTTTCTCTTCATACATTTTCTGAATAGAATTCTTTTGATATGCATATTTATATTTTTCTTAATTTCTTAAAAAGGTAAACAATTACTGTCAGTATCCCGTCGGACAACCTGAAGTAGTTACCGAAGGGTTTCAAGACGTGGATAATTACTTCGGAATCATTAAATGCAAAGTGATTCCACCTACGGATCTCTATCTACCGGTACTCCCCTACCGATCCCAAAAACAAGTTGATGTTTCCTCTGTGTCGGACATGTGCTGACGAAAAACAACTAAGTGCATGTCAACATTCCGATGACGAAAGAGCCCTTATTGGCACTTGGGTCTCGGAAGATCTGAAACTGGCAAAGAAAAAAGGATACCACATCTCTCAAGTAAGTCATGAAAAAATATTGAAATCATACTTATTTTATTCAATGACTTCATTCCTTTGACACTATTCTTTTTTAAATTTCAGATTTACGGAATGTATCATTTTTCAAAATCGTCTGATATTTTCTTCCGTTCATTGACTTGTTTTTAAAAATAAAACAAGAAAGTAATGGATGGCCAAGAGAATGTTCGTCAAACAAGGAGAAACAAGAATATATCCGTGAATTCGAGAGAAAGGTAGGTATCAGATTAAATCCTTTGCATATTGCAAAAAATCCAGGATGGAGACAAGTTGCAAAATTGGCACCCAATAGTTTTTGGGGAAGGTATATCTCTCTTTTTTTACCTTTAAAGTTATTCTAATGTTTAAGTGAGAGAATTTTGTTTTATCATATTTTCTATTTGCACTGGTGGGGAATGAATACAAATAAAACGAAACCGTCTTACGTTAACAGTGTACCAGATTTCTACCGATATTTGAGTGATCCTACAAAAAAACGTAAGTTCATTTTAATTTAAAATAAAATAATGTTTATACTTAAAAAATGATAGCATCTGATTTTTTATACGAATTCTTACAGATCAAAGATATTTTTCTGCCTACGGAAGAGGTGGCTGCAATTGAATGGCAAGTCTCAGACGAGTTTGTGGAACAAGATGCCTCCACTAACATTTTTAAAGCAACGTTTACGTCCGCCTGGGCCAGACTTAAACTCTATCATGAAATGGATAAACTGGGCAGAGGCGTGTTATATCAAAAAGTTTTTTCTATCTACTTATAAAATTTTGTCTCAAAAAAGTACGCTTAAAATGTATCTTTAAAACATTTCGCGAGCCACATGCACCCGCCGCACTCACTCACGCGAATCGTGAAAGCATGGGGGATAAAATTAATTTTATTTTTTATTAAAAAAGTTTTTAAGATTTTAGTTCGTAAAATAAAAAGGAACACACAAGCACTATATTTCTAATATGAATTTCATTTTATTCAATAAATAATCCATGCTTTTCTTTTTGCATATATACGTTTAACCTTCTTTGGTACAATAGTATTAGTACTTTGATGCAATTTTTTGTTGACAATGTTATTTGTAGGCATATGCATTTCTTTTAAAGCATCATACAACTCTTTGAATCCTGTATGTAATTGTTTTCTGTTCCGAAACAAACCTGATATTAAAATAACAATATTAGTACGAGGTAAACGTTGACCTTTTTAGACAATTTCTCCCTCTGGTGTCCAAGATAAAATAGAATACTTATCTCTTAAGAACTCGAGAATATCTTTGGTAGTTTGTTGACATCAAACCGGAGCAGCTTTCAAAACTTTTGTGGTTAAAATGTCTTCCGATTCATTATTTTCCACCGTTTCTTCGACCGCTTCTTGTTGAGGATGAATTTTCACAAATTTTTGAAGAACTTGTAAGTATTCATTCGCCTTTTCACTTTCAGATATATCTTTATTCCGAGGAATATCTTGCATTTGCTTATCTAAATCGGGCAGTTTATCAGCTAAATCTATTCGATCTTCGCGTACTAAAATCACTTTTTTACTGAACTCCATGAATGAGAGAACCAATCAAAGAAATTGCCGCGGGTAATAGTACAGATAGAAATCCGTCACCTCTCTGAACTAAAAGCTATCTCTTCTTATATATAGGCACTTTCCTGTCAGAAAATTTTCTCAAACTTCTTTTATAGGGAACTAAATGATTCTTTTGATTTTTATTCAAAGATATATTTCCTTTCAGAACATTCAAAGCGCATTCACATGAAGATTTAATTACACTATTTGGACTTTTTTTCAAAAGCACACCCTTTGTTTCAGCTTTCGCAATCAATTTTAAGTGTTCTAAATGCTCGTGTGTACAAGCCAACATATTGAAATAAAGTGATGTGTCTTGTCGCATGCAACAGAATTTATACAGTTTCTAAAAATTTTCCATGGACTTTGACTTTATAAACGGCACAATGAGTAAAATTCTTTTCGTGTGAAAAAGGGAATAACGCGCCACAAGATGGCAACTCGTTGACTTTAGGGCATTCAAAATCATCTAAATTAAATATTTCGCGACCCGATAAGAAAATAAAAGAATTTTTTTCTTTTCCAATCCCTTCACGTAAATATAGGGAAATATTTCAAATATTACATCTATCACACAGCAGGAAAACTCATAAGGTAATTCACCACACTCCTATTTCAATTTATGTAGATTTTTGGTTACCCATGAATAAGTTAATTGTTTTTATCTAGATAATTGATCGAAAGAATGCGGTGGTTTGAATAGCCACCTTCTGCGGAAACTGTCATCGTTGACGGCATAGACAGCAAGTTCTTTTACGATGAAAAGTTCCGAAGTAAGAAGAAATCCTTTCGAAATCTATGACAGCAGAGGCCATGGCGTTTTCAAGACTTACTAATTATCGAAGTTAGTACAAGTAGTATTTATCACCTGAAAAAATACCGCTGCACAAGCGCATTGAATCATCCGTATCGGGTTTAAGGTCAATTAAAAGGTAACTGAAGGGTTTCGAAGTAGCATCCTCGTAGACTTCTCTGAAGAATTTCGTTTTCCCAGAATACAATTGTTTCCCAATATACATCACTTGTGATTTATCTCGGGGATTTTTAAACAAAAACATGTAATGATCATTTAGAGAAATATCACGAATTCCCTTATAAAAGTCATTTTACCCTCTAAAAATAACACTCAAATTACAACGGTGACTTCCCTTAGTAAATAGTTTCGTTAATTTGGTATCACCTGTAAGTTTCGACATAAGATCATTGATTACGATTAAAGCATTAGACAAACTGTTTATATTAGAAGGTAAGCCATCATAAAATTCGATGCCTATCATTTCACTATAAAGAGATTGATAGACACCATAGCACCAGATTATTTTGGGAGGAAAAGGATAAATCACTTCGAAATCTATTAACTTTTTAATCAATTGTGTATTTCCATAACCAATAGATCCTGCCACGATCATCGTGAAGGGATGTCTTAACTTTAACGCTTCTATTATAACTAAAAGAAAACTTTACGTAAAAGTGTATTTATACAAGAAAATTGTCATAAGAGTAAGACATTTTTCCATCCGCAAAAAACTATAAACACAATTTTTTCTTTATTGTTTAAAAATCATTCTTACACCATTACGTTTTTTTACAAACTGATACAATCGAAAATCATTCTTTTGACACTGAAGCAAACTGTTTATAATTGAATACATAGAATTTCCTTGACTTCTCTTTAGAATAAAATAAATACAACACGCTCCACATTCCTTAGATGTGGGACTTTGAAATTCATTTGAATTCCAGCATACTGTACAGTAGTTTGAAACCAAGTCTCGAAGTGGTAGTCCATAATATTCTGGTGATCGAGGTCGTAGAAAGTCGAAAAACTCGAAACGATTGTTTTCGTGATAAAAAGCTAGCCAGTGTGATCCGGGTTGCGAAGAGTCGTCCAAATTCACCACACATGTAGATTTTCCTTTTAACTTCGATACAGTGTCCGATGCGAAAATTCAGCGGAAAAAGAGGCCGTAACAGGGTCATGCGATAGAATAAATATATTTGATTTCCATCCATTTTTTAGTCTCCAAAGTCATACAAAATGTTTCTCGTCTTGTTTATCTCTATAACGTAATCGAATTCGGCAAAAATAAGTACACAAATGGTTTGACTCAGAGCCTTAGTAAATTTTATTTCTAGCCTGGGATTACTGTGTTTGATCAAGTTCAAGTGATCTCCAATTCATAGATCAGGTGACAAATTGAAAGCAAATAACGTATTTCCGTTTACATACTTTTGTTCTCGATATAAAAAGGCCCTGGTCTTGATTCAAATTTTTCAGTTCCACTAAATGAACTATGATAATCTTTGATGTAATTATTTTGAGCAAATTTTAGTTCCATAGGATTATGTGGAGTTGGCTGACCGTCTACGGAAACACCTATGAAATTGATGCAATGTTTAAATTCGAAAGGAAATTTCATGAATGTACCATGAAATGCATCGTTATCGACACATCCCACAATAATTCTCTTTAGCATTTGGCCAATGAATATATTATCTTGCACGAACGACATACGTCCTTGCGGTACGGAGTATACTTTACACAAAACTCGATTAATTGGATATTTCGCCGTCTCATTTCCCAAAGCTTTCACGTGATCCAATACAACTCCGGGACTAACATGTACTTTTCTTACTAATAAGGTAATTTTCTCAAGTATTACTTTATGTCCTTCTTTTCTTTGCAGGGAAAAATCCAGTTTACTTTGAATCAGTTTTATTTTTAAATCCACTAAATTCAATAATAATCTCTCTTGATGAAATAAATCACAGTGTGAGCTACCAATCATATCCTCAGCACCACTTAAATTGAAAAATTCAGACCGTTTCATCAATCCCCCCCTTCTTCGTTATCTTTATAAAACATTTCAGATGTCAGTTGAGAAGTTTTACTATCGAATCCATGATTCAGCAAAGTTTCAATGTAAGATCTGTATGGATACGTGTTACTTGAATTAGAAACGAGTCGTTCATTGAGTGAAATATCTACTTGCGAGAATAGAGAATGTAGAAATAGAATAACAGGACCAATCGCTTCGTCTTTTTCTATGAGTGAACCATCTGCTTTTACAATTTTTGCTTTTAAGCAAAGTTGTGTTTGACTCATGACTCAAATCCAGATATTCTTCGCCACTTCCAGAGACGTGAAATTCAACATGAACCACCATCAAATACATTGGATAATGGATAAAACTCTACCCACTGACCACTTTCTATAGTTATTTGGGTGGAAGGTAAATGAAAAAGTTCCAATTCTGATTTGATACATTCGGGGGATCCTTTTAAAATAAATGTCATTATGGATCAAAAATATCTAGTCCTCTCACCTTTCTCACTTTGGTTAAAACGACCCTCTTCTGTTTCTTTCGCTTCCTTTTATATTTTCCTTGTCCAATCATCTATTGAACATGTTCGATAGCCTTTCGAGCCATACCTCTACCTGCTCTTTCACTTCACTTTTTTGCAGCTGTTTTGAAATCTTCTCCAGATAATACATCACTGACTACTCTCGTTCCTGTCCTCAGAGCTTCTTTTTCTACGACCTTTCCACTCTTCACCAAGAAAGGTAAAGCAGCCCTAAGTACTCCCTCCCAATCCATAGCCTTTTTGAAATGAAACACCTTCGTAATATAGAACTCCAGACCCCGTATGATTCGTGTAATGGTCTCCAAACATTTTTGTACAACACACGTAGGGTACTTTCATGATGTGACTCATTTCCTTAACATATAGTAAATGATTTCTATTATTTGATGTACTGCGTATTTATAGTATTTGCCGCATGCGGAAATGCAGAACAAGAATAACTTTACCTCTTTCGAAAGGCACTAGAGCACCTGAGTTAAGACGAATTTCGATTTCAATAGTGTGAAAAGATTGACGTATGAAGGGAACGTAGTGAGGTCTATCGTAATGGGCACTCACAACATCACCGTCGGTTCCAGATATTCGGACGATTCTTAAAAGAGGAGCTTCTACGTGACCTACTACTACAGGTTGTACAATATCACTGTAAACATAAAAAAAAGGGAAATGCTGCCTGTGGATCGGCTATGAAAGAACTTTCTTCAGTCCCTCCCGCTCACTATTTGAGAACGAAATCCTAACACGTCGCGCAAACCTTCTTGCAGAATCATTTTCGCATTGTTTTGAGTTTTTATTTTCACTCGCTTGTTATTAGCATTGAGTTTAAAGGAAATTTTGCCTTTGTGTGAAGGAAGTATCATAGATTTTAAAATTTCGGGAATTGATTCGTAATAACTGGATGGCAACTTTCTTGTTACTAACTTCCCGTCTCCTAAATCAAACCCAAAAATTTTATTATTTTCATGTTTGTTATACCAAGCATGCGGATAAATTATTTCGGCCAATCCGACTTCCCACTTGCCGTCTAAAAGAATGGGTGTAGGTAGTTGCGTAACGAAACTTGAAATTTTGTTATTTGGAAAATAATGCAGGGAACTGTCGGACGGTAGTGTCACATAGAAAGACATGTTTTGTTAATGAATGATACCTGGTTCGCGTAGTGTATTTAGAGCATTTTTACATCACTGACCCTGTTGTTAAATTTTTCTGGATATCCTAAGAATTTCATTTTCTTTTCTTTTTCTTTTCTCGAAAACTTTTTCCACTTAGAATTACCGGAATCTGTAACCTTTTGTATTTCCGTTTCGTAAAAAGTGCCTTCGATAACCTCACCTTTGAGATCTTTCAGCATATAAACGATAGGATTTCTGGGTATAACTTTATAGATTGTAACTATTTCTATAGACTAATTATTTTCGTAAACTTTCTCAAATCTCCCTTTCCATTTACTGATACGCACTTTATCTTTTATTTTAAACATGGGCTGTTTGACTTCTGGTTCGCTGATTTCACTATACAGGTTTTGAAATACTTTGGCTTGATTATTAATACTTACGTTCAAAGGCTCCATCTTAATGCTTCGATGCCACGCCTGATTATAACTAGATATAAGTTTATCTATTACATCTAAATACTTTCGAGTATTGTACTCTGTGAAATAGCTCGACATTTTAGACATCAAAGTTCTATGAAAACGTTCGACAATGCTGGCTTTCGTTTCGTTATTAGTTGTAAGGAAGTGAACAATCATTTTCTTAAAATAGTTATGTACAGTTTTATATTTGAATTTTGTTCCTTTGTCCGTTTGTAACGACATGGGTTTCCGTTTTCTAAAAACTTTTTCAAAACCTTTTAGTATGCTATGACTCGTTTTATCTCTTAAAGGTATTGCCCACGCATATTTTGAAAACACATCTAAACATGTTAAAAAATATTTATAACTCTTATTATACTGACTTAAGTATTGCAAGTCTAATAGATCTGCTTGAAACTCTGTTCATCTATTTCCCCTACTATTACCCGATTCCTCTTAAATTTTCGTCTTGAGTTTTTATGTAAAGTATAAAAATCTTTAGTTTCTAACCATTGTTTCATATTTTTCTTTTTAGCACGATTTCCTAAAGCTCTATTCAGTGTATTTACACCTCCAAAACCTGCAGGTTTTTCAGGATTGTTATACGTATATTCGATAGACATTCCTGTGTATGCGCGTTACCTAGTACAATCATGCAATGAAATGAAAATGAACGTTAAGTACTTATATATACACGCAAAATAAAAATACGCGTAAAACAGATTAAGAAAAAAATTGATTTCATTTATTTTATTCAAAATATATTCATTCAGTTCATTCAAATGAAGAAAAAAAATGTACTAAGCAAATATTCAATTCCTAAACCTTATGATAAGAAATCAAAAAAAAAATATCTTCCAATTAATTCAGATTAAAATAGATTCATTATGTTCATTCAAACGAAAAAAAATATATTAAATAAAAATATCAATCCAACAACTTTGCGCGGAAAAGAATCATTTATTCAAAATACATTCCATCTAATTCGTGTAAAAAATCTTTTAATTTATTGTCAGTAAAAATACTTTTAATTTATCGAGTAAAAAAATTCTTCTAATTCATTTATTCCAATTATATTCATTCCATCTAATTTAACTAGAATAGAACTTATATGTCAACATAACGAGCTTATCGCTCCGTAAATAACAATCCCAAATATAACGAGGGGGTCCCTTATCCATACAGTAGGTACACATGATAACCTTACCTGTATATCCAGACCAACGCATAAAGGGGTGGGGTTATGACGTCACTTTTTGCCACACGCAGACGGGCGCTTACTACTGTTATATGGTACATTCAATTACTTCAATAATATTTTTTAAATCAACAACTTTTGCATTTGGCTGGATTTCTTTGTTTAATTCTTCAACAACGAAAATAGGATCCTCCTTTCTAGTGTCTCACAAATTTTCAAAAATATAAATCAGTATTTTCTTACCTGCCCACCTGTTGAAAATGAAAACGCATCTCCTCAGTTGCTCTTCAGACTTTCCACTACCTAAATGGTATATTGCAGCAGCTATTTGGCCAAATATTTATCGAAAATGATGTGCACTAATCACTTTACCTGGGGAATCCCCCACATTAAGTGAACAGGTTCATTGCTTTTTGCAATGATAAACATTTCAATGCAAGTTGCATAATAATCTATTTATTTTTACTGTGATTGCTATGTAGACAAAAAGACAAATAATTGAGAAGGAGTTAATTAAAATTGATGTAAACGAAACTGGCAAATACAAATAAAGTCTTCGTTTGGTCACATAAACACACTTCTAAAGAAGAGTCTCCATGCTTCGTGGACAAATGCCAAAATATTTCATAATGGTAGTTCTTACACCTTTAGGACACTCCCGGTGTTCACACTGTCGTTATAATTGCAACTTCCTTTCCTCTGAAGTTTCGCTCTGGAGCAAGATAGGTGGCGCGACCTACAGTAGCGCTTCCTAGAAGAATAATATTCATAGAATATTATTCATTATCCACTCAACGGCGAAAAGAATATTTCATTATTATATGAAGTGTGAGATTTTTTTTGTACTCTCCCTCCCTCCCTTCCTCCCTCCATCGATATTTATATATATATATATATATATATATATATATATATATATATATATATATATATATATATATATATATATATATATATATGTACAGTGTCACTTCGTGGAAAACTGCCTCATTAGCGTTCCATCTTCAAAAACAATGAGAAGAAAATGGGAAAAATCAGTTATTTAAATTGTAGAACGTCCTCAATTTAGAGCCAAAAGTCATTTTGAGCGAATGTTTTCTACTTTGGGGGGGGGGATAATATCTGGGGAGGGGCCAAAATTTGCAATGAAAACCACATATCCAGCTAGATTACTAATCGAAAAAGATATATGAGTTGCACTTTTCACATTGCTGCCAAGACTTTACAAATTTTTTACCAATAATTAAAAAGTCAATACGGATGGACCACAACTTGGTTCAGGATTCTTTCAAATGAGGTTTTTGAAAGGTCATAGTTTTCACTGATCTCTATTGCGTTGTTTTATTGATATGAGAGGGAATGTGCCAATCCTTTTTCCGGATGAAAATACTGCTTTATTTTGACTGGTTGCCAGATCGAGATTGGCTGGTCTTTTGTCCCGTCTTCCTGAAGAGTTTCGCACAATTTCGGATAGTGACGGATGATGGATGCGGACCTCCAAGGCTGGTTGGTTTTATTAACGTAGCACTAGAAGCAACACGAGGGCTATTGGCGACAGACCTTGTAATTTTGATCATCGGTCAAGTAACAAGGGTGACCTCTTCTCCTAACTTCCATACCACGCCAAAAGGAGAGCGTTGGGCCTCGAAAGATTTAACGCACTACGTACACGACGAATCTTTTGTAACTTCAAGGCTCGAACTTACGACTCGAAGGCTTATTGGCAATGGACCTCATCATTCTGAACTTCGGTCAAGTGACGAAACTATTCTATTAACCGTATTTTGATTGAAAATTGTTACAAACCATTTACAGGACAAAATTAGTTAAATCTATATTAATTCAAATGCTTTACCTTAATTCCCACCGAACTATCTACAAAACTTTTGACAAAAATATATTAGTCAAATATTCATACGAAAATTTAAAACCAAATTTTTATGGTTAAAAAAAAAGTAAGAATTCAACATAACAAAATTTATTTATACATCCCAACAACGTTCAGTCACGAAGAAAATTGGTACTAAAAATTAATATTTTCACGTTGATTCACGCGCTCAATCACATTTGTAGCCAATTATGTTACGCTTTTATTTGTGTGCTTTGTAAAATTACAGCTGGAAGAAAAAAATATTCCATCTTTGGAAGCGAGTATAAAAAATTTTCATGTTTTAAAAGTACGAAAGGAAAAGCAAACATTCAAAATTGCTATTTATGTAGGAAGATGTATCTTTAGAGATACTGAAAACGTACACACATGAATAAAAGCATCTCGCATTAAATTATCACTTGTTTTAGAATACCCTTCATCTCAACAGCTTTTATCTGGGGGAAAATACTATGATGCTCTTGATATGTATCCCATAACTTATTTCAAGTGATGAGGTGTAATTTTTTCAGATTAATCTTCCCCTTTACTTCAGGACTCAAGTATAACTCAGATGGGTTCGAGAATATTTTTTACACAGTGCCCTTAAAGCGTGTAAAATAAACAATATAGGAAATACAGCTGTAAAAGTTGAGTGTAAGGAAAATTGAATTTTGCTAGCTAACTTTTTTAAAAAAAATATTTATATGACACAAATTATTGATGTGAATTTATTTAAGGATGCCTACATTTAATGCGAAATAGCCCTATCGAAACTTAATATATATATATATATATATAAGGGACGTTCCAAAAAATCGCCATTTTTTCGTTTGTACGTGTAAATTTTAAAACTAATTTAGCATCACTGTATAGGAGACGAAACACGGTATACATTTTATTCCAATAAAAATGGGTTGATTCATACAAAAATGAGTAATATTATAAAAATAAGATGCTTTCTAAAAGAAAGCGAAGTCAGAATATAAAATTAACGTTCGATGGTTTTGTTATCGATAAAAAGTGATCCAATATCGGATCCTATTCTTTAATATTACACGAAGACAGCCTTAAGGAGTAAATTGACTCATTTTCAAATAATTCTTTGTATTCATAAACACGTCTTGGTCAGAATGTAAGTATAAGATACAATTATTCAAATGAAGATTTT
Organism: Nephila pilipes; assembly: GCA_019974015.1. NCBI lineage: Eukaryota > Metazoa > Arthropoda > Arachnida > Araneae > Nephilidae > Nephila > Nephila pilipes. The sequence continues at coordinate 1,006,787 of BMAW01087746.1, forward strand.
AATCATTTAAAGTAGAACCTTCGAATGATTAAAATCTTCATTTGAATAATTGTATCTTATACTTTGGGACATTTGGGAACTTACATTTGGGATTTATTTTTGGACGTTGACTTATTTTACGTAATCCAGACATATAAAACATTACATTCAATCTATGTTGACTATCCATGTAAGTTGTATGTTTCCTATGAAGAGAAAGAGATATACAACACTAATTTCCTTCTTGACGAGTTGAGTTCATTCTACATCGAGGGGTAAATAATACGGACTTGAACCTATAATCAATAATAATTTAATATTCTTAATTAATTATCAATTTATTCTTCAATTTTAAGTTCAGCATTTCAATATTTTATTACAACTTCATTTGCCTCATGTTGGGCCAAAAATTTTAATTATGTTCCAGAAATAAAGGCATGTCTCTTTCAAATGAATTGCTTTTCTGAGTTGTGAGCGTGGCTTATAGTTAGTAAAAACAATCAAGAAAGACTGAAAAATAAAATTATATCTATCCACATTAAAATTTCCTGTTGAATCGAATGTCATATATTTGAAAATGCTTAGAAATTATTTATTGAATGAAAATTTTCAACTGTGTTGAACGATATGACAGGACTGGGGATCATTCTCCATTTAATATGTAATAATAATGAAAAATACAGATTGATTTTTCTGATTTTTTTAAGCAAAGAGAAAAAATAAATGTGCCTCAATGATAGCATACGCATGCTTCTATGGTGATGTGGTTATGTGGGGTTCTTACACAGAGAAAAATATCAAGTTCATGCTTGACAATGATGCATAAGCACACTTCTATAAGATCTGATCCTTTTAGACAGAAAAAAAATCTATTTGCAATCCACTGCACTATCTGCAGATGCAATGGATATTTACGAGAAATATATAAATATGAGACAGACTTATCAGTTTGCTCTTGATCCTTAATGCACCTGTCTACCGGCCATTTAGATTTCGTGAATGTAAAATTAACCTTAAGGAATTTCTACTATTGTCCTCAAATCTTTACTATTTTATCTGTTTGAACGTAAAAAAGTGCACCCAAAAGAGCAAAAATAATGAAGGTTCCAGCGGATTTAACTTTTTCCAACGATTTTAAAATAAATATTTATACACCCTTTTAAATTATTTGTGAGGATGGGGGGGGGGGGCGGGCGTTAAAAAAAATTTTAAAAAATTTTTAAAAACTGGGGGAAAAAAATAAAATTACGAAAAAATTTCATTTTTTTTTTTTTTGTTCTTTCGGATGCAATTTTTTACATTCTAATAGATAAATAGTAAGAATTTGAGGAGGATAGGGAAAATTCCATCGGATTAACATTACGTTCACGAAATCAAAATAACCTGTAGACGGGAGCATTAAATGATTCACTTGAAAAGGTTCTCTTGCATATTTTTAAAATTTTCAACTCCAGATGGTATTACCTTCTTTAGATAAAACATTTGCTTACAGCCTTGAGATACATGAATAATATTTCCTTCTTCTGCGGTTCTTAAGCGTTCTTTGATATGTACGAATGATGCATCTTCAGGATATCTTGGAAATCTTTCTCTATTTTAGATTCTTATCCTCGTTCTCTTATCTCCTTTTTCTTTCTTGCATTTACAACCTAGATCACATAAACATATTTTTTTTACCTAAACTAACACGTGTTGGGAGCAGTTATGTCTTATGTAGTCCTTGAGGCAGTAAAATTAACCAATCAAAACTTCTTATAGTCGTAAGCTGTACTTCAAATTGGCTTATGATAGTTAAGGTTAATGACTTATGATAGTTAAGGTTGTATGGATTTACTTTATATTCAGTTTTTATAAAAATACAAATGAATCTACAGGTCATAGACAAAATAATGAAAATACTTGAAAACTGAATTCTTATTTTTATTAAATTGATGTTTATCCACCAATAATATTTTGGGCAACAACAATACGATGAAGTCGAAATATATATAAATATCTCGCTTAAGATAACAATATTTGAGCATGTAAAATGTCTCCCAATTCTTCAAGTGATGAAGGTGGAGGAAATCCGTCTATCACTTGTAGCTGAAGATATTTCCATAACATCCAATAATGTTACGGCATAGAGATTTACGAGTTTAGGATGTACTTTTTTTGAAAGGTGGGAGCAATATCCTCCTAGAACAAGGATGGGCCACCAAGAAGAATGATCAAAATCATTGAATGAATGTTTAAGGTCTGGTCAGAATAGGTTTGGGTTGTTACATGATCCATCAGAAATACTATTGGTTCTACAGAATGCCAAGAAATTAGTCCTCACAAAAATCTACCTTCTTCAGGTAGGTACGAGAATCATAATCTTGAGTTGCCCAAGTGATCTTTTTTTTTTCCAATGGGGTTTACTGTCTTGAGTAAACATGGGAGACGCAGGTCCCTGATATGTTGGCGATCCTTCTCTATTTTCGATCCTCCTTCTTGTCGATCAATTTTAATCTTTCCATCCTTTTTTCTGTCTAAATTACAGTTTAAACAAACCTTTAGCGCAGCTTAACCAAATATGGTTCCAGCGTCAAAAGTCCTAACTGTCGCTATTAATTATCGGACAATAGCACTTCACATCATCAAAGATCTGCTTCCATGTTTTAAAGGTGGAACCAAATAATGGAATATTTCTACTGGACGTCGCCAAGCATAAACATTTCTAAAAAACAAAAGGAATACCAAATTACAACTTTCCTCATAAGGCCAAGATGCCAGGTCTTCGGGTCTAACAGGTCAATTGAAAAGTCCCCTGCCTACCATAGTAAAACACATTTTTTTGGCAAAATTAGTTTTTTTTATTCAACATATTTCCCTTCAAGGGCGATACACTGATTATAGCGACCCTCCAACTTTTCGATACCATTTTTGTAGTACGATTTGTTCTTTGCTTCAAAATAGGCCTCAGTTTCGGCGATCACCTCTTCATGCGACGAAAATTTCTTCCCAGCGAGCATTCTTTTGAGATCTGAGAAAAGGAAATAGTCGCTGGGGGCCAGATCTGGAGAATACGGTGGAAGAGGAAGCAATTCTTCAAATGCGGCCGTTTTTCGGCGATTTCGTCCTTCAGACGGTCCAATAACGCTATGTAATAGTCGCTGTTGATGGTCCTTCCTTTTTCAAGGTAGTCAATGAAAATTATTCCATGCGCATCCCAAAATACAGACGAAAAAAACCCTGCCAGCCGACTGTTGCGTTTTCCCACGCTTTGGAGAGGGTTCATCGTGTGCAGTCCACTCGGATCACTGTCGATTGGACTTCGGAGTGAAATGATGGAGCCATGTTTCATCCATTGTCACATATCGACGCAAAAACTCGTGTTTATTACGCTTGATCATCTTCAAACACTGCTCCGAATGAACAAGTCGTCGTTGTTTTTGGTCAAAAGTGAGCTCGCGCGGCACCCACTTTGCACAGAGCTTTCTCATACCCAAATATTCGTGAATGATATGATGTACACGTTCAGTTGATATCTTTAGAGTGTCTGCTATTTCATTCAATTTCAATTGACGGTCATTCAAAATCATTTTGTGGATTTTTTTAATGTTTTCGTCGGTAACAACCTCTTTTGGGCGTCCACCGTCTTCGGTGCTCATTTCAATACGTCTAAACTTAGCATACCAATCCTTGATGGTTGATTTTCCTGGGGCAGTGTCGGAAACTCGGCATCAAGCCAAGTTTTTGCTTCAACTGTATTTTTTCCCTTCAAAAAGCAATATTTTATCAACACGCGAAATTCTTTTTTATCCATTTTTTCACAATAACAAAAGTTGCTTCACTCAAAATGCTATAATTCACAAACTAATGATCCGACAGCTGTCAAATTTATACACGCATCTTTTGAGGGTTAGGGCTAACTAAAAAACATATGGATTTAATCCTAGTAGCACCATCTATGTGCCAGGCCGGGGACTTTTCAATTGACCTGTTACATCACTGCATGAGCTCTTAGGTATAGATCTCAGTAATGAAGAATTTACTCCTTGTAACACAGCCAAACAATGTACTCTGAGTTGTCAGACGAAACGAAACGAAATATTTTTGCATAAAACGAGATTTTCTCGGCTAATAATTTAACCACTGTTATTTTTTCAACTAGAGACAATGGTTTTGGTAAGTAATTCGTGCCTTTTCACTATCTCAATTTCATTACTTCCTTTTTTCCGCTCAGATTCCATGATTAAAAGTAACGGTGCATCTCTGTTTTAGCGGTGGCCGTCAAATTACGATTACGCCAAGTCGTTGCCAAACTCGTGAAGCCTATCTATTGTTGCAGCTTACTTGGCGATATTTCTTAGTCGCTTGGTGATTCATCATTGGACGCCTCTATAACAAAGAAGTACCAAAGTAATATATTGTTCTTTTTTTTTTTTTTTACACTTGATTAAAGTTCATGTTGCATCATTCGCAATTTAATTTGTTTTAATAGTTGAAGTCTTTACTGATCGAATACTAGTAATCATACCTTTCTGCAAACCACTGAGATCTGATATTTTAAAATAATTCGACACAAATGATGTGGTATCCATAATTATACCATTTATAGTAATTATTTAACTTGTAACCTTATTCGCATAATAATAAACATCGACATTTAATGACATTAAAAACGTTAAGAGATTGTTTCGCGCAACTACTTCAATATGTGTTTTCATTATTTTGTCTACAATATGTATATACAAATTTTATGTTATTTGTGTCTCGTACTAAATCGAATTTTAATTTGGGTGATTAATAGCTTTTGATTTTAATAACGAGCTTAAACAGCGATTTTGATACATTTTTATTAATTCAAATAATCCTCTTTGTTAGCTTTTTTTAAAGAGCGAGACGAATTTGAGTATTTTTAAGGAAAAAAAAAATATCAATAAAGCTGGCGAAAGTGGATCAGTAATAATCTTTTTGAAAAGTAATTATTCACAGTCCAATGCTTAATAATAAGATATTATCAAATTAATCTTAAATATATTCATATTTTAAAAAGTAAGTAATGTAATATATTATATATGTAAGACATTGAATGAAAAATGAAAATAAAATTTTTGTGGGAATGTTGAAAGCAAATATCAAGCTATCGCTGAGAATATCTATTTTGCTAGGGACAGGTATAATGGATGAAAAATGCTGTTTCATGTGAAAAAATATCACTGAATAAAGATTCTACTACGCCTCAATGTTTGAGAATATTTTTGAACAAGTAAACTTATGAAAGATATACTTTCAATTTTCAGTTTTTTAAAATTCAGTAAGTTTCGATTTTTATTTCTTAACTTAAAAAGAGTGGAGATTCTTTAAGTAGGTAGTGCTGCCATCTGTTGAAAGTAAGAATAAACTATTAACGAATATAAATTTTTACACATAATAGTATTGTAACTCGTGCTGCCATCTATAATGGTAAAAGGAGACTTTTAATTTGTTTTTGTTGCGAACAAAACTAAAATTACTGAGTAACTTGACAATCCTGTATTATAAAAACTAGACCTAAAATTAAAAAAATGACGTTCAATAACTGAATTTTAAAAATTATTATAAAAACAAATAGTTATTTTAATACACGTTCAAGTACGATTAGTATAAAAAAATATATTTATAAAAATATGTTCAATCTTTCTAACATTATATATTTTCAATTGATTAAATATAATAATGTTTTAAAAAAATTGAAACTGTTCATATTTACACTATTATCAGAACTAAGAAATGGAATATTTGGAGAAATAAAGAACTGAAAAGTAAGACACGCAGATACCATGTCGAATGTATAATCAATTTTCAATAAAAATATTATATGCTAAAATTTTTAACCGCTTTTGATTTGTAATAAACAAGGAATAGGAAATATTCTGATATTATTAATCTTTCAGAAAAGGAAGCATTCTTTTAGTAAATTTTACTTTGAAATAAGCATATTGTTTAGTGTAGTGAAATTAATATAATAGTAGTAAATAAAATCTTCAGAAAGTGTGTATTGAAATAAATTTTCTGAAGAAATGATGAAAAAAGAAAAGGAAATTATTTGTTTTTCCACGCCATATATAACATATTTTGTAGTTCTAATAATAATTAAAATTCGTTACTTTATTATAAGCTCAAAGCTCATGCAGTAACAAGTACATAAGATACGAAGTGAATTAATAATACATGAAAAACATTAATTTCTACAATGGAAACTACATGATTTCTGTTTATTTGTTTCATAAATTGTTTGGGGGTCTTTGACTTAGTAAATTTTACCCTTGGAATCATAGAAGCAATTGCTTCTAATTTTAAAAGCGAGAATTTAATTAGTTAAAAACAAAAATGCTGGAAATGGTCCCTTTTATCCTTCTTTCTTACGATTACGAGTACACGCACACCCACACCCACACAACTATATATATATATATATATATATACAAAAATATTTTTTTCAATACAGAGAGAGATTTTTTTTTAGGTTTGCTTAGTTTAGATTTTATTAACGTCGCACTAGAAGCAACACGAAGGCTATTTGCGATGGACCTCGTGATTTTGAACCTCAGTAAAGTGACGAGGACGACACCTCAGCTGGCACCCCTTCTCCTAACTTCCACACCACGCCAGTGGGAGGACTTTGGGTCCCGACAGATTTAACGCGCATCAACCTCAGATACTCGGCGGGACTTTGGCTGCCAAGGAAAAACAGAGAGAAAGTAGAGAAAATAGAAAAATTAGAATTAAAGCAATTTAATAGTGCACAGGCTGCAGACTATGATGCGGTCTTATACCAGTATTAAGGATCTAACCATCTAACGCAGCAATTATTTTATAATAGAAAGGTAAAAACCAGAAAACACAAACAATAGGGAAAAAAGACAAAAATTTAAAAAAAAAAAAAAAAAAAAATTGAGAAATACCAATATATATATATATATATATATGCGTGTGTGTATGTGTGTGTACATATATGAATGCAATAAGGATTCAACTATGTACTATAAGTGGTACAGTAGCAGATAAGATGCCAGTTGCAACTTTAAGACATGATTTGCAGAATTGACAATGTTTTCTGCACCTTTAAAATAGTTCAATACCATGAATAACACTTTTCGAGACACTCTTAACTATCAAGGTGTATTCGCCTGAAACAAATGAATTCTACATTTAAGTCCAACTTCAAAACGTTTTGAAACATTTTTTTTTTTTTTTTTTTTTTTTTTTTCATTTTGGATTTGGTTTGAATTTATTAACGTTGCACTAGAACCAACACGAGGGCTATTGGCGACGGACCTCGTAATTTTGAACCACGGTCAAGTGACGGGGACGACACCTGAGCTGGCACCCCCTCTCCTAACTGCCACATCACGCCATTGGGAGGACTTTGAGCACTGACAGATTTAACAAACTTCAGCTCCGGCTACACAGCGAATCTTTAGTGGTATCAAGGCTCGAACCCGCGACTCTACGAACATTGCCAGTCGTGAGTTCGCGGCCTGTAATTTGGAAGAAACATAGTTTTATAGATGAACTTCACAAATTAGAAAAATGATCTATCGCTTTCTCTGATTATTTCTATTAGTCATTTCATAGGTTCATGATACTTAAACTGCATATGAAATTGAATGATATGATTTTTTAACTAATATTTGAGGTCATTAATGGTGAAAAAATGCTTTTGTGACTTTAATTGTGGACATAATACGTGTAATGAAACCATTAGAAATATAACTGCTTTAATAATCTCTCAAAATTGTTCGTTCTTTTCAATAGCTTATAATTTGCTGCGTCCTTTTTAATAGCTTTATAATTTCTGTAAAGATAACGAATAAAGTAGCTTTCCTCTTAAATTAAGGTATAAATTGCAAGTACTTTTTTATTTCTATTTCTATACTTAGGCAATCTCAGAGTGAATTAATCTCGAATACAGTTATATTCACGGACAATCATATTTATTTTGAATGAAAAGTGTTCCGAGACAACCAAAAATGAGATAAGTCGTAAAATATAGAGCATCTCTATGTGTTACTAATTTACAATTTTCTAGTGTATTTATGTAGAGACATTTAATGTCCAGATGTTAGTATGAATGTAAATGGAAAACGTTGAACACACATAAATTTAAATCTTTGATTTACCTATTTTGGCAGAAGCTGTGATTTGATTCAAAAACACTGTTGGAGTCTTAAAAACTAGATATTTAGAAACATCGTACAAGGAAATACAAAGTCTCTTGCAAATGTTTCGGAGAAAATAACGAGCGTATGATTTTAATAATTTCAAATGACATATTAAAAGGGGAAAAAAAAAACTGATAAGACAATTCTCTTATGATGAATACTAATTGCAATATTCAAATGTTTAATGAACAGTATCGTAAATGCATTTTGGTTTTGAATATCCATTGAATGATCACATATACATGTGGTTTTATAATTCAAAATTCTCAGAAAAAAAAATCTTATGCGTAATTGTTGTTCTCGTACTTAGACACATCAAAATTATTTTTCGTTGCCATTTAACATTCATAAATCATCTTAATTTTACAACTGATTGTTCCTTTCATTTTGCTTGACATTTCTGTACCATTGTAATTTAAAAGTCAAAATGCGTGCTAACAAATAATGCACAAGAATAAAGTAGCATTTTTTGAAAGTTTGTAACAAAATATTATTCAGACCATAAATTAGGTATAAAAGTGAACAGTTAAGGAAATATGAGTTAAAATTCAATTTTTTTTATTCAAAATTTATTCTTTCATACATATTTAATCCTTTTTCTTTCAATGAATCTGTATATAACTTTTTTAGTAAAACTTATGGAATCGCAAAACTATTTACCTGTATATATATGTGTGTGTGTGTGTGTGCGTGTGTGTAAGATTAAACAGTTTAATCACTCTATCTTTAAATTTGCTTACTTTTATTTAATTCTAAAACCTAGCATAATTCACATCAACTAAGTATTTCCGCTCTTTTAAACTACAACTTTCACTCATAGAACTTACAAGATTTCATACCACGTTTAGGGCTGACTCACATTCCCGTTTCCTTCGCCAGTTGACCTTTTTGACCTTTCTCATTACGTAGTGCCGCGCCTCAATTCATTCTCCAGTTAAAGTCTTCCGTTTTTCAGAATCCCATTTAACTTCAAAGAAATAAAGATGTTTATGGCTAAACTTACTTCTTAATCAGTCAGACAAGTTTTAAGAATATATATATCACAAATTTCACTTTTGTTCTCTAATAAATATTTAAGGATATTATTGTAACTCGAAGCTTCTTTTTTTTTTTTAATATTTCATCCAATACACTCGAGAAAACTCAGAAAGGAAAACTTATAATTATGTAACAGAATAGAAGGATAAAGATTCGAATATCAAATAATAATAACTTTGGATACAAATTAAAAATTGTTTTTCACAAAGGAAGTATTTGTTATTTTACGTTATTAAATTCATAATTTCTTTTACCAGTGAGATAACTAAAATCCGCTTTTTTTCTAATTACTAAAATTGTTTCAGTTGCACAAATACTTTAAGATGAAAAGTGTTGAGAAAATGAATCTCTTAATATTATTCTTTTTATAAAAGTTTGATTTTTATTATTTTCAAAAACTATTTTCACTGTAATGTGATGCTTTGATTAGAGATAATGTTATTTAAAATCATTCTGCCATTGAGTTAATACTAATCTAAGTTCAAAATGGGTGTTTTTTGAACAACCAAATATTGCAGTGAAAGTGTTTCTAATAAAAGAGGATATCCAAAAATCTAAGAGTGCATCACCTAGTCGTTTCATACGATTTTTAATGAGATTATTTTTATAGTCAGAATAAAAAAAACGTACGTCCATTTTCGCGTTTAAAAATTTTAGAAACAAAATGTAAAGTAATTAACCATAGAAGAACATAATTTAACTGTAAAACAATTATATATATTAAGCACAACAGACTACTTTAAAATGTTTTTAATTGTATTGGAAAGTGCATTTAAAATATACACTCATGGACAAAAAAATTAGAGCACCAAGAAATAATTGCGGGATCGTTACGAAACTTGGCATCAAGGTACATGTCGGGGAGATATGCAAATGATTAGAAATGCAGCGTGATTGCGCATTACGTATAACCGGTAGAGGGCGTTTAACGTCGTTCTCCGTGGAGTATAAAACAGGTAACCAGAGCTTGTTTGAGTGTGCTGAATCGTTTACAAAGGAAGAGCTGAGGTCGACATGCCATTACGCCGTTTTCGAAGACAATATGAGCAGCTATCGTAGTTTGAGAGGAGGAGAATCATCGGCATGATGGAAGCTGGGTGGTCAGCTAGGCTAGTAGCTCGTCATTTAGGCCGCTCTGATTGTGTTGTGAGGAAGTGTTGGGACCTGTGGATCCGAGAGAGATGTCATTTGCACGAAAACCAGGCTCAGGACGTACTCGACAGACCAGTCGTCGAGAAGACCGCCACATCGTAAGAAATGCACGCGTACAGCCAACTGCTTCATAGGCCGCCATCCAGGCACAGGTAGCACTTTCACTAGGGGCCCCTGTGTCTTCTCGAACCATAAGACGCCTGGCTGGAGGACATTTGGGATCGAGGCGCCCGTTACGTGTGCTGCCCTTGACGCCCACCTATCGACGCCTCCGTTTGGAGTGGTGCCGCGCACGAGGAAACTGGACTGCAGTGCAATGGAACCAAGTCGTCTTTAGCGACGGATCCAGATTCAATCTCAGCAGTGATGACAATCGTGTTCGTGTGTGGAGACCCCGTGGTGAACGCCTCAAACCTGCCTTTGCTTTACAGCGACACACCGCTCCCATAGCTGGTGTGATGGTATGGGGTGCCATTGCCTACAATACACGATCACCCCTAGTATTGATCCGTGGCATCCTGCAACCACATGCGTTGCCAGTCATGCAACGGCTCCCAAGAGCCATTTTTCAACAAGACAATGCTCAGCCTCACACAGCAAGGGTGTCACAAGAATGTCTCCGCATTGTTACTACCCTTCCTTGGCCTGCTTGATTCCCAGATTTGTCTCCAATCGAGTATATCTGGGACCATTTGGGACGGCGAGTTGAGCATCCCACGAGTTTGAACGAACTAGAGGCAAGGTTACTGCAAATATGGAACGAAATGTCTCAAGACATCATACAGAACTTGTATGCCTCAATGCCCGATTGCATCGCATTGTGCATTCGCGCTACAGGGGGTTCAACAAGTTATTAAATCCTCCGTTCTTTTGCCTTTTTCTATGAAATAAGTGATCCTTTTTCTTCGATTTTCTAATCATTTACTTATATCAAAGTAGTCATTACGTATGTAAGATTTCGTTTCATTTTGACGACTCCATCTCGAGCGCTAATTTTTTTTGTCCATGAGTGTATATCTAATGCTTCTATCAGATTAGTTGGTTGTAAAGGATTCATGTCATTTGGACCTCCTGGGATATATCGTGTCATACACAAGGTAAAATATTTCAATCAAATCAGATAAAATAGATTAAAATTGTAACAATAAATAATGTATAGGAAGGATAATAGTTTTTAATGATATTATAAGTATGGAGTAAAAGCAATGTCACAAACAAAGTTAAATGCTGAGCATTCAGTTAATATATTTCTCACTGTCAGAGGAAAAACATGATGATTACATGTTGGGGGTTTTCACCGAGTAAAAGGTATCTATGTGTCAATCTTGTGTATCCATTTGGAGAGGAACTAAGAGAAATTTTATAGAGGAACCAAAAAGTTTTACAACTCTAACCGAATGCCATCGTCTTCGGAATGTTCAGAGTTTTGCAAACTCAATTTCAAAATGCCTTTTTCTTATATCTTCTTTCAATATGTTTAATTAGACAAAATAATTCATTTTAGAGTTCAAAAAATCAAATCTGTCTGTACCAGAGACTGCCATTTACCTCCAAACCATTTAGGATCATCATCTACTATACTATAAATTTATTGGTTGTAGTTATTATTTTACAGTTCTCCATTTTTTTTTTAGGTGAATATCTGAAATTTGTGTGATTCACTATTACATAACACATTGTCTCAAAATTCTATGGAATTATCTCTGTAACGCTTGATAAACAGCAGCTGTTTAAGTATGGCGATTAGCTTTACTAATTAACGGCTTCTTTTTTAGTATTATGCTATTATATCTAGTCGATTCTAATTTCTGAAGAAGAAACACGAGGGCTTTGGGCGACGGATCTCGTAATTTTGAGCTTCGGTTAAGTGAAGAGGACGACAACTTAATGGCACCTCCTTCTCCGAGCTTCCCTGCCATACAAACGGGAGGACTTTGAGCCTCGATAAATTTAACGTGCATCAACCACGGCTGAACGGCTCAAACCCACGGCCGCGACTGAAACCACTTGGCTACCGCGGCCACAACTTCTTCTGATAGTACATGCACTAATTGGTAATAATTTCACGTTGGAAATATCTTTGACAAGTTTGACCACACTAGTAAGAATTGCTTAAAGTTTCGGAGACCTAGATGGTTATTCACATTTGAAAATGTTTTTGGCCACCTTGAACGTGAACGCAATCGATCTGTTTGATGCGAATTGTAATTAAAATTAATCCGTGATCGTTTTCGCAGTAACAAAATAATTGAAAGTTTGATAATTGTAAGCCTTCTATTTACTATAGTAAACATAAAATATTAAATTATCTAGGCAATTGAACTAAATATTAATCAAACATTTAACATAAGACTTCACAATTAATCACAGGAAAGCTGCAATTAAATTATATTCCAATATCAAGCGACGCCTAAGCCATACGAACTCCACACCTTAGAGCCCTAATAATGTTGTTTCACATAAAATCATGGTGCTTTAATACGAGTTTTTAGTGTCAGCAATAGCAGAAAGCGAAACTATGTATAACATCATGCGAGTTTAGTTTAGTTTTTATTAACGTCGCTCTGGAAGCAACACGAGGGCTATTGGCGACGGACCTATTAATTTTGAACATGTCAAGTGACGAGGACGCCACCTGAGCTGGCACAAACTTCCACACCACGCCAACGGGAGGACTTTGGGCCAAGACAGATTTAAAGTGCATCAGTCCCGGCTACACGGCGGGTCTGTAGCGGCCAAGGATCGAACCCGCGACTGAACGAAAACCATCGGTCACGAATCCGAAACCATGACCACTAGGCTAACTGAAAAGTCTGATAGTCTATGGATTAAGTATCAGGCATCGTGTTTTGCTTACACTCCAATGGCAGAATTGCGCCGTACAGGAAATTCCAGGGGAGGCAAAAAATTGAAGGTATATTTGTAACACTGTTCCAGTGGCATACCTAATAACGATACCTTGAATAGTTGAGTGATATTTTTTTAATATTCGTCCAATTTCTCGCTTAAAGATTTCCTTTCATTTCTTATTTAAACGTTGCGATATTTGAACGAAATCATTAACCGATTGCAATTCGTACAATACTTTTGACTCGCATTTTTAGTCAATCGATACAAATATGTCAACATTTTTGCATGATCCAGCTGTCAGTTTTCTTTGACTCTTTCTTCGATATAATTGATACATGTTTGACGTAAAAAAGAGTAATTTGTAATTTAATGGGCTTTTCGTTGTATGTTTCAATTTGTAAAAAGTGAGTGTGCGTCGAACTTGGCGATAAATGTAAACTACATCGCAAAAATTTGTCATTTAAAAGTATTATATTAATAGGATATTACATTATTTACAAATTTATTAAAATTAGGTAATCTCTTATTTGTTAGGAGACATGTTTAAAAGTATTCATAGCACAGTATATATTATAGTTAAACGTAAAAATATGCGAATATTGTAATTTTATGCGTATTTATAGAGAGAAAATAGTTTCACATTTAATATTAATCAATTTTGAACAATAACATTTATGACGCTGTTAATTTTCGTAATTTTGTCATACATTCTAATAAAGTTACATAACTTTTAAAGCAAAATTAGTTTTCTAATAAAAAACTTTTTGGAAAAAAATGTGAAAATAAAGATTTCTAATATTTAAAATAACAGTATCAGAAATAGGCAGTTTAGATTTTTTTTTATTAACGTCGCACTAGAACCAACACGAGGGCTATTGGCGACGGACCTCGTAATTTTGAACCACGGTCAGATGACGAGGACGACACCTGAGCTGACACCCCCCTCTCCTAACATCCATACCACGCCAACGGGAGGACTTTGGGCCCCGAACAGATTTAACGTGCATCACCCCCCGTGGCGGGTCTTTGGCGGCCAAGGATCGAACCCGCGACTGAAATAAAACCGCCGGCCGCGAGTCCCCGACCTTGACCACTAAGCTACCGCGGTAAAGGAAATAGACAAATACCTCTATTTCTTAAATATAATATTTTCTGAACTATATAATTAGGTTTAATATTAATGCACTGACATTCGATGTATGGGATCAAAGTATGAAAATCTGTCGAACAATTGTCTTTCAGTTAATATTTAAATACACATATACTGAAATATTTTGTCAGAAATCTTATATCTCTATAAAGATGTTATTTCATTCTCGGACATTAACCAAATACGAACAACTCTGGTAAATTAAACAAACCTACATAATAAGTAACCACTTTCTGTGCATAATTTAACCTCAAGAGAAATGACCTTCACCTCTTGACGCATAATAGAAGACAGGTGCCGGTTATTCACAGGTAAAAACAACCTCTTCGGAAGTAAATTGGTGATATTTGATACTGGATTCCCATCTCATGTTTTTGACAGTTAGCCAGGTTTTCGGGATAATTTAACTGCGCAGGTTAGGACGATGGCGTCATTTAACGAATATCGGTGCGCTGCCATTACGGTCGGCGATTTCATTCTTCTTACCGAGGAAAACGAAGTGTTTTGTAAACTTAATGGATAAAGATCCAGAAATATTGGAATATTTCTTTCATAATATCTTCGTCCAAAAAATTAAGACAGATTACTTGATATTAAAATATTAATTTAAAATATAGAGACCGATTGGATGAATTTAATCACAATAAAAAAACCGTGTTTGTCAATACTGACGCAAAATTAACATAAGCAATCATTTCTTTTAATATTTTGTAAGAAATCAAATTTTTCTATAACTTTAATACGGACGTCATCATATTTTTTAAAAAAATTCTGATGAATGCTTTTAACTTTATTTAGGAGTTCGAAAATTACTTAATGTATACCCTGTTTAAAATATTTATTGTACATGTTCTTAGATTTATAACATAATTTTCCTTTCAATAGAAAATGCGCGTTGTAATGGAATCTCCAAGGACTAACATGATTTTACGTTTTTAGATTTAACTTATTTTTAAAGACAAACACCTTTTTTTTCTTTTATCTACTTATGTATAATTTACAAATGTAGGTTACGTAGCAACAATTTATGAATTTTAACTTATACAAACTTTTTTTAAGTAATATAATTTTATTTCCTTTAACTTACAGTATTTTAGTTTTTTTGAAATCGTCAATCATAAGGAGAAATCGTAAGAAACTAAATCTGTTTACCTTAATGAAGAGGTTTCTTGATTATAAAAATAAAAACATAAGTTCATTGATAAATGATTTATTATTGGGGTCGAACCCCGTAATTTTGAACGCGAGTTACAATGTTTGAATTTTGGATGACACCTGGCCTGGCATTCTACTGTCCAAACTTCTACATCCCGTTAACGCGAAGATTAAGAGTCTCAACAGGTTTAACGTGCACTAGCCTCTCTACATAGCGTGTAAAGAAGCTAGTGCACGTTAAACCTGTTGAGACTGCCGGCTGCCAGCCCGCGACTATGACCACTTGGCTATTACGGCTACATGTATAATTTCAATGTTTGATGTAGAATAAAATCGTAACTTTAATTCTCATTTCCTTACTTTATAATGATGTTATTCAATTAAAATGGCATTTAATCGAAGTATAATTGTAAAATTGGGAAGAAAATTTATTTCCAATTAATTCAGAGAAGAAAAAAAAAATTTTTTTTTCAGTATTTTAACATTTTCAAACACAGTATTCATATGCAAAATTAGAGTAAAAATGCGTTATTTTTCAAATGTAAATATATCTTTTATCAAGGCTGCTTTAATAAAGATGCATTTAAAATAACTTATCAAAAGGTCAAATGTTTAATCTAAGGGCAAACAAATATATCGTCCTCAGATTAATATGAATCAAACTGAAACATTATGCGAAGTACACGATTTTAAAAAAATTTACTATAAAGGGTATAAAATATGATATAATTGTCCCAAAAGAAATTTAACTGAAAAATTTTTGCTCTCTAATTCTTATTTATGATCGATTTCTAGAATAATTATTAAATTTATAGTTGCTAAAGATGCATAATTTTTCTTCGCAATCAAATCAGACTGTTTTTGTCAAAATTCTCTTCTATCTGAAGAATTTATAATGCTTTAAGACTGTAGTGTATAATTCATATTTTTTATCCTTTTAAAGAAATTCAAATATTGACTAAAAGAATAAAGATAACTTTATTGAATGTCGATTTATATAGTGTTTGTTCCGTACAACAAAATTTATTAAAAGGCAAAGAGTTATCAAAACAATGTAAATGGCTCCTACAGTTTATGAAATATATTTGGAAAAACAACAACTACTACAGTTTTATTATTTGGTACAATAAATCACATATAGTTTAAGATGAAACAAAATAACACATTTCGAGCATTCCATTTTAATATTTGTTCTATATAGAAAATTATAAAAATATGTGTTCTAAAAACGTAACAAAAATCTATTACCTGTCAAGTAAATTTTAAGGCACTCTTTTTAAAAATGTAGCTTAATTACAATTCATATTTTTTTCAAAACTAATATAACTTCAAAAATTAGTTAAAAAGTATCTTAGCTAATATTAAAAATAAGTTAGCTGGTAAATATGTACAAATAAAACATACAAATATATATTTACAAAATCAAATGAATGATGAAATTATTTGTCATGGTCGTATCACATGATGCTTCATTTGAAGTCAGAAATGAAAACATGCTGTTAGAATGTCTGCATGCTTGCTTTCAAAATGATCCATATTTCAGCGCAGTGCAGTCCTTGACTTTTTGCAGTATCTTCACATAATATTTCTTACAGTCGCACAGAAATTTCATTTGTATCATGAGGCCATTCTTTTTCCGTTTTTGCTTTTCTGAAAATAAAACGTGAGATTTTTATCAAAATCTTAAGAGCAATATGGCGAAACAAACAGATTTAAATATGAGGAAGACTTTGCTTAAATTTAAATTCAGTAAACTCCCGAACATTATTAAATTGAGGATAAACTACACCTGATTAGTTATTGATTTGAATATTAGTTTTTTTAATAGTTACAGGTGCTCTTACATATGTGTATAATTATTATAGTTTTAATTACTAATGACACTGCAGGCACTTACTTGAAAGGAACTAAATAATCGCTGTGTAGTATAAAAAATTGTGTGTGTTAACTTCCTTTTAACAATTTTTGGGAGAAAAAATTAGTAAACATTAAGGCGAGATGGTGATTTGTTAGAAAAGAAAAATATTATCTATTCTTTACAAAGTCCTATTTTAAGAATGATTTTATCAGAAAATATGTTTTCCAAATAAAAATGGTTTAAATGGGAGTGAGTGAGGGAATGAAAAGTTTATTGGCGCAAGAGCCAGATATGGCTATGCTGCGCCAAACATGATTAAACTGTGGTCCAGACGTGAAGTTGAAAAAAAAGTAAAAAGTGGTTGACAAGAAGGAGGGTCGAAAATAGAGAAGGATCGCTAGGGTATCCCGGGAGTGCATCATCCGTGTTTACCGAAGACAGTAAACCCCATGGGAAAGAAAAAGATCACTAGGGTGCCTCGGGATCATGATGCCAGTAATTACCTAAAGAAAACAAGTCCCTGAGGTCCCTTGATATAATCCCCAGGGACAGGGTGCCCGGCTATACCCCCAGACTCTGGGTACCCATTTTAGTTGCCTCTTATGACATGCATGAACTACAGTGGGACTATTCTGTCATTCCCGACCACCATGGATTAATTGGGAGAGAGTGAATGTAAAGTTTATAGGCGCAAGAGCCAGATATGGCTATGCTGCGCCAAACAAGATGAAACTGTGGTCTAGACGTGAAGTTGAAAAAAAAGGTAAAAGTGGTTGACAAGAAGGATGGATTAATTGGGAATTGTTATATAATAATTATTGGAATCAATAGCTCAAGCATGTATTTATGATTTAATAATAATAATAATCAAAAATAAAAAGTTCTGTAGATTTTTATGGCATTTTCAAATCACAAACAAATTGTTCAAATTTTAAATTGTAATTTTAGGAAAATATTCTGTAGAAATTCGAAAATAATTTTAAAAGAAAATACGTTTTCATATAAGTATATTTCTTGAAAGTATATAAATATATATATTCAATAGTTATTATTTTGTGAATGAAAATATCTTAATTATTTTTTTCTTAGCTGCTGCGTATATTTTTGCTTGTTCTGTAACAAATTTGGCATTTTTTGGTACCCTTTCATAACAAACAACTTGTTTTCCATTACTTAGATACCTCAAATCTTTTAACAAATGTTGTGTTGGAATTAAAGAGTTATTCCTTGTTTCATCGCTCTTTTTCTATACCATCGTCGAATTCTGAGCTAGTTTTTATTTAAGTTTGTACTTCATACAGAAATGTATTAATTCTGACTGTCTCTCTTAAAATTAAGTTGTATATCTTACTACTATTCTGAGATCTATTTCTCGAGATCAATAACAAGAAAGATGAAAAAAATTAGTATTCCTTTCCTATTGAAACATTCTTATTTTTAAAATAAGGGGGCTATTTTTTTCTCAACTTCCGATGGGGCTTTTGAAAAACACATTATAATAATTTTATTACCAGAAGTTAAATACAATTAATGTAATTTTTCCACATAGTCATCGTGAAAATGTATTTATCGATATGACATTCGACATATAGATTTTTTACTCCCTCTTTCATAAAAGGTTGCCGCCAATGTGTTGTGTAAGTTCCCCACGACATTTTGAAGTCTTTCGTAGATGCTGAAGTATAGTCCGCCAAGACCTCTCTTCATCCCTCGGAAAAGAAGAAATTCACTCGGTACCAGGTCAGGACTATATGCAGAATCATCGAATATTTCCCAATGAATTTTTTCCAAGGAGCTGTTTGTCTACCACAACAGTATGTGATTGTGTGTTGCAATGAATCAAAAGAGTTACGGAAGACAGCTTGTCTCTTCTTTTGTTCTTAATAGCTCTCCGCAGTCGACGTAATGTTTGATAATACACGTTTACATTGAACGCAGTCCTTGTTTCCATAAAGTTTACGACCAGTACGCCTTTCAGATTTCAGAAAACAGTAGCTATGGTTTTCTCTTTCGTAATAGTTTGTTTCAACTTTGTAAGTTTGTTCGGGGAGTTTAAGTATACTCTTTGTTTTTGGTTTGTTCTTTTGATTCTTGACTGTTATAAATTCTCTTTGTCTGTTAGAAACGAATGATCCTGCGCAACTCGAAAGTGGTGGGAAAGTCAATCATGCTGGCCATGTTTTGTCTGCAATTCAGTTCCAAATGATGTTTTCGACTTGACCGTGACGTATGTTATATAATCAGGAAGACGCACAGAGGTTGAGATCCGCCTTTTAGAGCATTTGTGGTCAATTTGCAGTGTGCTATTGGCAATTTAAAAAAATAGCTCTCGTACATAATTATTTCTTGTAAACCTCACTTAATATAAAGAAAAAATGTTTAAATATCAGGCACTGGTTTTATCATGCACTGGTGTGTAATAAAAAATTCTGTAATGAAAAGCGGTGAGTTTAAATCGGGTTCTCACGTGCATTTCTATTTAACTAACAGCTGCAGCTGCTTTATTACGATGTTCGATATGATAACCTAGCCTTGTAAAAGAGTGAGTAATGAATGTAAAGTTTATTGGCGCAAGAGCCATATATGGCTATGCTGCACCAAACAAGATTAAACTGTGGTCTAGACGTGAAGTTGAAAAAAAAAGGTAAAAATAGTTGACAAGAAGGAGGGTCGAAAATAGAGAAGGATCGCTAGGGTATCCCGGGAGTGCGTCACCCGTGTTTATCAAAGACAGTAAACCCCATGGGAAAGAAAAAGATCACTAAGGTGCCTCGGGGTCATAATGCCCGTACTTACCTGAAGAAGGC
>BMAW01087746.1:1026959-1050950 GCA_019974015.1 Nephila pilipes
CGACATGCATGAGCTACAGTGAGACTATTCTGTCATTCCCGGTCACCACACGGGTCAGCCTTGTAAAAGAACCGTAATTATTGCAAATGAGCCTTACTATTTAAGAAAAAGTGCAGCGAAAAGGAATAAAGTCATAGGAACGCAAAAAAGGTTGGAGCAAATGTGAGAAAATATTCAGTCGGAAAAAACGGATCCTATTGTTAGATGTGTGCTGATTAGAGTGCTCAAGATAAATAGATATTTTTAACATTTCATATACGTGTTCTGAATTATCTTTACATGCTTAAAGAACTGAAATTGTGAATTATAATTTTATGAATTTTTGTAGAATGGTGCATAACATTAAAAAAACGCATAATACGAGGGGGAAAATAAGAACACTGCATTTGATATAAAACAGTTGCATGATAATATAAAAATGACAATAACACGCGAGAAAGAGTATTCAAAGGGAAAGAAGAATAACTCAGGAAAAAATCCAGGCTTATAAAGGTAATGAGGTATGTGATCGCCCTGACTTGTAAACGCATATCGCAACGTGATTTAATGCCGCCAATAGTGTTATTAATTACATTTTTTGAAGGGGGTGGGTTAAATTCCACTCCTCCAATAATGTGGTGCTTAAGATATTTGTATCTAGGGAGAGGATATCTCCCTACAATTGCTTTCCCAAGATTGTCCTTTGTTTGACTTCGATAACAAAATTTTGCTGACACCGGAATCCGTTCAGTGGTTTCACTTTCAAGGAATTAGTTAACGAGGTATACTCGATAACTACAAATATTATTATCCATAAGTAAAAATTAAGACTTATGTGTATCTTTGAAATGTTTTGCGTAAGGTTCTAAGAACTTATCCTGGTATATCTGGCCGGTCACAAATCCTATGTTCAAAACATGTAGGGGCGTACGCCAATTGAACATTATTCCTCCCTATACAAGTTCTAGGGGCGGCAAGCGGTGAATTTAACTTCCAAACAGTAGACCTATTATGGTAGGCAGTTATTGCCATATACCGATCTTGGGAAGTAGATTTTATACGTTTTACACCATGTTCAGAACAATGAAGTTTGAAAGCAGCTTTACTTTTCTATGAACATGACTTTAGTGCTTAAATTTTTATAATATAATCCCCTAGACTCGATGTAATAGATTAATACACAAGAGTTGAAATTCATTTTTGTAAAGATTAGACGAGTTTACATTGTGACAAACTGCATGAATATTCCAATATATGTTACAAGGTAATAATGGTAGAAATGAATTGCACAAAACAGCTATAAGGTACTGGAAATAGAGAAAATCTAATCCTCTAAGGGAAAAAAGAAAAAAATTGTGGTACTACAAGTTAAATTACTTTCGTATATGGGGCGCGCTATTCTTTATCAAAACATAAACAACATTGAAAAATATTTATTGAATAATTTTTAAAAAAATTTACTGTAAACTTCTATATTTATATTATTCAGTGATTATAATGAATATTTCTCTCTCTCCCCTTGTAATATAAAAATAAAAATTTACATATTTTTCTTAATATTGAATAAAAATTAATTGATACCAATAAATATTTTACGGACAATTGAACAATATTTTCAGACTAATACTTTGCTTAACTTATTGATTTTATAATTTACTGTGACGTTATACCTTGTGATAGAAAAATACTTCTGGTCTTTTCCAAATGCTTCTGCATCAGTGATAGTTTGTGGCAAATTCTCGTTCAACGTCTCAGGGAGAAAGGTAGCTAAAACACCAGTGATTAAGCAAGTTACACCAACAAGAACAAAAGGGAGTGCTTTTCCGTATTCACCCTGTAATTGTTAAAACAATGATTAATATAATATAGGTCAAACATAAAGGCAATTATTTAAAAGAATTCACGCGTGAAACTTGTCTTTCACATATACGTTTGACAACAAATCAAGATAATTATTAAATGACTAATATGATAACGGGTATTTTGGATTTTAAATGCAACAAATTACTAGCTCTAATGGAATTTCGAATAAGTGTTTAAAGTAATTACTAATTTTTAAACGAATGCATATTTCCTTCTACTCTACATGTAAAATCTATTGTTAAATATCATAGTTTTCAACCTTCAATTAGTAACTGACAATAAACTCCTGCAAGCACACATTATAGATTTTCAATAAATTTTCATGCAAATAAATTTTTTCTTCCATTTAAGAATAATTTTTCTTTCAGTCGTGAAAATTTAAGTTATGATAATATACGACGAGAAAGATAACATTTTGTACAATAAATATTTTGCAAAATATCACAGCATGAAAAAGAGGGAAATTTACAATAGTAACAGGTCAATTGAAAAGTACCCGGCCTACCATAGTAAAACATATTTTTTTGGCAAAATTAGTTTTTTTTATTCAACATAATACCCTTCAAGGGTGATACACTGATTATAGCGACTCTCCAACTTTTCGATACCATTTTTGTAGTACGATTTGTCCTTTGCTTCAAAATAGGCCTCAGTTTCGGCGATCACCTCTTCATTCGACGAAAATTTCTTCCCAGAGAGCATTCTTTTGAGATCTGAGAACAGGAAATAGTCGCTGGGGGCCAGATCTGGAGAATACGGTGGATGAGGAAGAAATTCGAAGCCCAATTCATGGATTTTTGCCATCGTTTTCACTGACTTGTGACACGGTGCATTGTCTTGGTGAAGCAGCAGTTTCTTTTTCTTCAAATGTGTCCGTTTTTCGGCGATTTCGTCCTTCAAACGGTCCAATAACGCTATGTAATAGTCGCTGTTGATGATCCTTCCTTTTTCAAGGTAGTCAATGAAAATTATTCCATGCGCATCCCAAAATACAGACTCCATAACCTTGCCAGCCGACTGTTGCGTTTTCCCACGCTTTGGAGCGGGTTCATCGTGTGCAGTCCACTCGGATGACCGTCGATTGGACTTCGGAGTGAAATGATGGAGCCATGTTTCATCCATTGTCACATATCGAGGCAAAAACTCGGGTTTATTACGCTTGATCATCTTCAAACACTGCTCCGAATCATCAACTCGTCGTTGTTTTGGGTCAAAAGTGAGCTCGCGCGGCACCCACTTTGCACAGAGCTTTCTCATATACAAATATTCGTGAATGATATGATGCACACGTTCAGTTGATATCTTTAGAGTGTCTGCTATTTCATTCAATTTCAATTTACGGTCATTCAAAATCATTTCGTGGATTTTTTAAATGTTTTCGTCGGTAACAACCTCTTTTGGGCATCCACTGCGTTCACCGTCTTCGGTGCTCATTTCACCACGTCTAAACTTAGCATACCAATCCTAGATGGTTGATTTTCCTGTGGCAGTGTCCGGAAACTCGGCATCAAGCCAAGCGTTGGCTTCAACTGTATTTTTTCCCTTCAAAAAGCAATATTTTATCAACACGTGAAATTCCTTTTTATCCATTTGTTTCACAATAACAAAAGTTGCTTCACTCAAAATGCTATAATTCACAAACTAATGATCCGACAGCTGTCAAATTTATACACGCATCTTTTGAAGGTTAGAGCTAACTAAAAAACATATGGATTTAATTCTAGTATCGCCATCTATGTGTCAGGCCGGGGACTTTTCAATTGATCTGTTAAAACTTAGTTATAGGAATTATCAAGGAAAAAAAATTAAGAAAATGCGTAATACGACATAGATAAAAACGAATGGAAATTCTAATTAAAACAAACAATACAAAATTTAAAAAATGATTAATATAAAGGCAATTTAAGAATAGGATCAAACAAAAACTAATAAATTCCTTCTGGAAAAAAAAAGAGAAGGAATGGTGGGAATCTCTAGTGAGTATTTCTTAACCCATGATAAGAAAAAAAGTTTAAAAAAATTTTGTTCAAAAAGAAATTAATAAGAGTGTTATTATGTTTGGGCTGTTACTCCAAGAAAAAGAAAAGTTCCTACAGTAACAGTCCCCCTTTCTTAAAGCGATTCTTTGTTTTCAGTAAGGTTATGTAAAAATATGTGAAAGAAAAAATTATTGAGAGAATTCGTTAATTTTAGAAAACTATAATATTGAAAAAAAAAATTATGGACTTCAATCGCAGATATCCCATACATTTAAACTTTTCTTCCAGTACAGATAATCATAAAAGATACAAACAAGTTGCGAGAAATACAATAGTATTAGTAATAGTTGAAATATTTCATGCATGCCAGAAAGCAAAGTCATTCATCCCAGAAAACAAAGATACCTCACAGGTTTCAAATGAAATGCTGTATTCAATGTTTTAAAAATCATAAAACAAAACATATAAACTATTGGAATACAAACAAAAACATTAAAATATTTTAACAAAACGAGCTCTATTGTAAAATGTCCAACATTCTTTCTGAGGAAGAAAAATAATTTCAAAAATTAGTTCCAAAGAGTAAGAGATTCCTCAGAATAAAATGCATGCACTGTAATAAGGGAGGGGAGATTTTATAGAATATGAATGCTAATAGCTTCGACATAGATTCTGCAACAAACACAATCCTGAATGTCTTTAATATACATAGTTTTCTAAAAAGACCGAAAAGTTCTATTTCCCATTATAGTGATCTTTTGCAGCTTGCAAAATAAAGACTGAATTTTGTTACGGGTACATTCTAGGTATATGTTTCGTCAATAGTATATTGTTTTAATACGACACATTAACAAAAAATAAGATATTTCATCGATGACATATAACTAACAAAATGATAACAAACATAAATGTATCTTCTCAAAAATAACTGCTTAGTTAATAATTGATCTTGAAATGAGTATCCTTGAGGATTACAGGCAAAACACGATTTTTCTACGTTTAGCGTCAAAAAAGCTACAAAATTCACATTTGAGGGAAAGACAGGGGAAGAATGAGTTCAGTTAAATTTGTTTGTTTTCGGCAAATAAATTAATTTATTGTTTCTAGATTAATCTATTGTTTTTTAAGTTGCAATTAGAAGCAACACAAAGGCTGTTGGCGATGGACCTCGTCATTTTGAATCTCGGTCAAGTAACAAGGACGACACCTGAGTAACACCTCCTTCTCCAAACTATCATACCGTCAATTGAGATTTTAGGACCGGGACAAATTTAACATGCATCAGTCCCGCTATATGGCGGGTGTTAAGAGACATTAGGCTCGAAGGAAGAAACGCCGGCCGCAAGTCCACGACCGTGACCATTAGGATATTGCGGCTAGCGATTTCTCGAAATGATGGATACTGTGGATGTAGGCTATTATGACCGAAATACTTTGTAAAGAAACGTTAAGAAAGACAATTACATGCTTTATAAACTATCTGTAAAAGCATTGGTTGTACATTAGATAGATATAAAGAAAGACGTATTATTCTCGTAAACAAAAAAAAAAAAAAGACATATTATTCTCGTAATTTTTTTCACTCTTTTCATCGGTAAAGAGTTTGATCTCAAGTTGGACATAAACTTATTTATGGTTTGAAATATAAAATGATTTCCCCCCCTTCATTTATGATCCTTCAGAGCTATAACTGACCATTTGAGTTGGACTTCGTCCAGTTCAAGCTACAATCCTGTAATAAAGAAGACTTCTGACTCAGTATCTGTCTTCATTATATATATTTCTAATTCTTCAAAATTCTACAGAAAGCCACATGAGGACTTCAAAACAATGCTAACGATTTCAAACACAGAAGCCCAAACGATTTTAGACGGTTTTAATTAAAATAGAGAATCGAATCCATGATAGCCAATAGTTTGAAACTGCTACCAGAGTACCAAGTTTCATGAATTAAAACACATTCGAAACTTATTAATTTATTCGTTTGAAATTAAAGAATACAAATAAAAAAAATTATAAAAAGACTTTTCATTTCTTCAATGAGGTAGAGAAAGGAATAAGTGTGTAGCTATTGTAAATTAATGAAGTATGTATTAAATCTATATTTTGAAGTGCATGAATTTTATATTGAATAGGCAACATAAATTATTAACGAGAAATTGTAAGCATTCCTTTTGATTTTTTTGTTTATTATTTAAAACTAAATGACAAATGAAAATAGCAAGGAAATTAATAAAATTTTAGCTTATACATATCAGAAAAATCATTTTTTGAAAATACAATATTAGTTTTACTTTGCTTAACTTAATTTAAAAATCAGATACTTACAAGTACAGTGATGTAAGGGATGAATAAAGTGGCCGCAGTAGCAACTGTTTTGCCAGTACCAATGCCAAATGTGCGAAATACTGTAGGAAAAAGTTCTGATCCTTGTTGATCCGTTATCATAAAAATTCCCGAGATCAGAAATTTGGATAACATGGACGCAGCGATGTCACTAGAGTTGAAATCTGTAATTATGAGAAAAACACACATATAGAAATCGTAAATGCCATTTTTAATGACTCAATAAAATGTGTTTAAGCTTTCTGTATATACCACAAATCGGGAATTCATTAATTCATTTTAAATTAATTTAAAAAATATCAGTTATTGTATCAGAATGTTATTAATTATAGGCTTATGGTAAAGAGTTTTTGAAAGTAAAAAAAAAAGCATTTGATAATTCTACGGACTCACGATGGAAGTTATAACAGTAAAAGAAATTAAAACAAGAGCATCAAAAAGTGAGACATGTAAATAAATGCAAAGTTATTTCACTGTATACACCAGACTTGGCAAACCTGCAGTCCGCATGCGGCGTGCGATTCAAGGAGCTAGATCTTCTGAACAAAAATGTAAGCATTTATTGTACATAAAAGTACAAAAAACTTTCCACCATGAATCATATCTCTTTAATATGAAAATATCTCAGTACAATGACTCAAATATCATCACAATTTTTCTATAACATTCTTGTTCAGAAACAATAATAAAGCTGATCTCATTTCAAAAAATGCGCTGGCCGTCTTCGTGTGTGGGTAATACACAATGTATACGTAACCAGCAAATATACTTAAGAGCACAGGTGTACCTTACCAGACGCGGGGAGGGAATGCAACGCGCAGATTATGCAAAGTAGCGGCAGTCACTCCATCTGAAGCAAGCCTAATATATTTCCCCCAGAAGCGTAGACTGAGACTTATTCCAGAAGATTGAGTGCTCAGTGTCTTTTAACCGCTAATAATTTAGCACCAGCATTGTAAAGTCACTTCACTATTTCTTAAAATATATTTCGCTTAGATAAGTTTATTTCAATACAATATAATTCCCCTTAATTTATTGCAGAATGTTCTTGATTTTTCTAATGGTGCTTAGAAGGATTCGTTATTTCCCGTAATAGAGAGGTGGAAATAGCAGATGTTCTTAACGTGAATATTTAAACTGACGTTAAATGAGACAAAATTATTGAGGTGATAAATCGAATTACCATATGCATTCAATGCAGCCTTTTCGAATAAAATGCGCTTCCAAAGAGGTCTGCAAAATCTTTTGGGTTGGACAGGTCTGGGACACATCTTTCGCAGTTCGAGCTATATTTATCCAATTTTCAATTTCAATCCATTTTTACTAAACTACATTCCAGAAAAAATCAACTGCATACGTGAATTGTGTCTTCATTTTTTTTATATTATTAGCCACACAAAACACTTTTTTTATCTTCCCATCGCAAACATTTTACTGGAAACTATTTTCATCCGTAAATTGAATGTTTTCATAATTTATTTTGAAATGTGTCAGGGTTTTTTGATCCATCTTGTATACGAATAATTAGAGGATTTTAAAAAACAGGCTTAAAAGGAATCAGAGCTTAACCTTGTTGATATATGCTTAATTAACCATTAATTTACTTGATTTTAAAAATCAAGTTTCCAATGCTTGCCATTTTTTTATTTCATGAAATAAAAACACAGAAGTGCATTAATTTGTTTAGTCGATTTGTTATTATTTTTCCAAATCGCTTGTTTTTTCATCTCTTAACCTCGGGAACTTCAGTAAAAAAATGATCAAGCCTTTTTTTACTAATTACAAGGTTGTTAGACTCATGCAACACCAATTTTGGAAAGATCATATGACTGGAAAAATAAATCTTTCACGACATGAATTCTAAAAAGATGTGACGAAAACTTCAAGCTCATATTTGATCAGTTCGAATTATATTGCATCAAAGCTGCTGTTTCTTAATGTTAAAAGAGTCCAAGAAGCATTTTTCAGATAAAAATGTTCCAATGTTAGTATTATATTCTGATATTGTCAACCAATAGAAATTAACATAATGTAATTATTGTTTATATTTAAATTAATCGTTTTTTCTTTGGACGTAATCTGTATAAGTATACAAATATTTCGTCCTGTATATAATATTTTTATAATTCCTATCAACCTACATGTTTCAAAACCAGTAATATATACAGACAAAACACACACAAAATAACTTTAAAATTCACAACAATATTATTATATACGTATTGAAACAAAATAACTTATATTTCTAAAGTTCGAAAGAAAATGTATTCTAAAATTAAGCTATTTTATAAAAATAGTCGTACGAATAACAAGTATAATGAAATCATTTACAAGAATTACTTATTTCATTGAAAAAATATAGCCTGTTATTTTCTTTCGCGATGTATATAATTTTACTTCCATAAAAAGTGTAAAATTCTTTAATATCGGTAAGAAACAAAAACAGGCTTTAATTTTTAGTTCATTTAAATGTCATTTGTGTTTACACTTAGTTTTTCTTGTATTACGGGTATTTGTTGTAGCATTCATTTTTTAAAATTAATGTCTTCATTAGCAGGCCTTTTAAACAGGCCTATTTTCTAGAAAACAGTTACAAAAATGTTCCTTTTTTAATTTATAGTTTTATTTTTTCATTATCAAGTTATTGTCTTTCATAAATTGCTTATAGAGATTTACTCGTATGCTATAAAAAATACGAATTATGAGTTCTAATATCAATCAAAACATAGAATATCGTTGTTACAGCCATTAAACTTTCTATAAATATAACATGCTGGAATTCAAATTAATATTTCTCAAAAAAGACCAAAGGAATTTAACAAATTTTCTCATGGCCATTTTTATAGTAACATCCCGATTTCAATGACAAACAAGAAAGAAATATTCGTATTTTTTTATTATTAAGGTAATTATTTTTAAGTACATGTAGTGATAATTTAATCGCGAATCTAATTACGTATGCAAATTTCCTTTTTTTCACAAAAGAGAACGAGTCTTCTTTTCAAATTCCTTAATTTTGTCACGTAACATGACGCACTTTCCGGAACTATTCTTAACTAACAACTATTATTAGCATACATAAGTTAATGAATTCGATTAGCAGTACTGTGAGGGAATGCACTTCGTAGAATATATTGATTCTGAAATGATTCATAACTTATATTAAATTTAACATGAATAAGTTGTAAAAATAGGTACAAGATAATCATGTTACATAAGTATTATTAAATGATCATTAAATCACGTTTCTTTCATTCGCCGTTTCACGTGTCTTTATTAAATGCATTGACCAGTCAATAATATTTCATGCAATTATCGAAGGACGTCGTTACAAACTGCAGGTGTTTATCGAAATGGGTGTGGTACGCTGTTACATATATAACCTAATAGAAAATATATTTTTTATGAAGTTCACAAGGACGACTTTAAATGATTTTCTGATGTGTAATGCAAAAAAAGAGAGAAATCGTCTTATTTTATATCAAAACCTTACTTATAAAAATGTGTTATAATTCTTATAACGCATTTCTCAAAATTTAGCAGGAATATGAAGAGTTACTTATAACTGCAGTTACGGTGTTTTAGTAACTCTCAGGATTTCTTTTTTTCACAATCAGTCTAAAATATCGAAACCTTTCTATTTTAATCCAACTCACTCCTAAACTTCCCATAGTAACTTTATTTGGAATACTCATAAGATCTTTAAGTGTTAGTGTAGATCTTTAAGTCATCCTACTGTTAGTGCATATTTTATCAATAGATTATATTTTCTAAATATGTAACATTTAATATCATTATTCCGCTTTTGGCTTTTAAATAAACTTAACCGCTTTTAACAACATTAGAGATTAAATTCTTTTCCTGACCGAAAGTTTGTGAAGTTTTCAAGCAAGGTTTTCAAAATATGAAAATTACAAAATACAGTAATACCTCTTGTAAGGGACACCTATATTTAAAGGACAATTCTGATTGTTTCAGTCCCTTTAAATACCTTATGTATTTACCTCTTATTAAGGGACACCTCTGTATAAAGGACAAAATGTCTGGTCCGGTGCCCTTATTGGGAATATTTGATGGAAATTTATTGAAAAATACTTTGAAAGTTTTTTTTTTTTTTAAATTTTAAAATAGCACAGTACCGGCTTCTTGATTTTTCGAATAAAATTTTTTATTCGATTAATTGAATACAAATGACGATACAAGTATTTGTTTTGAAAAGTATCCATCTTTCATAGAAATTAAGATATATATAATTTCTTTAATTAAAATAAACAATTTTAAGAAATATTTCAGAATTAAATATTTGTTTGTTGTTGCAATTATTATTACAGTTTTAACAATTATAGTCCCTTCTCTGTCGAGAATATAGTTTTATCTACCATTTATAAAATGTTTTCCGGAATATAACGCGTTTTTGTAGTAAAATTTAAATTCCCATCTATGCTATTTTATCAATTAAGTATTTTTGTGTTTTTAATTTAAGTTAGTTTAATTATTTATCTTTATTTTTAGATATTTTATTCTATTTAGCATTCTTAAATATCTCTTTGTGTTGTGTTTTGGATTTGTTAATTTGATCTTCCAGTGTTAAATTATTTTAATTACAAAGTAGTAGCCAAAGTGGGATGGTTTGGATCAAATAAAACTATGTTTAACCTCTCAACTCAGCTGCAAGTCTGAGGTAACAAATTTAATTATTTAAAACCCTTGCATCGTTTTTTATATTTTCTTAGTTGATTCTAATTTCCCAAAAACTCAATTTATGTCATTGGATTTTTTTTACTATGCTTCATGTGTTCCTATTTGAAAAGAATTTTTAATATCTAAATAATTAAAAAAAATATGTATAATTATTGTTTTCATTCGTGTATGATTTGTAATAACTTTCCATCCTGCATTTTCTCTTAGAAGTCGACATTCTTTGTGTCTAAATTAAAGCTTGCCGACATTGACACTTATAGCATTTTCAAGCCCTCCTCCCACATAAATATTCCAATTCTGAAGCTACGGAATATTCATGAATGGTTGAATTCTCTTTTCATGTCGACAGCCCAAATAACAAATTTCCACCCTATCAACAGGTAAAGAATGCTCAAACTTTTCGGTGTGCTTCTGATGAGATGAGAGAAATTCGTCGACGAGAAGCATTCGGGAAGTTCCTCAGCAGAACTCGTCAGTTCCTGGACAAATTTCAGATATGACGGACACTCCAGCGCTCCTTTCTTGAAGCTCAATTCGTCTCTGTGTACTTGTAAAAAAGGCAGTGTTATGTCCTCTAACGATTCGAAGATATAGTGAAATGAATAACGACGCATAACAAAAAACTCTATTCTAAGACCAAAAGGCTTGTAGCATTTTCAGGGAGACCTACTATTTCTGTTCTCATGCTACCGAATTTACAACTAACTTACAAAAAACTCTCTTTCTCCTTACACTCGGGCGGTATTTTTAGCGCCACGTAGAAGAGACTTCTGATTCATTGTCCGGGGGGTATGCGAACACTGCACTATATATATGTGTGTGTGTGTGTGTGTGTGTGTGTGCGTGCGTGTGAATGTGTGTGTGCGTGCGTGTGAATGTGTGTGTGCTTGCTACAAAACTTTTTAATTCAAAAGTGTTTCGCTTTCAAAATTATATCAAATGTATGCGTAATTTTCAATAAATCTATTTGTATCATTTTTTTCTCCTCAATTAATTTTTCCTAAATTATATTTCATAAAAATATTCTAATATTTTTTATTTTATTTCAATTGTTAGAGCAATAGGCTCAAAAGCGAAGGATCTCATAATTTCAAATCGTCAAAAATTGAGATCAATACTTCAAAATGTTCCTTATTTGCCAAAATTCCACATCACAAGCCCCCTATCTTCTATGGAACTGGGACTAGAATTCCCAGCACGATTAAATTAGTATATTAGCCACTAGGTTACTTATCTAAATATTCAATGGTCTACTTACGAGTATATCAACTTTCTTAAAGCTGGAACTGTTTTACATTAAAATTTCTCTTAAATAATTTTTATTGTAATTAAATTAGGTAATAAAATTTATCTAAAATTTTTAGTCCATTACTATGCTAAATTTGGTTTCAGGCAAATGAAAAAAATAATCGATTAAGTGTAACTCTGATACATATAATTTTTCACTTAAAATAAATTGAAAATGATTGCACTTCAAAAATTCTTAAAAATTGATTTTTTTCCTAATCGTAATTGGCCATAATTCAGCTAATTTCCTCTGAAAAAAATTGGCTTTAACAATGTTCAAATCATCATCAAATTACTTTTACGATATATTCTAAACATTTTAGAATCCAGAAAAGCTTAATAACTTATCAAAACATTTTATTTGAGGTACGATAATGTTTCAATACGAAATAATGTCTCAATTTTTGTTTCAGTATGAAAGGAATAGATAAAATATACATACTTAGGATTGGCAAGAAGCAAATAATGCCAATTAAAAGAAAACCAATAGCTGCGCTCCATCTTCTACCATATCTGTCCATAAAAAACCAAAACGTTAAATTTCCAGGAACTTCGACAACGGACAGTAAGAAAAAGTTCAAAAATTCGTTTCCATTCAGATTAACTATATTATATGTAAGGCCACCATAAGCTACATAGAATGCTGTCCTAAAAATAATAAGAACAACAAAAATGAATATTAAATTCTTCAAAAATATTATAAATTGATTTGAAGGATAATATTGAAAATATGCGTACCAACAAATTGAGAGGATAATAAAATTTCTTCTTAGTCTTGGATATTTCAAAAGACCTGACTGTGGATCTTTCTTTTCTTCATCTTTGGTTTGCTTAATTTTGTCTCCTAATGTCTATGATAAAAGAAGAGGTTGTTATAACATATGTAAAGTTTTTGAATACAAAATTATTTTAAGAAATTCGGATAATTTTATGCGTCGTATTATAGATGTACAGATGAAATTCAGTGTCAAAATAAACTTTAACAAATTCATATTTACTAAGGAGCTCTATTTTCCAGGTACTTCCAAAATTTTATTATTTATACATTGAGGCTCACTCTTTTTTTGCTTCATTTAGTAGGATTTTATTTCATTCTAAAGATTATATTTCTTCGAGCGAGACTTCGTTCATTTCCAGAAGTTGTTTAAGCAAATATGCTAATAATTTAAGAATCATTCCATTTTATGTATGAATCCTATTCCATATTCAGTCGAAAGAGATATTAACAACAACATTTATATAATGCGTTGGATATTTATTTTACATTTTCTCTTAGAGAAGTTGTGGCGGATTTAATTTGGGTATGCAAAATCGGGATTAAGAGCGATTGTTAACTCATGAACTTATTTAGAGAGAGAGTGACAATTTGCTTCTAAATCCACTTCTCACGAAAATGTTCCGCTAATTTAAATTTATCAAAATTTAAGACAGACTTCGTAGATTAAACATATCGTATCTGAAATTGCAAGACTTTGAAAACATTTTGGCAATACATTATTTCCCTTGAAATTATCTTAATACCAACCTTATGTTTAATGTGCCATAAACATTTAAAAATAAAATCGTTATTTTAATTGTTTATGATATCGAAACATAAGGTTGTAAACAAATAAAACGGCCAATCAATGAGTGAGTGACAATTAGGGCTTATGGTGCCAAATCTGGTAATGCAGTGTTAAAAACCATATCAGCCCATCAACTAAATACGTTTCATAAACAAGAACTTTATAACTCGTAAGATGAGATACAAATTTAACTGTAAAATACAAATATATGGGTTACGTGTGCAATATTATGGGAAAAACAAAGTCGTGTCGATTTCAATTGTATTCCAGTTGACAAAAAAAAGTCCCAATCAGTAATAACATCATAATACACAGATGTTACAATAAATTACAGCCCCCTCATCTTTAAATCCGTCACTGCGTGAGTATACAGTAATATTGTATTATCATCGGCATGATATTTGTATGCAAAATTTCAACTCGATCGGATGGGAAAGAAGTGGGTTAAAGTTAGAGTACTATGTGTAAGGCTAGATCCTCAGGAGCCGTCCGCTTATGATTGAGCTAGTATTGTATTGTCATTGGAGTTATAAGTGAACGTAAATTTTCAATATGATCGGATGATTAGAAATGGGTTAAAATTCGAGTACTAATTTTGAACTACATAGACATTTTTTGTGCATGCGTATTAACATAGGAAGTTAAATAAAAGATCGTAAAAATATTAACTTGTTTTAAAAAAATTCTTGAATGTTTTATACAGTTATAACGTGACTATTTTGTAGTATATGTATAATTAAAATAAATAAGGCGTAAAAAAAATCAGTAAATTATATTAAAACTAAGTAGAAATACGTAAATATGCAAACATTTCTATGTATTTTCATTATAAAAATATTTTATTCAAATTGAAAAAGAATTGAAACATTTATTCTTTTATCATAAAGAGATTTTTTCTAAAACTACTGAATGCATTAATTACTCACATTTTCTGTAAGGTTTTATAAATAGGTTAGAATTATTAACAGATGATATATTGCACGAATAAGTAAATTTTGAAAAATCAACTAAATAGTGAAAAGGAATCCTTTTTTTTTTCATCTTATTTTTATCCTTTTCGATAAAATCATTGAAGTTTTACATTTCTGACAACACAAAACCTAATTCTCAAAAGCCTCTCTCTTTATTTAACTTTTTTTCGCTGAGGACAAAATAATTACCAATCCAGACACGAGTAATAATCAGTCAAGACATGGAAAAAAAGTTCGTATTACTCTGAACATTTAACGAGAACGGAAAATAATTTTTTTAATTTTAATGGGTTATTTATAATGGTATTTACAAAAATTCTTGCTCAAAAAGCCCGATATGTAAATGATTTAAACTATACATTAAATGTTTGCATGATTGCAAATATTTATACATCATTTATTTATTTATTTTTACTTGCAAGTATAAATTACATAATCACCCCAATTTTTATAAAATGACTAAAAATAATAATTATATAAAGTTATGAAAGAATATCAGTGTTTTTTTCCCTTCCAATTCTAGTATTTTAGAAAATATTTACTCTAGTAAGATTTGCAGTTACGTTGTCTTTTTCAAGGTTACAGAAGGTTGGCATTTAGATAAGTTGAATTAAGGCTCCCGTCTACCCGCCATTTTGATTTCGCGGACGTAATGTTAATCCTATGGAATTTCGACTTTAATTCTCACATCTTTACTATTCGACCTATTTGAATGAAATAAAGTGCATCTGAAAGAGCAAAAAATAATGAATGCTTCTGTGGAATTACTTTTTTTCTCCGATTTTTAAGAATATTTTTATCCCTATTTTAATGATTCGTTTATTTGTTTTCTGGTCTTTAAAAATATTTTTAAGTGTTTATAAAAATCGGAGGGAAAAAGTAATTCCACAGAAGCATTCATTATTTTTTGATCTTTCAGATGCACTTTATTGCATTCAAATAGGTCGAATAGTAAAGATGTGAGAATTAAAGTCGTAATTCCATAGGATTAACATTACGTCCGCGAAATCAAAATGGCGGGTAGACGGGAGCCTTAAGAGTAAGTGAGAAAATATTTTCCTCTAATATTTCTTCAAAACCAGAAAAAACAAAAACAAATTGCTTTAATTATTGGGGAACTGAAATATCCACACGGTATGAATATTAAAAGACATTTTATGAGTATGATTACATACAAAAACCTTTTAGAAACTTAGAAAAGCTCTTATTAAAGAGCTTTTCTAAGGCTTTTTGAGTCAATGCTTAAAAGTGGATTTTTAATAGATATGTTTTTATTAATGTCACATTTAGAAGCAACACAAAAACTATTGATGACGGACCTCGTAATTTTAAACCTCAGTCAAGGGACGAAGATGACACTTGCACTGCCACCCTATTCTCTCAAACCATTGCAATACATGAGCTAAAACGTATTTAACGCATATGGGCCCTGCTACACGAGAAGTCTTTGGAGGTATCATAACTCGCACCCATAAATTGACGACCATGAATTCGTGATTATAACCACTCTGTTATAGCAGCCACAAGTGGGTTAATAAATTACGTTACTTATGTTTCTTTTTATAAGACATGTTATTTATAAGACATTACTATGCTATTTATAAGACACAACTAAAATTATCCATTAAAATTGTATTTTTTACTGATTGATATTTGTAATTTTTACTTTTTTACACGTTAATATCTCGATAAGAAAAAGTTATTTAAATCTATTTTTTAATGTGCAAAATTTCATATGTGAAATTATCTTTAAAACATAAAATTAGGAATAAAATAAATTCATTATATATACAAGTGAAATCAGTTTATGTTATCAACAAATGTATTTAGATTTCAGAAAATCATTAAGTTGTGTTCCGCTTTCGAAAAACTATTTTTGAAAATATTTGCAATTCAATAGTGAAAGGCGGGCATAACTGAATAAAAAATTTCCCAGAAAAGATATTCTAGTTTTCCTCTATTTCTCTATTAATTATATATACATACATTTTCTTGAACATTTTTTTCCTTATGCAATCATACAAGTAAAAAGATTTTATTTGCATTATTATAAGATTGATAATAAGATTTAATTCGTATTTCTATTTTTAAAAAATTCACAATGCAATTACTTTTCATGGATTCTTCGCACACTAGAAGAAATGAATTTTTTGTGTTTTTGATTGATGATTGTTCATTAACGTCGCACTTAGAATCAATACGAGGACTATTAGCAATGGTTCTCGTAGTTTTGAAGCTCTTTCAAGACGAGGACGATACCTGAGCGATAATCTCCATCGCCAAACTTCCACTCAACGCCCTGGGTGGACTTAGGTCAGATTTAACGTGCATAACCTCCGCTACTCGACGGGTCGTACATGGTATCAGAACTAGAACTCATGTGTCGGTAGAGATAAAGTCGGTGCGAGCTCGCGACCATGACCCCTAGGGTACCAGAGACACCCCTGACTTTAGTGAGTGGAAACTCAAAATTTCATTAATTTTCAATTCCAAATCAATTTCCGTCTTTCAATTCCAAATCAATGCAACTCTTACAACATCATCCTATATTATTCACTGTGTATAAGCGTTTCTCAGAAATATCACCAAAAAGTTGAAAATTTAATCTTTCCACGTCTTGAGGATCACGACGCGGAAGATTTATACGAAGTTATTACTTGATAATGGGACAAAACAACAACTTAGTTCAAACAAACTTAAAAAGAGAGAGAGAGAAAGAGGAGAAAAATATCTTACACAAAATATTAGCATAGAATGACCTTCCACACAAACGAGTGATACACATTTTAACTATTTACGACTTTATGCAACCTAATGTAATTCTATGTTCTACCAGAGTTATGATTTCCGCTTATGTGTAATAAATTGTTCGGTGTGTTGATTCTTGAAAATCGTTATTTTTAACGAACAGGCTTATTTTATTATTTAAGTATTTTCCAGATCCCGGAAAAAGCGACATTAAATTTCAGAACAATTTACTATCATGCAGTCTGTTTAAAGGAAAACAAATCATACACCTGCATGGACAGTGAATTTTCTAGAATTAGTTTCATATCTGCCTAATGGAATTCCGTGTTGTTTTGAAAAAGAAAAAAAAAAAAAAAAAAAACATGCAAACACTTTTTTTTTAAGCAGCATGTAGAAATTCTATATATGCCTTTCATATTTTCTTATGAACAATTTTGATCTTTCTCCACTACATTCTAAAAAAACAGACTTCTCATTCTCTTTTTGGTTCTTTTGAAGGTGAGTGAGTGACTGTAGGGTTTAATGGCGCAAGAGCCAAAGTAGGCTATGCTGCGCCAAACACTTGTTAAAATCTATTTAAAAAGTAACAGCCTTAAAAAAGCAAGACAAACACAAATAACACACAAAAGATAAAAAGTTAAAAATCAAATGTGGTGTAAAAGGCCAATATGACGTAAAAAGGCAAATAAATTGCGGTGCGGGTTTTCCCCCACCAAGTCAGATAGATTTAAAACAGATGAATGAAAAAAAGTCCGGCGATGATGATCAAACACCGGACAGTCAATTAAAATGTGATGAATAGAATAAGGGACATGGCAGGAAGGACACTCGGGAGCATCTTCTCCAAACAAAAGATGTTTGTGAGTAAAACGAGTATGTCCAATGCGAAGGCGAGTCAATCTGACATCGGCTCTTCGCATTGGAAATACAGGCCATTCTCCAATGATCGGCTTCACCGAGTGTAATTTGTTATTAATTTGTAGACTCCAAGATTCCTGCCATGTCTGATGAATGAGCATTAAAATGTGTCGTCGAAAGTCCTCAAATGGGACTGCGAGCTGCAGAGGATTCGTTGCCGAGCGTGCAGCCGAGTCCGCTTGTTCATTTCCTAAAATATCTACATGACTAGGTACCCAACAAAATTTAATAATATAACCCTTGTTATAAAGACAACAAACCATGTCTGCCATCTCCATCACAATAGGGTGACAGCGATCGTTTAGATTAACCAATGTTTCCAGGACGCTTCTGCTGTCAGTATATACAACGAACTTTCGAGAACTGGATGTCTCGACTAATTTCAGGGCACAGTAGATGGCGACTGCTTCGACAGTGTAGACACTGCAGAAAGAGTCGAGCCGGTAACTGTGCCTGATGTCGTATGAAACGACACCACAGCCGACGTATCCAGTTCCTTTCGATCCATCCGTGTATATAGGAATATAATCCTCATACTGACAGCGATGGAAGGCAAAGATTCTCTGGAGAACAATGGGACATGTGTTGGATTTGCTGAATAAAGCAAAAGGGTTATGGAAAGTAAATCTTGGCACATTCCAAGGAGGAAATTTAATAAAATTTCGTTGTTGAATACCCAAGTCATGTAGGCTGAGTTCCTCGATGAATACCTTCACCCTCTCAGAAAAAGGCCGGATGAAGGAAGGACGAGCACTGTACAGTCTCCTTAAAGACGGGCTGGTATTAATGTTTTGTGATGGATGAGATGGCAGAGATGACATTTTGAAATGATAGTAGAGCGACAGTTTCAGGCGCCGCAAAGCCAAAGGCAGCTGGTTACAGAGGACATAGAGACTCTGCACAGGTGACGTTCGGAACGCACCACAGCAAATTCTCAGAGCATTATGGTGGACTTGGTCAAGCTTCCGCAAGGTAGTTTTGCAAGCAGATCCGTAGATGATACATCCGTAGTCGATCCGAGACAGAATCAACGACTGATACACTCGGAGTAGAGAAATTCGATCCGCTCCCCAAGAGGTGTTGGATAACACCTTCAAGATGTTGAGGGATTTCTCACACTTCTTCCGCAGATGTAAAATGTGTGGAAGGAAAGTGAGTTTGCGGTCGAAAATTACTCCGAGGAAGCGGATGTCAGGGATGACTGGAATAGATGTATCACGGATGCGAATGTCAGGATCGGGATGGAGGCCCCGTTTCCTACAAAAATGCACGCAACTACTCTTACTGGGAGAAATACTATGCCCATTAGCATCACACCATGTAACCAGGTTATTGACTGCGGTCTGAAGTCGTCGCTCAATGATACGCATTGACGATCCTTTGCAGGAAATCTGCAGATTGTCCACGTATAATGAACCATGTACAGATGGTTGTAGATGAAAAAGAATGGGAGAAATGTGACAAATAAAAAGAGTGGGGCTCAAATGCTCCCCTGAGGAACTCCTTCAAACTGAATAAAAGATGAAGATAAAATATTACCAACCCGTACTTTAAAAGATCTGAAATTTAAAAACATTTTAATAAAAAGAGGTAAATTGCCTCTCAGACCGTAATCGTAAAGAGTGCGCAGAATCCCATAGTGCCACGTACGGTCATATGCCTTTTCGATATCAAAGAAAATAGAAACCAAATGATTCCTCCGTACGAAAGCAGAACGAATCTGACTTTCGAGTAGAAGGATGTTATCTACTGTGGATCTTCCTTTACGGAAGCCACTCTGAAACGGAGGAATGCATTGATTCTTTTCCAATTGATAAACGAGACGGGCATTGACCATACGTTCAAGGGTTTTACAGAGGCAACTCATCAGAGCGATACGTCTATAGTGGAGAGGGTTCTTTGGATCCTTAGCAGTCTTCAGGATAGGAATAACGATTGCTTCCTGCCACTGAGTAGGAAACACATGCTCCCTCTATATTCGGTTGAATAGGTAAAGGAGACTGACAAGTGAATCCTCGCTCAAGTGGCGAAGCATATCGTATGTTATACCATCAGAGCCTGGACTGGTATTGTTAGATAAGGACAGAGCCTTTCTCAATTCCCACATGTCAAAGTCACAGTTGTAACGGAGTGGTTGTCGACACCTGAAGTTGATAGGTGTCTGCTCAGAACGATTCTTAGTCGCTAAAAATGTAGCGCTATATGAATCGGAGCTTGACACACTAGCAAAAGAGTGGCCAATGTCATTGGCCACTTCGACAGGTGAAGAATGCTCAGCATTTGCAGTTTCCAGTATCGGGATAGAAAATTCCCGATACAGGGAGTTCGCAGCTTTTACCTTTCTCCATAACTGTTGACTTGTGGTAGACGATGTGATGGAAGAGACATACCTGATCCATGATTCCCTCTGACTATGTCGCCTTACTCTGCGAGCAATCGCCCTTGCCCTTTTAAAGGCTATGAGATTTTCGGTTGTGGGATATCGTCTGAAGATACCCCACAATTTCCTTTGTTCCCGGTAGGATGATTGACATTCCTTATTCCACCATGGTTTACTCATCTTCCTTTGTGAAGTTCTACTCTTCGGTATCGCTGCATCAGCAGCGTTCACGATAGAAGCAGTGACATTGCGGACAGAGTCATTAACATCTCGATCTTGAACCATTGTACCGGTAATAACTGCTAACCGTGTGAATAAATCCCAGTTTTTAGTTTTAGTTTTAGTTTTTTTTTATTAACGTCGCACTAGAAGCAACACGAGGGCTATTGGCGACGGACCTCGTAATTTTGAACCACGGTCAAGTGACGAGGACGACACCTGAGCTGGCACCCCCCTCTCCTAACATCCACACCACGCCAACGGGAGGACTTTGGGCCCCGAACAGATTTAACGTGCATCAGCCCCGGCTACACGGCGGGTCTTTGGTGGCCAAGGATCGAACCCGCGACTGAACGAAAACCGCCAGCCGCTATCCACGACCTTGACCACTAGGCTACCGCGGCCCCGTGAATAAATCCCAATCTGCCCGGTTGAAGCGGTAAGTGGGAGGACGTAAACGCATCCCACTACCATGAACCTGGGAGATCAGGAGAGGGAAATGATCACTATTATAGAGATCATTTAGAACCTCTAAATTCAGTGACGGTAGCAGTATCGGTGAACAAATGGCTAGATCAAGGGAATGAAAAGTCCTAGTGGGAGCATGGAAATACGTCTTCTCGTCGGTGTTCAGCAGACAGAGACTGTGATCAGAGATCAATCGCTCGATCTGCCGACCACGAGAATTTGTACCATCATACCCCCACTGAGGGCTGTGTCCATTAAAATCACCAAGCAGAAGGAAGGGAGTTGGTAACTGATCGACTAGTCGGTCTAAATCCATTTGTGACACAACATCGTTAGGTGGCAGATAAATGCAGCAGACTGTGATTAAAGTGCGAGCATGAATTCGCACAGCCACAGCCTGCAACGATGTGGTCAGTGTAACGACGTTATGAGGACAGTTCTGGGACGCGAATATACAAACACCTCCAGAAGAAGGTGATGCTGCATCAACATCCTGTCGTACACAATGATATCCACGCACACGGGTTGTCATATTACTCTTCAGAAAAAGTCTCCTGAAGAGCAATGCAGACAGGTTGGTGCGTGGATAGTATGGATTTGAGATCCTCTAGTCTGGGTCGTAAACCACGGCAGTTCCAGGAAACAAAAGCCATTAATTGGGCGCACTGGAAGTGGAAGGTCCCGTTTCCAGGACCCCCATGGAGTCA
Source organism: Nephila pilipes (assembly GCA_019974015.1). Lineage (NCBI taxonomy): Eukaryota > Metazoa > Arthropoda > Arachnida > Araneae > Nephilidae > Nephila > Nephila pilipes. The sequence goes on from BMAW01087746.1 coordinate 1,049,091, forward strand.
TAATCTTCGGGCGATGGGTGTAGTACCACCGCATCCCCGTCAATGACTCTAGTGTTAATGCGAGGAACGCTGTTCTTAGCATTAAATTTTAGTTTTTGCCTCTGCAAAGCCTTTGACCTAGCCATTGGCCTAGTCTGATTAGCCTTAGCAGAGGGAGATGTTTTAAGAACATTAATTTTTTTCATTTGCTGAAGGAGCATTAACCTTTGTAGATGTAGGGTTTTTAAAAACATTTAAATTTTTCTTTTGTTGTGGTGTCTTAGTTGTAGATTGAGTGGCAGTAGGAGGTTCAGGAAATTGAGTAGATTTTGAAATCTTTATAGCTTGTGTGGCGGTGGCGTAACTCTTTCCCAGTACAGGGGTACGGGAAGTTACTATACGTCTTGCCTCAGGGTATGGAACGTTTTGCAGAGTTTTAACAGTCGTAATTTCTTTCTCTTCTGCCCATTTAGGGCAAGAGCGAGAATATGCAGGGTTGTTGCCCTGACAATTGACGCACTTCTCTGCAGCGTTACAGGAAGCACTATCGTGTCCTGTTGCTGAACAGCGAGCTCACGTCAATTGTCCCCTACATGCGTTCTTAGAATGTCCAAAACGCTGGCAATGAAAACATCGTAGAGGATTGGGAATGTATGGTCGGACGGAGAGTCTTAGATATGCAGCCTGCACTGTCTGTGGCAGGGTAGGATTCGAAAAGGTCAAAATGAGGTGCTGTGTATTAAGCACCTTACCATCTCTCTTAATCGAAATCCTCCGAACGCCACAAACTTGCTGGTCCTGCATATTCTCTAAAATCTCCTGTTCTGACACATTCGCCAAGTCCAGTGATGATACAACGCCACGAGAATAATTTAAATTGCTATGAGGTGAAGTGGACACGGGAAAAGGTCTCAAAGACTTCATCTTCATAGCAAGTTCCGCCTGTATCTCATTATTTACTTCAAGTAATAGGTCACCTGATCTCAATTTCTTAATTTCTTTGACTGTTCCAATCATACCCTGTATGCCCTTTTGTATAAGAAAAGGAGAAACGTTATTGAAGGAATCCTCCACTCTTTTAACTATAAAAAAACGTATGGTGCTTGTGTTCGGAATATTTTTTTTTGTGTCATGTAAATGTATCGCCTCACTGGAAGTAGATTCGTGTTGTTCAACACGGTCTGCCCATGTTGCATTTGTAGCCTTGGGAGCCAAAATCTGAATATCTTTAGTTGTCACCATATTGCCTTAAAGAGAAAAAAAATTCACGGAAAGACTTCTAGTTCGATGGGTCCCCGCCAGACCCGTCTCCCCACCCTTTCCTAACGTGGTAACGAGTAACCTCCGGAGAGATACGTTCCAGCCGGACAATGTGAACTGCCCCATTACGTGCCCAGGCAGAGGCACAGGTCCAAGGCCGAAGCCGAGGAGGATTTCTCGCAATGGGAGGGAGGTCACACCATCCAGCCACACGCAACCAAGGCTCTCCCTCTGGGAACATTTTATAGGATGACGTTCCAAAACTGTTACCGACGACGCACGCAACTCCTCTCCTCGCACACCCTTCCCCAACCAGGTCCTTTTCCAATCACGCCCATGCGGTCTCCCACTAGGTACCTCCGCATGAGGGGTATTGGGGCCCCGTATTGCCAGAGCTAGGCATGCAGGAAATCGGCACTGATACGCCGTCGGCCTTTTAGTGTTTTAGTAGAGACACCACAAATATTTTTTTTTTTTATTTTTAAATATTTTTATTCATTTTTTTTATTTTTATATTTTTTTAACACAAGAGTTAATACAAACACTTAAGAAAAATAAAACTAAGTTAGTTTAAACTGTTTTCCGCCGGATATAAAATATCAAGCGGACCCCCCCCCCCAA
>BMAW01087746.1:1053466-1080897 GCA_019974015.1 Nephila pilipes
GGGGGAGAAGAAGAGGAAAACAAAGATCACTGAGGTACCTCGGGGTTGTGAAGCCCGTACTCATTTCAGGTAGATGAGCCCCCTGAGGGGGTTCTTTTGAAGGTATTGAAGAAAAAAAATCAGAGCACGTAAAATACAAGCATATAAGTTATATACATTTCTGAAATTTAAAAAGAAGTGATTTGGAAGTAACACGTACAAACAAAAATATTTTAACTGTCATTTAAATTTATTCAACATCATACGAGAAAGCAATCAATATGTTTTATTATGTTCATTTATAATATTATATTTCTTCGATTTAAGTATTTTTATTGAAGTTTTGTCAATAATTCTGGTGGGTGGCGAGTTCTAGACTTATTTCCAACAAAACGGTCAAATGAAATAATAGGAGCCACTGCACATCTAATTCAAATAAACTTCTCACATTGTAAAGATCACAAATTTGAAGAGTAAAGTACCCCACCTTACAAGGCCCTTTATCAATTCAGCAGCATGTCTTGATTTGGATCACTTGCAATTTTGAGTGAAAAATTATGCTTGTGCAACAATTACTGTATTAATTTCAATTTCAAGAACTACATTAAAGATATCACAAAAGTTAAAAGATTATTATTTCCAGTCAATTTAAATCAATTAAAAATAAATAATTGCAATTATATAGTACAAAAATTTCATAGAAGCAAATATTATAAATACTACGAAATAAATTTATCTTAAAATCATTTTTTACTGAACGTTGAAAAATCAACTAATATAATTAAGGGTTACTTGAAAAACCTTTTGATTTCAAAATATTTAAGAAGGATTAATTGTATGGGTTTACTATCGTCGCATTAGAAGCAACACGAGAGCAACGGACATCTTAATTTGAACCTCTGTCAAGTGACGAGAACGATACCCGAGATGGTACCTCCCTTTCCAAGCTTCCCCATCACGCCAACAGGAGGACTTTGAGCCTCGATAGATTTAACGTGCCACAGCCCGACTACACGGCGGGTCTTAGTGATATCAAGGCTTGAACCCACTACTCAACGAAAACTGCCGATCGCAATTTCACAACCATGACCACCAGGCTACCGTGGCCAAGGTGCAAGACTGGAGAATGAATATTTAAACATTCACTGAAATCTAAATAAATTGAAAGTATAGCTCTGATTTTAAAGTAATATATGAAGAAATATCTAAAATATAGTACCAATAGTGACATTGTTCATCGACAACATTAAAAGAAAGGGTGTTATAAATGCAATTCATTGGGGAGAAAATCATTTCCATTCAAATTATAGCATTCATTTTTAAACAAAATAAAACCTATATCAAATTTAATAGAAACTAAATGAAAATAGCGCAGAATAAAGACCGATTAATTTTTAGAAAACTTAGGAACAATTACTATATGGGCTTATTACATGAAAACTATCCATTAAATTGCAGGTTCTCTGGTTATTGGGGATTTTTGTTTACATGAATCTTGTTTACACGAATAATGTATAAAAAGATATAAATCCAGAAACAAATTAAAAAGTTAATGAAAATGAAAAATCAAGTTACATTTTAATGTTAGTGCTGAAATATACATAAATTACATATCTTAATAAATTTGAATGGTCATTTGAATAAGACATTTCGCAGTAAATATTAACAACTAAGACGAACATTTAAAATTAATTTACAGAATTAGATGACTCTGAAATCCAAAAAATGCAAATGTTTTAACAAAATATTTTTTTAAAAAAACTGGAAAGGAAAATTATTAATACTATTTCTAGAGTTACATTATTTTATTTATCTCTTTCTTAAGTTCTAAATTTTGTCGCTTATTCTCTAAAAAAATTCAAAGAAGAAATAATTTTTAAAGTTTATTTTATGAGATTATTTTTTCTCCTCATAAGGCGTCTGAGAGGTTTTAAACTTCCAAATTTTTCAATGTTTATGTCGATATATGTTATTTGTCATTTTATGCTTAACATTTGATATCAACTATTTGACGATACTCAAAAAAAAACTTCAAAAGTTATTCAAGCAATTGTACAGAATGCTTTCGTAAAATCAGCATTTAAACGAACAAGCCACGCTTACGTATTTTCGAATTCAACAGTCTTTCAGTTTATTTATTATTTTGTTTTATAAGTGACATTAATATTTTAAAACATTGGGATGAACTAATAAGAAGCTTGGTAAGATAAACTAAAATGAAATTCTATATTTGTTAATCTCGAAATTTTGCCCAAAGTCGATTAGTTCTAGTCGCCATTTTTTAGAAACTGTCTGAAATATGGCTAATACCATTCACAATGCTGAATGCCAAATATTTAGAAAGAGAAAACTGATATAAAAATATTTTAGAGAAATTTTGCATAAAATAATATTTTGTAATGTAAGCTTATCATTGTCGCAGGAGATGGTAAACTTCGAATCCAAATGTTAAAAAAAAAAAAAAAAAAAAAAATGGGGCATTATTTTTGACTCTCTCTGAGCAGAAATAAATAATAAGGAGAGTTGTCGGAACAAAAAGAAATTATATCATTCTGGAGCATTTTACTACGCAAGTTTCTAAATTTATTTTTTATTATTGAATGCCAAAAACTTAAATGTATTTTTCTTAATTTGAGTTTTTTTCACTTGCATGCAAGATATTTCAAAAACACAATTATACTTAGACATTTAAAATTTTGTATAGGTACAGTAAGTATAATACACTCTTTTAACTGTACTTAAATTTAGTGTCATACATAAATATATTTATTTTTTTTAAAAAGTAAGAAAAAAATTTAATTTTTTTGAAATTTTTAAAAGTTTGAAATATTTTACTTTTTAAAAATATTTTTAAAACCCCTATTTTACTTGCAATAGGTGCACATTAAATAAAGTATATTTGACTTTATAGAGCCACTTATTACAAGTCATTAGAATAATTAGTGTACAAAATATCTGCGGTGAAACCTACTCAAATTTCTTGAAAGAAAAAAGAAATTCTATTATATACACGGGCTCATAATATAAAAATTCCTTCCTTTATAAAGAATGAGTAAAAATATCAATAATTTTAATATCAATGAATTATAGCTAGTCGAAAATTGTGTACGTTTTTAAGCAATCGAGATAAATCTAACACTCTTGAAACACCTTATTATAGCTTACAATTTATTCATGTTATTCATTTAAAAATATTCTTTGCAGAATCGAATTCAACTTTAAAGCAGCAGTTTTTCCAAATCTTTCCGAAATTTTGTTTGCTTATTATTATTATTCTAATAGCAATAAAAAAAAAATCTCTATAGCCATATTTTATAATAGCGTTAGAACTAGAAAAGCCGTTACTAGAATGTGACGAAACTTCTATATGTAAAAAATTTGCTTCTTCATTAACACAACAAACTATTACACATTTTCATTTAAATTTTACTTCTATATTAACTTATGATCTAAAAAAATAAATATATCAATATTTATAACATCTTACGAAACTATTTTGATTCAAAAACAGTTTATAGATTTTGAGAATGTAAATGTGTTAACTAAATACTATGAATTGCATAAATTGAATAAATTTATTTTTGAGCGTGTGATATATTTTACGAGAGTGGTTCATAAAGTACTCGTATTTGAAGACATGACAAATTGGCAGGGTTAAAGTAAAGTGCTGTTACCATTGGGTGCTGACATCTATTAAATGGAGCTGAAACAAATTTGACATTGATTCACAAGTTGATTATCAAGAATACAAGTAACACATATTAATGCAGCTGTCTAGCGAGTCATTATGCTTATGAAAAACAAACCATTTTCGATGCTACGAGCACCATCTCTTGGATATTCCAAGGACTTATTGAAAAAACCGTGCATAATTTTTTTTATTCAGGAATGCATGAGCTTAAAATACTCAGAATACTTAAAGAATTATTTGTTCAAAACTTCCCGCCTCCCGATTTCCATGCAAAATTAGATATTGCTACGACTAATATTCCTACTCAGTTAATTTTCTTAATCATATATCCATGATAAGAGCTTTTACTACATAAAATCAAATTTTAATATCTTTATAAGTTAAGCACACATATTTTTTTATAATAAATAAACACGTCCCAATACATTCTTTTACTTTAAGAAGCATTTTATTATGAGTGAATCTTTTTCTTCCTTTCCGATTTATATGATAATTAAATTCCAAATTTACTTTTCTTATTAAGAAATAAATTTAATTTATACGTTCCAAGATATGTAAATAGAGGCACCTTGAAAGAATGGTCCAAAAAAAAAAGCGACTACAGCTTCAGAACAATCGGATGATTTATTCCAGAGTTCGATTGTTACAAAGAGAGGGAATTAGTAAAGCGTTGGTTCAGCACCGGTCTGTGAGTGAATGATGATGTTGAACGGTGCAAAGAGCCGGTCATGGCAATGCTGCGCCAAATAAGGTGTAACTGTCATGTAAACGTTAGAAAAACCTAAAAATTGGGAATTGTTTATTAACGACACACGGAGAAGCAACATGGGGTTATCGGTGATAGACTTAGTAATTTTGAACCTCGGTCAAGTGATGAGGACGACACATGAGCTAGAACTTCCTTTCCCAAATTTCCCCATTACGTCAATAGGAGAATGCGAGACGTCAATAGATTTAACATCCGTCAGCCCCGCTACACTGCGGGTATTTAATGGCATTAAGACTCGGGCCCACGACTCGGCATAAACGAGTCCGCGACCACTTGGTTGCAGCCACACTGGTTGACAAGGTGGGTCAAACATAGAAGGATTGGTAGCGGATTCTGGGGAGCGGATCTCCCTTGTTAACCACACCCCATGAGCAAGAATAAGATCACTAGGGTTTTTTTTAACGTCACACTAGAAGCAACACGAGGGCTATTGGCGACAGACCTCGTAATTTTGTACCACGGTCAAGTGACGAGGACGACACCGGAGCTGGCACCCCCTCTCCAAACATCCACACCACGCCAACGGGAGGACTTTGGGCCCCGACAGATTTAACGTGCATCAGCCCCGGCTACACGACGGTCTTTGGCGGCCAAGGATCGAACCCGCGACCGAACGAAAACCGCCGGTCACGAATCCGAAACCATGACCACTAGGCTACCGCGGCCACAAGATCACTAGGGTACTTCGGGTGCGAGTGATACCTTTACTTACCAGAAGAAATTTAGCCCCTGAAGGGGGGAGCTTCGCTGGTTTGATCTATCAGATTGTCAAAATGTATAATTCAATTGCGGATATTTACAACAACTTTAATAATGTTAAGCGGACGGATTCGAGCTCATTGCGAGGGCATATAAGAATATGAACTATTAGATTGAAGGGGCTAGTTGGGAAATGTTCGAAAAGGAAATTGACAATTTTGCCAAGAATGTACGACCCGAAAAGTGACTCGCTCTCAAAATACCAACAAGGCCATTGACTAAAGTTTGGTATCGTAGAATCTTCACTCGGGTCGAACGTTGCGCCGATTAGTGTTCACGATCGTAAACAATTTAATTCGGTTAAAGTGGTGTCGAGCTCTATTAGCTTGGAATAACGTTGATTGAGGATAAATAATTTTAAATGACGAGGTTCCGTTTCCAGAGTATCCCGCCTAACAGCGGAAGAGTACCTGAAGAAGTTAGAGTTACGGAAACTGAGCAGGGCTTTACTAACAGGTGCCACACAGATCCGAAAAAAGTGTGTGACTTGGAAAGCCATTTCATTTGATTAATGGACCTCTTTGCTAATCAATTATATCATTTTCGCAACACAGCGGTAGATGATCCGTACTTACTTTTGAACAACATAATGCTCTGTCGCCTACTGCCCGCCTTTTTATAAATATCTTGAAGTTTTCCGAACATTTTTTTGACTAGCTAGGTCGCTCATCACAGCTAGCCACTAAGAACTTCTTTCATAGGGTCGTTATTACAATTACATTTTTACCGCAAAACCATCGTAACTTTCAAAAAATCTTTACACATTTTGGAATTGTTTATGGATTTCGACTGGTTGGATTCTGTACACATAACATTCTTTCGTTTGTTCGTTGGTTGAAAAAATAACTGCGTTTAGGTTTTAGCTTAACTCCCAGTAATACTAATTTCTTTTGAGCAATTTCTGTGTGTGCTAACAAAGATTAATTTTTCTATTATAATTCTATTATATTTCTATTTTCCTATTATATGCTACAGTGTTTGGTTGTTACACAAAATTAAAATTTCTTTGTAAAAAAATCTTTTTTTTTTCTTACAAAGATTTAAATTCCTTCCAAAAAGATTCTACGTCACTTTTGTAGGTTCTCCCCCTTCAATATCAGAAATCATTTTCTACAAGTTTTGTTATGTTTATTATAGATCAGAATTTGTACAATATAAATTGAATTCCTACAATATTTTATATGTTAATGTAATACACTTCCCTATTTAAGTGCACTTTATATTTTATCTAGCTTTCACTAATCACCTAAAAATATTTAAATATAGCAGAATAATAAGAAAGAAATGACGTTTAAAACAAAAAGATGGAATGATAGATAAAAGTTTAAATATCATAAATACTGAAAGCTGCAAATATTTCAAGAATATTTAGATGTTCCTAGATACATTCTATTAATGTGCCACGATCAATCAACCGAAACTTCTCTAGTTGGGGGACGAATAGTTTTTAATGATGAATCATTTTAGCCGCGAACCATATGTGTTAATTGATTGTTTGTTTAAAATGTCGCAATAGAAGCATCACGAGGGGTACTGGCGACGGATCTCGTAATTTTGGGCCTTGGTCAAGTTACAAGATTGGTTAATAAATAGGAATTTATAACACTGAATCAACGTGGGATATATTGTGCCAACCTCAAAGTGAAAATGTTAATTTAATGGTTAAAACAATTTAAAATTCAATCTCAGGATAGAGGATAAAATAAAGTTTAATAAAATTACATGTATGGAGTAAACACAATATCTTTTAAAAAATTAAAAACATTTGGTTGGGATTTTCCCCAACCAAGTTAATTAAAGAAAGATTAAGTGTTTTAAAATGTTTGAAATGAATGGAGTTAAAGCAGAACATTCAGTTCATATATATCTCACAGTTGGAGGACAAATAAGATGATGACACAAAGGTTGGATCCTCTCTGAGAAAAAGATGGTTATGAGTAGGCTCGTGTATCCGAAAAAAATAAACGAATTAAAATTACTTTCTGTCTCTTACATGAAACTGATTTCGAATGAGAAATAATGAGTTTTTCCTGATTTAGTTTATTGTAAGATTCTATTGATCTTGCCAATGATTTTGATCAGATGTTTCAATGCATTTAATGATAATTATCACAGTATGAAATGGTTGCACGAGGGCTACACCTGAGCTGCAACCCACTTTCCAAACTTCCTCACCAAACCAATGGGAGGATTTGGTCAGTCTAAACATATTTAACGTACACCAGTCCCAATATATGACAGGTTTTAGATGTGTCTGAAATTACATCCAAGGAAGTGTGTGAATACCGCCCTTTGAAAGTACGTCACAAGCGCTATAGTCTTAAGCATCATTACTTTCGCTTACCGAATCCCTTTGTTTGCCAATCGTGTCTTAATTAAAGCCCAATGGCTCATGGAATAAAAATTATGCTGCTAATTAACGTTGTAGTTCCTTTTGTGCAACTCCAGAATTATTTTTTAACAACATAATACCTGATCGCCCCCGGAATACTTTACTACGAAATATCTTCAAGCGTATTGAAACCTTACTTGGCCAGCTAGGTCATATGACCTCGCCATCATAAACCGTATTTAGAATCTGATTGTTTTGTAACGTCGCACTGAGCAGCAACAAGAAGGCGATTGGAAAGGGACCTCGTTATTTTGAACCTTGGTCATGCAATGAGGACGACACCATAGTTGGCCCTCCTCTCCAGACCTACACACCTCGCGAAAGGAAGACTTGGACTCTTCGAATTAAGAGTGCGTCTGCCCCGCTACACTATGGGTCTTAATTTGCATCAGGACTCGAATCCACAGCACCACGGAAACAATGCAATGCAACGATGACCACTCAGCTAACGCAGCCACTGTTTGTTATTCAAAGTAAATTAACATAAAAGTTACGAAACTTGTTTTATTCATTAAATGATTGCAAGAAATTCTTTTCCAAAAGTTACAAGAAAAACTAAGAATGAAGAACTAACCACCAAATAACATATCTAAATAAAAGGTACTCTCCTGGGAGAAACCTGACAAGGTCAAACCCATTTTTTTTAACTGGATACTATACAAAAGCTAATAATAGAGTTCCAGTAACATCACTTTACTCAGAAACGTAATTGCAATTAATCGTGCAAGTGTTGGAAAATAATAAATTTTGCGGTATTAGTATCAGAAAATGTGGTATTTCGCTTGAACATCAGTGTTCCTATTCGGAAAACTATCACTTTGTATTCAAGACTCGAAAATCCCGATAAAAAGAGAGAGAAAGAGAAAGAAAAGAAACAGTCATTATTTAGACTACAGATAGTAAGCATTCTTTTTTTAACTCCGGATGTGGTGAATTAAAATTGACAAAATTGTTAAGGTCATCAAAAAAATTTCAACTGTGGTGAAAACCACAAAATTAATAATAGTATATTAGTGAGATATAAATGTCTCACTATCTATAAGTTTTATTTTTATAGCTCATTTTTTAATGACTGTATGACTATACATTGCTTATATATAAATTCTAATAGTTACACTTGGATTTAAATATTTTTTAATGGAATATCAATCATTCTTATGCTTATTTTTTTTTATCAAATTTTGAAAAACTTCCAATCACTTTTAGAACTTTCATAAATATTTTTTTTTATTTCAGTAATATGCACACTTTAAAAATGACGTTTCTTGAATCATCAAAATCAAATACAATTCAGTTTCCCTCATGCCGAGAAAGAATATTCGTTCAAATATTTTGTTTTGTTTCAAAGCTGAAAAATATTAATATTTTAAAGTAGAATTATTATTGTTAATTTGTAAAATGTTTGGGAATAAATAATTAAACTTCTTTATATATATATATATATATATATTGTTCTTTAAAATATTTTAAAGACTGTTTTTAACAAGTTTGAAAACAGGTTAGCCTCATTACGTGCTACAAGTTCGAAATAACATTTTGTTAGAGATTGATCAGGGTGCTCTAAAACAATTATTTTCATTGTCGATAGTTGACATTGAACTTTAATTTCTCTGGAAAAGACGCCCACTTTGAATGTCATAAACAATATATTTATTGACAGCGTATCCTCTCCAAGTTGAAGGTAATTTTTTACGCGGACCTTAGATTTAATGTCATTTCAAGGTATTCTTTTGATTTCATTACTATTTATTTTTTGATATTTTCAATATCTAAAAAATTGCCAAGCATAACAACCTTTTCTCAAGGGCTTGATGTTTGAAAAGCTTTTGCGGAAGAAAAAAATGATACTAGAACATTGAAAATTAATAAACTGTTATACTTTACAAACTTTTTCAATTAGTTTCAGCCCTTTTAATTAATATATAGTCACAATTTAACAAAATATAACTATCAAACTCTTTTCACCTTTTGTTTAGTTCGCAGTCCCTCCCCCCCCCATCCTGATACATATTTTAATTTTCGCAGTTAAAAGATTTAATTCATAATTTTAAAAACTGAGTTTGCTAAAGTTCACTACGGACATTAATTTTAATTGCATCTTTGAAACAAAATTTGCTTTCATTCAAAGCTATTTTGAATTAGTTAATATAATGTTTAGACATCTTATAAAACTCCCCCTCCCTTTTTCAGTTTTCTTTCCAAAGTTTAACAATTGCTATTTCAAATGTTGTCCTAGGATTGCTAGTATGCTTAAAGATTTTGATTCATGCATTTTAAAAAGACGAAAGTTAAAAAAAAAAAATCCAAAAATCATCATTCTTTATTCCAACCATTGCACATATTGTATATACATATACAGAACAATATAATTGTAAGCAACTTAACGCGGCTATTGCTTTAAAGAAATTGAATCATAAATACAATTAAAAATACATGCCGAGGTGCTGAAATAATTAAAAATGTTGAATAAACTATTAAAACTAAATCAGCGTAAAAGTAACACTAAAACATACTCTTACTTTTTAAAACAAGAAATGTAAAAACGTTTTTATGATATAAACGTTTTTATGTAATAAAAGAGCTAGTAAAAATATTAAAGAAATTTATGTATCCTGTTTTTTAATTTATCAAGAAAATTATGCACGCTAAATTATTTTAGTTAATTCGGAAATGCATTTAAAAAACAAAAAAAATCAGCTTAGAAAATATAATTAAACATTGCAATTAATTAAAAGTAAAATAAATGTTTACAACTGTAAGCTTGTAAAATTAGCATCACTTTCTATTCTTTTGAAAAACTTTACATAAAAATTTCAATGATCATATTTTTCACAAACATCTGATAAAGAAATTACATTCAAAAGAAACTGAACATAAGTAGAAAGTAATGAAACTATGTGGATATTGATGAAGGGCACTTATTGTTAAAACGATGATGTAGGATAGTCGATAGCAATTCATTTTTTAAAAATGCTTTGTTTCATTAATTAGAAATCGAAAAATTTTCCTTCACTAATATTCATCTGAACAATGGTTCACATAAATTTTCAACAATGTTTCTCATTTTTGTAATGACAAATGTGAATAATTTTTTATTTTAAAAGGACACGTACGTATATTATTGTTAAGATATATTTTTTCGAAAATAAGATTTATATATACTGAAAATATCAATTAAAGAATATTGTGATATATTACAGAATTGTTTTTAAATTAGCATTAAACAATGTAACTATCGAAACATATAGTCAATTCTATAAAACCTTATAATATACTGCCTTTTTTAAAATTGGAAAGTATTTTAAATGCAGCAAAATGCATATATTCCGGATTAAAACCAAATAGATTTCCTGAAAATGTTCCTGTAAAGTCTATAAAATTTCTTCTTAATCATATAAGAACAGCTTATAATAAGTGTTTGCGAGTTAAATACTAATTAAATATGCAGAAACAAATATGGAGAAAATCTATTAAGAGAATTTTGTGGAGAGATGCTTACGACAACTCTCTTCAGCAAAACTGAACAAGAATAAAAGTGCTTTATAACCGACTCGGCGTGGAATTCCTTTTCGGCTCGATTGTCTAAGGCGTCAGAGATGATAAGACGAGTTTTCTTCGGACCAAAATATTTGTTCTAATCGCCTCGCTACTTAATGTCAAACAACCTCATCCGCTACGGAGTGAAAACAATACCCCAAAAATAGAGGATATCTTTTCACCGAATGCTAACAAAGTTTCTTTTGAATACATCTAAATTTCTAAGTTTTCTTCTCGAAGAGTATAGTCTCGCGTTTTATGCAATAGCCCAGTATAACTCAAACCATAAAAAATGGTCAAAAGAAAATATTCAATTATTCTTAGATAAAGAGTTATAAAGTAAGTATAACATCACTACGCAAAAGCTGGCCACAACTTACAAACATTGCATAAAAATTAATTATATGGCTACATGATAATTTGATCTTAAAACTAACCTAAAAGGATAGTAACTGTTTTTATAAAAGCCTTTCTAAAAAATAGATCGTAAAAGATTGGAAATGAATAACATGATTAAAAAAAATATAAATAGATATATTCTCTTCCTTTTTTCGAATGATATGGAAAAATGAAAAATAGTTACACAAAAACATGACACTACCCATAAAGATCATTATTCGATTTTATAAAGTGATTGTGTCAGGCTAATTTTAACTAGATTTAGACTTGTAAATATAGAAGCTTACGAAAATTGGAGCTCTAAGTAGAAAAATGCTGTTGACTTTTTAAAATTACATAATTCTATTAGAAGAACACTTTTTTTTTTCTGTATCGATCTATGATTCCTTTCATACAATAATAGTTTAGAATTTTCAGGGAAAAAATGGTTCTGAAAATCAATCATTTAAATTAATTTGGTTAATCCAAATGAAAATCTTTAAAATGGAGCAGTGTAACGAATAATTCCATTCTCTTCATAAAATACTTGTATGAGAAATCAATAATGAAGCATAAAGTTTTTTAATAGAAATAATATAAATGCAAGATTTCATAAATGCTTTACTTTGTTATAATTGCTAGAGCTCTTTTATTAAAGTAAAAGTTATGATTATGAGATGGATAAAGCCTTCATCAATTAAAAAAATTATTCAAAGTTTTATTAATTAGTCGTGAATACCCAATTTGTAGAATTTTCTTAAAAATAGTTTAACCATTCGTGGACAGAAAAAAAGGCCTTCAATATTAAAATTTCCATAAATTAATAAAAAGAAAAATACCTGTAACTGTTTTAATATATAATCATGATCTTGAGTTTTGCCGTTGGCCTTAGCTATTTTCATCATGATCGTCGCCGCTTCTTCATATCTTCCCTGAGATACGAACCAGCTTGGAGATTCTGGCAGGAAGCTGCACACATTCAAAAATCAGTTTAATTCAAAATAAATTATGAAAAATATAGTTAAAAATATAAAACAATGCAATTGCACTTCCTTTTTAGTTCACTTAAATAATGGATACTATTGTTAAGTATGCAAATTCGCATCACTATTCATTCGTAGTAATCGATGATAAGGTCAAACATTCATGAAACTTATTATTCTGTCATGCACAATAACTTAGGATAGTTTATTCTGAATAAAATTTCAATAACTCAAAGAATAGTGAAATTATAATAGTTGGAATGACTTTTTAATTCAATAATTTTATGATTCATTTTATTTAATACTTGAGAAACGTTCTTCATTCGAAAAAAATGCAAATTATTTACATTAGTTTTGGATAGAATTTATTTTTTGAAAGTACGAAGTTTTTAAATTACATAAAAATTACTTCAACATCATTGGAGATCAAATATTAGGATACAATGAATAATAAATTGCGTTAATGTTATAAAAACAGTTCGGGCAAGTTTTTATTTCATTCCAGCACTGTTAAGATACATTTAAGAGACCGTGAAAAACTACTAAAACCTATTAAAAGAGAAAACATCAGTTAATTTTTCTTTCAAACAAATAATCATTTTTAATCAATAATATCCCAAACAAGATCAATAAACTACGATAAATGGGAATTCTTTAAGAGATCTAAAAATTTCAGTGTAATTGAATTTTCCTTGTCAGAAGTTTCGCAAATAGTTTTATTGCATTCTACTTTACCAACTATTTTAATCATATGCCGAGTCTTTATGACACTTTTTGTCTCCTAAATATTTAATTTTCATCGCTGGAACAAAATTAAATTCGTCTATGAGATTAAAAAGATCTAATATTGTCATAAATAAAGGGAGGGGAGAGAATTTCCGTTCGTTTAATAGCATTTCAAATACATGTACACTTAAAATTGTTGTATTTTCAAACAAAAAATTTATAAGATACAAATATTATAAAGACTTAAATATATTACCAATAAGTAAAATATAAAATAATGCATTAAAGTGAACCTTTCAAGACAAAAAAAAAAATGCCATTCTTCCTTATCCTTATTACAAACGATTTTAGATTTAAAAAATTACGTTTCACATTATTATGAATGTTTCATTTGTATTTTTATTAGTAATCTTAACATACAGTAAACAATGAAAATACAGCTACATTTTATAGGTAAATTTTAATAAATCATTATCATTCTTTAGCCAGATTATAGTTCATAGGTAAGAGCACTAAAGAGGAATGAAACTAGTAAAAGAATCAAGATTATCATTTATAAGAGATAAAAAACACATAATTTTTAAAAAATTATTTTACTTTAATTAAGAGCTTAAAACTATTTTCAATGTACAAAATAATTAATACTTGAAATTAGTATTAATTATTTTGTACATCTATTTATTTGTAAAAGATCACCATCAATAAAAAGCAGATTTAATAAAATATCCATTTTCAGAATTGAATGCAATACTCCTTTTCTAATTCGAGCAATTTGAAAAAGATATTTTGCGTTTGTTTAATCAGTTTAAAAAATCAATTTTTGTTTTAAGTCGGTTTTAATCACGCCATCGATTCGAAGAATTTTACTTTGACACATCTGATGCAACATAAGAGGTTAAATATTTTCACAAAAGGTCCATTAGAAATCCATTATTGTTTTTTTTTTTAAAGTTGCGATGGATATTTATGGGAAATGTGAAGTTATGTGGGACATTCTTGCAAATCGAGACTGGCAATAGATTGGAACATATTCATCAAAAGTTTTAAAACATCAAACAGGATTATATTTTGTGTTAGAAACAGTTTATTTTAAATTATGTTATGAAGAATGATGTGCCATAAAAGGAATAAGAATATTTCTTACTATTTTGCACATTCATCTATTTAAATCAATGTATTAATTTTAAAGAATAAAATTAGATTCTGATTTTAGTTCTTTTAAAAGATAAACTTGGGGTGTGGGACTATCCGTGATTTTCTCTTTTCTAACGCCGCGGACACTTTTGGTAATTCGAAATTCGATAAAATTACAATTCCTTATCAACCAAAATGAAACATGATAAGGTAAATTAGATAAAGATAAGAAGCGTAATGAATTGAATTAGAGATTGTGATATATAAGCGAAATAGAAACGAAAGGAAAGAGAGGGGAGACGAGGATAACGGTAAGCTGGAAAATAGTTGTAGATTTGATTGAATCATCGTAATTAATCGCTTGGATCGAAATGATTCCTAGTTAGAGTAATACGACTTGAACTTGTGATAAACAAAAAGCGTGTCAATCTGAAATATTGATTTGAAGAGCTAAGACTTTAGAATATAGACTAGGTGAGTGAGGGAATGTAAAGTTTATTGGCGCAAGAGCCAGATGGCTATGCTGCGCCAAACAAGATTAAACTGTGGTCTAGACGTGAAGTTGAAAAAAAGGTAAAAATGGTTGACAAGAAGGAGGGTCGAAAATAGAGAAGGATTGCTAGGGTATCCCGGGAGTGCGTCACCCGTGTTTACCAAAGACAGTAAACCCCATGGGAAAGAAAAAGAACACTAAAGAATATAGACTAGGATTAGTCGAATTAAGAGACGTTCGAGAGAGAGGAGATCCTGCATATTCTTTGGTAGATAATGAAGTGTATTACCTTTCTCTAACATATCTTCAATTGGAATATTGAATTCATCGACTATTTAAAATGGTAATAGAATTAAATAATGAAGGAAGAAAGTCATATATTATCTAAGAAAAGCCATTTAATAATACATATAGTGAAATTAAATTTTAATTTATACACATAAATCCTGTATGATTTTACATGCTAAAAATATACAAATCTACACATACTGGGAAAAAAATTGAGTAGTAATACTTACAAATAATATATCAAGATACAAAAACCAGATCCAGCACTGACTGCACCAAGAATTACCCAAGTTCTAGAAAAATAGGCAACCAGAGGTAGTACACATAAGCCAAAAGTCCACGAACAGTTGATTACGCCATTCATGTGAGCCCGCATTTCCGGAGCTACAATTTCTGAAACTGAAATCACCAAAAATATTATATAATGAAGTTAGTAATGCTTAAATAGAAATGTTTGCTTGACTTTTATATAATTAATTACAAATTAATATTCTTAATATCTTGTTAATATTAAATGTGAGTGAGCGAGTGTTGGTGGGGCTTGAAAGAGCAAGAGCCAATTATAACTATGCTACGCCAAATAAGGTGTTTAAAAAGTGAACAAAAAATTAGTTGACAAGGAAAAGGATCGAAATTTAAGGGTTGTTAGGATATACCAGGGGGGGCGTCATCAGTGTTTTCCAAAAACAGTAAACCCCAATGGGAAAAAAAAAAAAATCATTGGGTATCTCGGGGTCATGATTTTCGTATCGACTTTTAAGAAGATATATAAGCCCTTTTATTGAAATAAAATAAATACATAAAGATACTAAAGTAGTTAATCGCATATTTAAAATTATTAACTGTTAAATAAAATAATTAATGTATACAAATTAATTTTAACAGGTCTAGTAAACAAATAAACTCAAAACGAAATGGATAAAAATTAGAAAACATTTAATAAATATAAAGTATTGGAGGTCAATTTATTCATTGATTGCTTATTAAGGTTGCACTTTGAAACAACACGAGGGCTATTAGCAGCGGAACTCGTAATTTTGAACATCGGTTAAGTGACGAAGGCGACACTTCAGCTGGCACCTCCCTCTTCACACTTCTACACCACGCCAATGGGAACATTTGGAGGACTCGAACCCACAACTTGACGAAAACTGCCAGCTACGAGCTTGTGACTTTGACTATTCGGCTACCGCGATCACAAACCAGAGGCTTAAAAGAAGAAAAATGATTTAGCATCTTCGAAAGGAGCAGGAGTTGTTTTTATTACTTGCCACGTCGCTTATATAATTCAAGTTCTTTACTAATTAATCAGTTCATTTACATCTTTCTTGTTTTCTACTAAAGCATTTATTTCACAAAGAGTATTTATTTATTTATTTGAAAACTGAAATGTGTGACTGTTTATCGTTATTTTAGTGAATGAATGTGAATGTTATTGACGCAAGAGCCAGATGTGGCTTTGCTGCGCCAAACAAGATTTAACTGTGGTCTGGGCGAGAAGAAATTGAAAAAAAAAGACAAAAATTGGTTGACAAGAAGGAGGGTCGAAAATTGAGAAAGATCGCTAGGGTAACTTGGGGGTACGTCGCTTATGTTTACCAAAGACAGAGACATGAGAAAGAAAAAGATCACCAGGGTGCCTCGGGGTCATGATTTCCGTACTTACCAAAAGAAGTCCCTGAGGTTCTTTGATAATCCCCAGGGGCAGGGTACCTGGCTATACCCCCAGATGCTGGGTACCAATTATAGTCGCCTCTTTATCGTTATCTTAACAACATTTATCTTCTAGCTTTATTCACGAGAATTAAAAATTTAGCAAAGCGGAAGTCTTTCCGATTAACCGAAAAAGGTAAAATTAAACTGCTTAACTGTAACGTTTCATGCTGATTAGTATTTTATGTATTTTACATAATTTAAATCTAAATAACTAGTAATATTTTAAGAGAACTCACATGAAACTCCTATTTCTATACATTAGTTTTCTAATAAAATATTCCCGAAAGCTAAGCGTTGGAAGTAATTTTTGAAATGAATAAAGGCACCGAACTTTTCTATCTGTCTTTCTAATAATTTATCAAGAATATATTTTTATATTTTATTGAAACATCAAGGATTGTAAAATCCTTTATGGTAACGGAAGAAAATATCAAAACTATTGTATTAAATTTTTAAGAAGCGGAAAATCTGAGTATATTTCAAATATTCGATAACATTTTCGGATTTAGTCTTCATAACTTCCTAGTTCAGTTAAAAAATTTAATTTAAAATTATTTAAAAAGATAAATAATATTTAATGCATAGAAAAACACCTTTTTCGTAGTTTTTAAATAAAATATGTTTGCTTTTAAAACTGTCTTCACTTTTCTCGATTATTGCATACAAAACAATGAATCAAAGTTAGCATTTTTTTTTCCAATTCAGAGTTTTGAGATGTATTTATGTATATTTGTGCTCATATTTTTAGAAATCCAGACGATAAGTTACTTTAATATATACAGATTAAAATTCGCAATGAATTGGCAGAAAAATTCGCACGAATCATACAAAACGAGGCCATAAAACAGAGATAGATATACAGAACGCTTGTAGACAGTCGTACTGCATAGGTAGCGAGATATGTAAACTTACATAAGATAACATACGAGTATTTTAATTCTGCGTGATTCGTCTATCTTCTGCACAAGGACTATTCGTCGGCAACTACAGCAAATATGCTACAACAGCCACATGTCAAATCGGTTTCCACTTCTAAATTACAAATTGCGATTGCAGCAATTTGTCGAAATATATTGTCATTTGACGGTAGGTGACTGGGAATCTATCATCAGATCTCATGAATCGAGATACAAAAGACGTTCGGTAAAGTCTATGCATGGCCTATAAACGCTCGAAACACAGCATTATTCACATTCCACGGATATTAAAAGACCGTTAGGACATTTATTATTCATTAACATAACACTTAGAAGCAATATTGGACGACACCCGAGTTGAAAACCTATTCTGCAAACCAGTATCGTACCCAGAGAATAGTTTTTTAGGGGGAAGCGGGGGTGCATATCATCAAGACCATGACGGGAGAAATTTTAAAGTTTGATTTACCACTTGATAAAAAGTAAATAATACTCTATATCAATCTTATTTCGCCTATTTAAAACTGTTGAAGTGTTGAAAAATTTAAAAAGTGAAGATCACTTAAGAAAAACGATTAAGATGCCATGAGAATAAAACTTGCCTTTTATTATTGAATATCAAAAAGTATAATAATTAGAATATCAAAAAGTATAATAAAAGAATTATCCTGAAATATTTCAATATCTGGGGGGGGGGAAACCCAAGGTTTTTTTACGAAATTGAAATATTTCAGGATAATTCTCTTATTATACTTTTTGATATTCTAAATTTTAAATATAAGAATGTTGGTATGTCCCTATGAACCCTTCCTAGGTATACCACTGATGTAAGCATCCACACCATCCCTACGTGAGGACAATTATAATTCGACAATTTTAATTTGCATCGATCCCTCTGGCACGAAGCGGTTGAAAGAAATGTAACTGGAACATCTTTACACGGTCATCTCATCACGCTGGAGGTCTTAGGCAACGTTTAACTATTAATCGATCTTTTTTATCCTTGCCTCAACAAAATGATGCGTTGTATAGATCATGCAGCACAGGGGTATTCAAACAATCTTATAAATGATGTTGGAAAACTCACCTAGCCAACCAAGGTTGCGTGATAGGAATGAAGCACTAATGGAATTAAGTATAAGTTAAGTATATAAGTTAAGTTATTATTCACGACCTGGTCTCGTCACGTACTCTGCAACATTTTTAAGACGGAAAATGTAAAATTTCTGGGTGACAGTACCATCACTTCCTTTTCAGCCTGATTACCGGATTTTCTACACATAATGTAGTCCGCGCAAATAGAGGAGCAACGAAAAATTAAAAAAGTGTACAAAATAATTTCTTTTTTCAAAATTAATTAAAAAGAATGGCAATAACTTTGAACAGATTTTATCTATTTTGGCGAGTGTAGCCAAAGTATAAAGTTAAAAATAAAGGCTGTCCAGCTCAAAATCCGCTATCCATCGAAGAGTCTCTATGAAGAATAACGAGGAGTGTTACAAGTGAAATTTAATGGAGCTTTTAAAGAGTAAATTACCACCTTATCTTGATGTGATTGTAATTTAAAATTTAAGAAAATACATTGCTTTTGGAGAACGAGATTTATACAAATCGAGTTGTTTCAAGTTATAATTCCTTTAAGAACGCGTTACTTTAACTTTTCATAGAAGGAAAAAAAAACTATTGATAAAGAAGAAATATTTCATAGAAGAAAATATTTCACTCGTAGAAAATGAACAAATGCTTACTGAAGTTGTAAATATGTAATAAGTTTAAATGCATGTATTGTAATGGGATTTAAAATGTAATAATTTATTACAATGGGTAGAAGAACACTGATGGAAGATGTTAATGAAATTAAAACAGCTTAAAAATTGGAAGTAAAAATTTCGACACTCGATTCAAACAGGATACCTGGCCTAATTGTTGAATTTTACGAATTTAATGGGCATATTGCGACATTAAAATGTAATGTTTATGGCTTTATGATTAATTAGTTGTTTATTAACGTCACACTTAGAAGCAGCATGAGAACAAATGGCGACGGACTTCGTAATTTTGAAAACATTTGAGATGGCACTCCCTACCATAACACAATATAGGATGACTTAGAATCTCGCCGTGCAACGGAGTTGTCCTCTTCGCTGCACGGCGGGTCTTAAATGGCATCACGACTCGACGAAAGCAACGCAGGCTTCGATGACGACAATATGACTTAGAAAATTTTTTAAAATTTCGTTGTTAGATACAACTTGCTTGTAAATCATATGGTAAAGGAAATGCTTTTTCCATGAAAAAAGTTGAGAAATCGCCAATCTCCCATTTTACAAAGAAATATGTACACCCAGTTCTTCAACATGTTGCAAATGAAAAAAAAGAAAACACGTTCTCTGAAGATTGATATTATTCAAATTAATAACAAATTAGAATTTTAGAATCGTACGGGGAATTAACATAATAAAACAATCCGAATGAAACGTGGGAGTAGTAGGAAAAGATTCAAATTGATGAAAATATTTACGTTTTTAAGCGTATCTTAGTATTTCGTAAGAATCTTTCCCAATGGAAACTGGCTAGACGGTTTTGTTAATAATTCCAACGAACAGAAGATCAGTATGACTTAAGAAGACACATAAATTATCAATTATACACAAAAAGGAAGCCAAATTTATTTGGCATAGAATTCATTTAAATTTCTTCTCCATTTATGCATATATTATAACTAGAGTTGGAAACGAGGAAAAATCTTAATTTATTAGCATGTCTTACATTACTTTTATTCATTGCAGTTAAAGGAAAAATTAGAAGAAACTTTTTATCTAAATTTGGAAAAAATCTGTTAAATTTAACCCAGATATATTAATTTATACAAGAATGTTACAAATTGCCTCAAACCTAAGGCAAGTTGTAACAACCGACTAGCTTTGTAAAAATATTTCTTCTGCTAAAATGAACAAAATTGTTGAATATTTTTGTGCGCATACGATGAATGAAGAATTATATTTATAATCAAGAAATCATTAATACATTAAAAAATAGAAACAAACATTTTCTAAAAATTGGACAAGGCTACAGTGGCCATTCTAACGTTAGAAAAAAATTAGATCGTGTTTTCAATATCCAGTGCTTCTTTTTTTGTATCACTACAAATGAAAAGCACTAAAAATTTAAGTGCTTCACATTTCTCATTCTTATATTCGAACGGAAATAATTCGCCGGCGTCACATTAGGTTATTATGCTTTCTTTATAATGGCTAAATTAAATATTCTTGATGCAGAATTTTGATGAGATCAATAAATAAATCAGAATACTAAATGCAATGGAGTTAGGTAAAAACACACAATATTTTGAATTCTGTGATGTTAAAAAATCGGGGTTTACATTACAAAAAATTTCTAATGCATTATAAATAGAAGAAACCAGCATGAAGTCCGCAGCTGTGAGATTAAATTACGATACATATTTTAACTGATTATAATTATTAAGTATCAAAACCGAACTGACAATGGGAATTAAGGAAATGTCATACAAAACACGAATGCGACCTTCTGGCGAATCGCCAACCGTGACTCACTCGAGATAATCTTGTTTCCAGAAAAAGACTTAGTGATGAGTTTATTTTCCTCCAAACAATTAAGGAACTCGCTACGTATTAGAGACAATAACAACTTAAATAATTTGATTATATTTATAAAAAAAAAAATTGTCCTATAAATTCTTATAAAGATAATATTAAAAACAGATAATTTTACTTCATGACTTTTTGAATTTATTATTCAATTCCTAAAAAATCTTAAAATATGTAGGAACTGTAATAATACTTTAGAAAAATAATTATTATTAAGTAGATGTTATTTTATTACTTGTAACTAAATCCATGGGGACGTATTTCAACATATTTCCTATTTTGTTAGAAATTTGTATCCGAATGTTGAAATTTTTATCAATATGAAACATTCCACTGGTGAAATACATATCGTATAAAATGACAACAATACGCCCCTTACATTCAAATTCTGTTTTGAGTTTCTAATTTACAACTTAAAATATACCTACCTTTTTTAAAACATATTTTCAATTCATGATAACTTATTGACTGAATACCTTTTCATTTAAAATTTATTGAATTTGATTATTAATTTCATTTCGAAATATCAATTCAAGACTCTTAATTTTTGAAATTTTTCCAGCTGCAGTTAAAAGAGAGTGACATATTTTTCGAAATTTTACTGTAAGAATTTGCAAAAGGAAATATGTTTGTAAAAAATCTCGATTAGAAACCGCCACCTGAGTTTAAGATGTTTTTTTTCCTATTAAAGAAAGGAAAGCGGGTATATTATATTTTTATAAATTAATATTTTTCAAGGATGAAAAATACATTCCTATTAAAAAAAGTTTTAAACGTTACATAAATCAACAAGTTTTAGTTTCTTTTTACGATTTAACGTCTTGAAGTGGTACAAATTTGAACTTTTTATTTGCAGATAATCTGTTTACAAATGATTAAAGGTATAAATCAAATGCATTGGTTGAATTATATGAAAATGTTATTCATTCTATCCATAAGAAGTTCATAATTTTTGAAAAAAAAATGTTTTGTAATCATTCCGAAAATGTAATTATAAATATAAAAGGAATTAATTATTTTAGTAGTATAAGCATTGATCTAATTTTAATTACATATTAATATATTTTTAGGGTTGTTTCATGCAATCATAAATTGAAAATATATTATAGCATCCTGCTTTGATACACCGAAAAATTCTTAAATTCAGTTATTTAGTTACTGTGCTCACATTCGATATAAATTTTGCTGCCATTTGATGTAAAAAAATTAATCAAAGGAACATAAGGATTTTTTTAAATGAATAATATCTGAAAATCGTTATATAGCTATTGAAATAGCTTTATTAAAGGAATATTTTAATATTTTTACTTGTCAAATGAAACAAAAAAGATGCTAATTTTTTTTATTTACAAATCATTCTACTATTGTTAGAATAATACTTTTAAGAAAGTTAATAGTTACATTAGAAAAATTATAAATGCTTCTCTAAAATCCTATTGCAGAATATTATCAGCGAGGGATATATATAATTCATTTTTATTCTATTTAATTACACGAAATCTTTTGCTACACAGCAAATACGATAAAATTTTTTGGCAGTTATTTTTATTACAGCAGACTTTTTACTTTTATATAATGAACTCTTTTGTGTGGCACATCGCCGATTCCTCGTTCCTTTTGGAAATAATCAGTCTAGAATAATTTAGTTTCTAAGGGTTTATTGAAGTTCTCTCACTTTTTCCAGAGATATAGTACATAACACGCTGCAGCGGGAACTTATGTACTTATGCGACAAGAATCAAGGCGAAAAGAGAAGGTGGCGTTTGATTGGTTGTGTGTGTTGTTTTATAGGATATAGAGCAACAAAGGCTATTATTCCCTTTAAAACACTCTTATTTCAAAAGAAATCGAAATGTTTCATCATCTGCAAGAATGCTCTGAAAGCTTGTTTATTAGCTACAATATTTTTCAAAAGACATTTGAAAGTAATATTGCGTTGTAGGTTTAACTTGAATATAATTCAGTGGTGATTTCTATGGGACGCGTATTTACTGTAAGTTGAGTTTAATTTTTTTTTCGTCACGCTAGAAGCAACACGAGGGCTATTGGCGACGGACCTCGTAATTTTGAACCACGGTCAAGTGACGAGGACGACACCTGAGCTGGCACCCCCTCTCCTAACATCCACACCACGCCAATGGGTCGACTTTGGGCCATGAACAGATTTAACGTGCATCAGCCCCGGCTACACGGCGGGTCTTTGGAGGCCAAGGATCGAACCCGTGACTGAATGAAAACCACCGGTCGCGAGTCTACGACCTTGACCACTAGGCTACCGCGGCATGTAATATATGTGTAATAATTCGACGGGCAGAGATATGCGTCGGTACTGCTAATATCAGTCTTTCTCCTGGTCTGTTTGTTCTATTCAAAATAAAGTTTTGTTGTAAAAATTTAAGATATTTTCGTTTGTCAAGAAAGTTTCATGGAACAAACAAAAATGTGCTTGTTAAAAGGGAAAGTATTTAACCAAAGGGATTCGTTTTGTAACTTTTTACAGTTCCACTGCAAAAAGTTCTTAAATAAAAAGTTTTTTTTTTTTTTGTTGTTGTTGTAATTTCTATTCTTTTTTCTTGTAATTTCTATCCATTTCTTTCTCATTAAAAAAAAGAAGAAGAAAAGGAATGTGTATCTCTTTATCTTCCAAACAAATTTTAAAAAAATATATAACATATAGAAAAATTCGATTTTTTTCGGTTTTCGTCTTTTTCCTGTGTTATTGGATGAGTTCTTATTTAATGGACATACCGGGAATTAGGATAATAACATTCTTTTTATTACCGTTAGTGTTAGAGTTAATTTAACCCTAGATGAGGATGTAGAACGGTCGCTCATGGTCTAAGATGTTACATAAAAGGGTGAGGACTGTCCCAAGGTGTTTTTTTAAAAGCTTCTATTAGGAATAATGTCGACTTCTCTATTACATTTTGATAAGAGGTTAACAATTTTTCATATTTTTGATCTAAAAGTTTTTGTGCATTATGATCTTGTGTTTTAATTTTTATTACTGTGGAACAGTTGTCAGTAATAATATCACAAAATGTTTTGTTTCCAAAATCGCTGCTCTTTAATCCCTGTATTTGTTTTTCCTTCTTTGACATTGTGGAGAGTTAGTTGGATGATTTCCTTTATGACTGATGCAAGTCTTACTTTTATACTCTCCCAAATGGGATGTGCCGTAATTTACACACATTGCAGGTTGTTTGCAAAACATTCCAGAAATTTTAAACATTTGGAACGTTGTTTGGATTTGGAAAGCTTATCTTTATGGCAATTTGCAAAATGTTCTGTGAAAATATTCAAAAAGTAGTCTCGCCTTCTGAAATTTCCTATGCAACTCCAACTGCCAGGACTTTGTATCATTCTTTATTGAATTGTTTTTCCATTAGGCAAAAATTCCTTATTGAAAGGTTGTAACAATTAAAAATAAATAACGATTTCATACTTTTAATGATGTATTCTTACAATGAAGCTATACATATTGTTTACACCCCTAAGTAAATTAGTTGTGAAGCGGCGCTACGATTCCCCTTCAAAAATGTGTGTGTGGTGTGTGAAACCGTTAGAGTTGTAGTAGAAGAGACGCCAAAGTATCGTTTCCTAAATAAAGCTTATTATTATTTCAAATCGTTTGTTTAATAATTTACAGTCTACTTTAATTGGTTTTGAGAGCATCAATAGCGCTGCATTAACACATATAAAGTATATAATATGCATACTTAAGTAACATCTTTTATAACTTTAACATGCCCATATTTTCATTCAAAAGCACTCATCCTATGGATCAACTTGCCTATCGTTTTAAAATTGGGAAAAAAAAAAAAAAAAAAAAAAAAAAAAACGAGAGAATTCTAATATCTCTAGCAAAATGTATGAGGTCAGATAAAACACGTGTTCTCCTTCATGAAAGAACATGAATGCTCATTTGTCAAGACAGTTAATTAGAGAGATCATTAATTTCTTTTTCCAAGGAAGCAATTTCATATTTCAAAGAAGATGCTGCAACTCAACAAAATTAATGAAATTATATCAGCAAATACAATGAATTAATTATGATGCAATTTATCTTAATAGGAGAAGAAAATTTTATTTTGGGCGTGATTGCTTATTTTAACACCTCGAAGTAATAAAAACACTCTATTCGTTCTTTTATCAATCTTCAACATTTTTACGTCAAGAATATTTTGCTCCTAAACTACAGTTTTATACTTCTTCAATTGATCAATTTTTTTTAAAATTAAAAGCTACAAATGCTCTTTTGTCTTATGGTGTTAATATATATAATACCATCATATTTTGAGTGAAATAAGTTTCAGAAATATGCACTATCGTTCAAAATTCTTAATACTATAAAAATAGAAATGTAAGGAATATGTAGATATCACAGATTAGGCATTAAAAGAAATTTAAAGTGCACTATATTTTCAATAAAATTAACATACAAATTTGAAAAAAGAATAAAAATCTTTCTAAAATAAAAAGTAATTAAAATAACATATCAAATTGATTCGAAATTAATTCATACAGAATATATAATTATGCACATTATATATTACACAATAATTCGTTAAAAATTCTCAATTCATACGAACACAATGCCAATTTTGACATGATAAACAACCATTAAACATTATTTCTAATAATCTCATAAAAAGAAATCCAAGATAAAATTGAATGAATATATTTGAATATTCATATTGTGTGTATTTACATATCAGAAACTTGCAATAATTGATTTACATTTAGGGAAAGCAATAGAATGTAATAAAAATACTTACTTAAAATAAAAGCTGAAGTAAACATTGATGGAAGAACACTTCCATTGATGGTTCGTAAGACTGCGAAGATTATGAAATCATTAACAAGTACCGAAGCTATTTCAGTAGAAGAAACAATTATTGCTAAAATAAGAAACAGTAGCTTTCGACCATATCTGAAATTTAAAATATAAAATAGTTACATCATTTCATCTTCAAATAATATTAGTCTCTTATTCTTTACAAAACTATTGTTAAAAGACACATTCATTTACTTAAAACCTTTATATATAGGGGATTTTGATTATTTAAAATAAAACATGGATTCAAATCTGATTTATACCTACACCCTAACCTCAACAAATATAAATTCAAAATCATTTCCATACTTTCATCGATTTCCTAAAACGGAGCTGTAACATAAAGAAAATCAAATTATTTGAAACATTATCCTTTTAGGAAATGAGTAAGTTTCTCCAAAGAAAATAAAGAGCTGTTCGTTTTTTTTAACTTTAAAAAGTATTCATAACTTATTGAATCATTTAGTATTTTTGCCGTTTCTAATACACATTTAAAATGCCCTTTTGATTTAAAGTAATACTTTCATAAAATTTCTTCTCATATTAATATTTCGTTTTTAAATATTTGTGATTTGCCTAGGATACCACGAAATATTTTATACTTTGTAGCATAATGTGTTTCATTAAAAAGTCTAAATACTTCTTTAATTATGAACTTTTTAAATAAATTACTACACCAATTTTTACATCTACTTCATTAGTAAGATAACTGAAGCCCTTGTATGAGTGTTTACAGAACAATAATCTATATAATTTTGAAACAGGAGAACTTGTGACCTCGACCGATTTAATGTGCATCAGCCAACTACACAGCGGGTCTTTGGAAGCTCCAGGACTCGAACTCACGATTCGACGAAAACAACGCCGGCTGCGAGCTCGCTACCATTACCCTTCAGCTGCAAGAACCGCGACCTGATTGCAATGTAACCACTGTAGCTTTGAAAGATCTAAATTAAAAATTCAGAAATGCAGAGCAAATTTAGAAGACAAAAAATTTTAAGGTCAGTTTTCTTAAAATAAACAAATGCTATGGTATTCCGATAAAACACACATAAATCAAAACAGCTATAACTAAACTAAAAAATTTGTCCCCTACCCAAACATTTCCTGATTTCAGCTTAAAAGATTAATGATAATTAATGTTTGTTTATTGACAAAAAACAAGTTTAATTAATCACTAGTAGTAAAAGATATAAAAACAAG
>BMAW01087746.1:1080907-1111596 GCA_019974015.1 Nephila pilipes
AAAAACAAGTTTAATTAATCACTAGTAGTAAAAGATATAAAAACAAGTTTAACTTGAAGCAATTTCTAAAACTTGTCCTTCATTAATAAACAAATTAGTTTATCGCAAATAAAATCAATTGAAGGACTCCGCAGTTTCATTTTAATGTGGATCAAATTTATTTATTTTAAAATTTTATTTTTTAAATGAGTTTTTCTAGGGCGTTTGAAATATCTTATCGCGATTTCTTACACATACTTCTAATGAAATGAAAACTTCGCTAACAGTTCAATGAAAAAATCATATAAAAATATAAATTGCATAAAACAATGAATAATTATTTTTTAGTGAAAAGACTTGCCATTCTCTACTATGGAAAAAAAGTAACCAATTTTAGTAAATAAAAAACGTGCAGATATTTTTGTAGAAAATTTACAAATTTGTTATGATTTTAAAAGAGTGAATGTATGATTGTTTATGAATGTGGAGCTAAGAAGCAACTCGAGGATTATTGGCGACGGACTTTGTTAATTTTGAACTACGGCCTAGTAACGAGGACATTGCCTGAGCTGCCCTCACTCTCGAAACTCCCACATCATGCCAAATGATAATGGAAATATAGCTAATTAAGAAACAACGGTTTTTAAGATGACAACGTACAAAAGAGATATGCCTGAAAAATCCTTAGTAACTGAAATTTGCAATAAACATGTTATTTAAATTTTTTCTTTATCGCTCAGACTTATTATCTTTTGATTTCTTACCACAAAATTAACATGTTAAACTTATTAAAAGGTAGTTATCGATTCACTTATCTTACGATTTGCGACTTTAAAAGACCCTATTTCGTTTCATTAATTTTTTGCCGATCCCTTTCGAATTTTGGCATTTTCTGGCTTATAACATTAATTTGTACTGTTATTTTTTTTTTACTTAATATGCCCACGTTCAAAACTTTTACAGTTAATTTTCTCGTAATATTTTGTTTCCTGTTTCCTTTGTTTTCATTTTCATATGAAATAAGTGCTTTGCCATTGTCTTATCACACTTCAATTATTCTTTTAAAAAAACCGCATTGAATCGTTGTTTCTTCTAACTGAGTAACTGTACTTGTGGTTTCCAAACAATCGTTAAGATGAAATAATATGGTTTCGCGTCTCATCATTCGAAGAATCCTTCAATGCATTCTATCTTAAACAAATCTGAGACAGAAATTGAATCCATCAGAAATATTTTTGCATCGTGCAGGAGATACAAATTGTGGTTGTTAAATAACGAGTCTGACGCTGCTACAGAAGTACGCAAGCGCCAAAAGCCAGCGACCAACAGATGTTTCGCGTGAAGCCTTCTCTTTCGAATGCAGTGCTTCTCCTTTTTGCAAACAAATCAGTATACCCTTAGCCTTCGTCCGCATTAGAGTTGTTTTTATTTGTTTTGTTTTGTTTCGCCGGAAAAATGATAAGTGAGCAACGAATTAATGAGAAATTTCACATGAAATTCGGAGAAACCAGTACTGAAACATATAATTTATTGAAAAGTGTATGGCAGTTGTTTATTGCATGCACGTGTTTTTGAATGCTTTAAGCATTTTCAAGATAACCGAGAAGACGTTCAAGATGATTCATGCCCGGGTCACCATTCTACGTCAAAAAAGGATGACAATCAATGTCGAAAAAAGCACTACTGGTTCGATTTGAACTTCGATTAGGAATTCATGCGATTGCTAAGACTGTAAGCAAATTTTTCCTCCCAAATGATCTAGCAAAGTACAGTATCCCAGAATTAGAACATTCGCCTTAAACGTCCATGCGAGTGAGTGAGTGAGTGAATGAATGTAAAGTTTATTGGCACAAGAGCCAGATATGGCTATGCTGCGCCAAACAAGATTAAACTGTGGTCTAGACGTGAAGTTGAAAAAAGGATAAAAAGTGGTTGACAAGAAGGTGGGTCGAAAATAGAGAAGAATCGCTAGGGTATCCCGGGAGTGCGTCATCCGTGTTTACCAAAGACAGTAAACCCCATGGGAAAGAAAAAAGATCATTAGGGTGCCTCAGGGTCATGATGCCCGTACTAACCAAGGAAGGCAAGTCCCTGAGGTCCCTTGATATAATCCCTAGGGGCAGGGTGCCCAGCTATACCCCCAGACGCTGGGTACTCATTTTAGTCGCCTCTTACGACATGCATGAGCTACAGTGGTACTATTATGTCATTCCCGGTCACCACACGGGTCAAAACGTCCATGCGAATAGCTAACATCTGCATTAAAAGGAACAAGATTTGAGTCCGTTGAAGCTGTGAAAGGGAAAGAGACTCGCGTCCTGATGGAACTGACAGAAAGACTTGCAGCACTGTTTCCAACAATGGAAGGTTCACATGGAGCGTTGTAGGGATAGACGAGTGGTGTATGTTGAAGGTGATGATAAATAAATATGTATGACATCAAAATAAAATGTTTTTCAGCGTCAATCTAGTCATTTAACAGCCACACCTCGTATTACTGTAGACCACTGATGAAATTTTTGAATCAGTTTCAAGAAACAAATTTAAGTTTAATGTGAGAATATATGTATTATACCTTAATCCATAAATAAATATATATCATTCGCGGAATATGAAACCAGAAAACTCCATTGTACCTCAGACATATGAGTGCTATCAGTTTACTATTTAAATATGACAAAAAATAATTAATGGAAAAGAATTCGAAAAAAACCCCATTTCGTTCAATTTTTCATGACATCATAATTCCAAGGACTTTATTACCTGAAACACTGATATCAAAGTAAATTAAACGAGATAATTACAGAAATTATCTTAAAAAGTTCTCAAGCAGGAACCTGTTTATTAAACGTCGCACCTGAGAAATAACACTACTGTCGATGGACCTCGTATTTTTTAAACTCGGCATCTAACAGTTCTCAACTGGATCGTTTATAAATGAAATTTTTGTGGATTGATCTCTGTAATGCAAATTGGTACAATTTTGGAACGTAAAGAATTCGTCTCTCCTAATTGTGAGGAATCATATAAATATATCAATTCCTGTTCAAAAGAATGAGTAGCATCACATAAATATATCAATTCCTACTCAAAAGATAGAACAGCCTATAAAATAGTTCTAGTGGAACGTAAATCAACCCTGAAAAACAAACATTTCGCCAAATAATCGGCAAAATCGAGGAAATGATGCCAAGAAATTGCCACCGAGGGAAGTGTAGTTTTTCATTTTTATTACTGCCCGACGACACAAGTATTACCCTGAGAAAAGAGCAATATTCAGTATTATAACGAAATACTGCATGATTGATGAAACAAAATGATAAATACATATTATAAGACAAAGGAACATAAAATTAATTACTGGATACATAGACATAGGTTGAGTAACTCAGACATAGGTTGAGTAAAGAGTTTCAGAAATGAGTCCAGATAGGATTTACAAAGGGTTAAGGACTCTACCGGTAAGAAAAAGATCAATTTAATACTTTTAAATATAGATTATTTTTTAGAAGATCTAAATTAAATAACTTGGTCACCATCATTATTTGACTCTCTACTCATTTGTCTGTTCTGATTAGTTGACATATTGAGAATGGAAGGAGAAAGAAGTAATAACGAGGCGTTATTAATTTACAAAATAAAAACGTATTTCAACTGTGTTTATTCAAATTAAGCCGAGTAGATTAAATTATTCAAAATCAAATGAAAATTTTTGACTAAATTGCGAGTTAGAGTATCTGCAAGAACTCAGATGATTAAAAAATATTATTCTGCAAATGTATTCGTTTTTCTAGTTACTCAGAAACAAATATATTTGTAGAGATTTTTTTTATTACTTAGAAGGAAATGAATTCATTACAATAAAGAATTAAAATTTATATACATAATTTATGGCTTATTGCTTAAGCGCTCAATTTGTTTTTAAGACAAAAAAAATGAGCCGATCATTCTTTCAGGCAATATGCGGAAGTTGTCCAAAAAAATGACTCGCCCAGTGGTGGGATTCAAATAACTTAACTACCGGTTCTCTGCCGTAATGATGGTTTTAAATGTAAAAAAAAAAATTTAGTCCACCTTAGATAGAACCTTGATTACAAGTGCCTTTCCGACTAGTTCACTGGACTCTATATAAAAAAAATTATGCACCGGTTTAGGCGAACTGGTGAGAACTGGCGGAATCTCACCATTGGAGAGTTGCTATTTTTATTATAAAACTACCCAGAGAGCAAACAGTAAAGATGCAATATCCATCTATTTAATTCGTCCCAAGAACATTGGGTTGTCCATATTCTGACGAGTTCATTCCTGGAGTTCCTCATAGTTTTTATGAAGAAAGTTATGTATACATGGAGAAGTACAAAAAAAGCAGGATTGTTATATTAAATTGCAACACAGTTGGTAGGGCTGTATTGATGCCAGATCTTCATCATAGTGCATTTCGGAGATAACAGTTTCGTAAAGAATTTACCCGAGTTAAATAATTTCCATTAAAAACACGCAAGTGCCGATCCCCTAACTCTATCTACTTCGAATTTCTTTAAAGGAAAAACATAATATTCATAAAGATATAAATATTTTTTCCTTCTCTAGTCGTATTCTAATTCATCAATTCGATTTGAAGAGTTAAAAACCAAACTCGGTATCTCAAGCAATGGCGATCCATTTATTCATAAACCAAAAACGCCCCTTTCAAAACGATGTGATTAATCTCGGAAGTGATGAAAGGCTAATGAAACGAAAGTCTTCTGTAATAACGGACATATTACCCTTTTCTGAAAACAGTACTTTTGATGACTGAATCCCAACAAACAATTCCTCTTTTAAGTTTCTATTAAAAGGAAGAGAAATGACAGGACGAAAAATTATTCTTAATAATTAACACCAGATTTTTTGTTTTATTTTTATACACACACATACGTCTTTTAATTTCAGTTTTCTATAATTCAATCGTTTTCTTTTAATCTCTTCGCAATGTTTACAGCAGATTTGGATATCTGACTTCACTACAGTTTATTACATTAAAATATTATCGATATAGCATTTTAATTATCAGGGTATATTGAAAGTTTTAAACTTAAAATCCAGGCGGCATTACCATTCTACATGGATTAACAACGCATTGTAATTAAATATGCTTTTAAACGCATTTACTTATGTACACTAACCTTCAAATAATAATGGAACTTCTGAATATGTCCGAATATTTTTTACGATGAAGTTTACATTTTACAATTACTCTTTCGTTTCCATGATTTGTCAGCGTGAGATACAAATTTTTAAAAAAATAAGCAAACCTTTTTCTTAAATTTGAAAGGAAATAGTCGGTTTTGTTTTCTTTCACTTAAAAATTCTTAAGAGTATATTTTTAAATTAGTTTCTTATACTTACGTATCCAATGGAACAATTTCTAATTTTATACGCAAATAACAAATGCAATGACAACGGAAATAATATATACACCACTAACTAACCCAAAAGCAAAACGTTTTATGAAATTGAGAAGATGTACATCTTTTTTTGAAGATAAATTATTTTAATAAAATACAAAAGGAAAACATTACAGCATGAATATTTATACCAAAATATTTCAAACATTTATCTTTATAATTTTTTTAAATAAATAGTAATATGTACTACAATGTATACTATAATACTATACTGTAACAGTAATATGTAAACAGTAATATAATAAATAATATGTACTTACTTGTCAGAAAGAATTCCGTAAATAGGTGTACCAATGAGACTGCCAACATTTTGTAGAGTGAGGAGAAGACTAGGATAATGACTTTTATCACAAACTAAATCAAACTACAAGAAATGAAAGAAAAAAACAAATTCAAAATTAAAATTTTAATAAAATGTACAATATTTAAATTTTCAGTCTATATTACAATTATTCATTTCTTTTCAAAAAGTTATTGATAAATTATATGTTATCTGTAAATTTAAATAAAATAGAAATGGTATAAAATTTCTCATAAGTTACAATATGAATTTAATTCTATTAAAAATAAAAATTTTCTTTTTTATTCATAGAACTTTGTTAAATTTCCTTTAAAATAAATAACTCAAAAAATGCAAATGACAAAAATGGACAAGAAATTATTTTATAGAAAAAAATATTTTTTTCTTAAATGAATCTGTACCTTCAGTATTAACTGTCAATGAGATATATATGTTTTTCAAATTATCGCGGTCAATCGGATTAGCTGTGCATTCAAACATTTTGTAAATCATTTATCTAAAGAAGGAAAGTCCCTGAGATCTCCTGATACAATCCCCAGGGGCAGAGTGTCCGGCTATACCCCCCAGACACTGGGTACCCATTTGAGTCGCCTCTTACAACATGCATGAGCAACAGTGGGACTATTCTATCATACCCGGTCACTACACGGGTAAAAATAATGTCAAAAGAGGAAGTGTAAACTTAATAGCATTGCATTTTTCATCGTTCGTAAAAGCTTCACATAGGAGCAACGAAACACTCAATTTTATCGAATGAATTCGAGCAGGGGCAGCAAGACAGACAGAAATTGCGAGAGAAGTTAATAAAAAATAAATACATGCACACACACACATACGTATATAAATGATATTTAATCTAAGATAAATTACATGAAACTAACTAGTATATTTTATCACAGAAAGGTCCCAAAAATTCTATTCATAATATAGCACAAAAGTAATGAAAATGATTTAAATGCAGTAAAAATGATATAAGAAGGCAGAATTAAACAATTACTGCGTGTAAAGTGGTCTGACCATGAAAACTTTTCATTTATTCGAAAGAAATACAAAATAGTAAAAAATATGGGCGGCATAGTTTTAAAACCACAGAGGGAAAGAAGGAAAAACGACCTCGATAAACTTTGTTCCACCATCATGATTCACGACTACATGAAATAATCGAGTTGCTATTGGGTTAATCAGTTTACAGCTATGTTATTCCACTAATTTAAAATCTATATTTTTAGTTGTGGGACACTATGGTACTGTTGTCCATTATCGTAAATAGCTCGAACTAAATACCCATACATGTTTTCTAACGGAATATAGATCTGGACTTCAAGTTGGAATAATCTAATGTAGATACTTTATTCATTTCTAACCATGTAGCTCTCGAGTTGGAACGATGTATAGATGCATCGTCTTAAAGAAACATCCAATGATGACCACCGGTAACTGGTGATACAGGCAGTAAATGCTCACCAAGCTCATTTTGATTATGAATGGAGTTCCTTCGAAAGCAATTTCTTCTTAGCCATCATATCTGAAAGCAGCTGATACCATACCAGAATCACCTCCGTATTGTCCTCGATATAAAAGATGTTTGTCATCCTTTAAATGGCCAATAATTTATCCCATTTAAGACTTCTTTCTTAACTTTTTTTTTTTTTTTTTCGTCTGAATAAATTACGGTTTTCCAATTATCAGTCCTAGATATATGATTGCGAGCAAACGCTAAACGAGCCTGTTTGAAATGTTTAGTAAGGGTAGTTTTCTGGTCATTTTAATCCAAATAAGGCCAAAATTTGTTTTTAAGTCGATGCTGAACTATCCTTGTAAACATCTCGGTACAAGTTCACGCAAAACTTGTCTTTCGGACGTTTTTTCGCAACGAGCTTTATGTAAAATCACTTCGTCTTCTCGAACAGACATTGACTTCTTTCTTCAAGTTAGTTTATTAGAACCGCAATTGTAAGGATCTTTAAGATAATCGTTCCCTAACATTTGTCCGACCTATTGTATCAATTATTTATTTTCCTTCGACACCAATCATAGTGTGTTTTTAAATTGATCAATAGCTCACGCTCCTGCAAAGTTAAGAGATTTATTTTACTTATTTCTGAAAACACACACAGAGAGACTCTACTTTTCATTTTAAGTAATTATAAATTAGAAAATCAGTAAAACATTGCTAAATCAATTTTCAGCAGCGAAATAATGTTTGGATGTAAAATTTTGTCACACATTCGCACGTGCTTATTTAGACTTGACAACTCTTCTCATCTGACAAACCATAATCTTGAACTAATATACACCTACTCTACTTCAGATTTCATAACATGTTTTGTATACGCAACAATTTTCTCCTTCGATTACACGCTGAGGTAGAATAAAAACTTTTGAGATCTTAAGATTTTGGCGGTGACTTTAGGTGTCACAGCTTCTGAAAATATATTTTGTTTCCACCCAAAAAAGTAATTATGCATACAGTATACTGCAATCTATATACCGAAGTTAGAATTTAAAATCATAAAAATATAAAAACATCAGAAATTTTTTTAAGACTAATGATAATACAAAATGAGAGTTTCAAGCAAAATTAATGAATAAATAAAAAACTAATTAAAATATTTTTTTAAATACAGCAAGAGGTAAAGTAAAAATTATTATATTTTAAAATTTTTATATTAAACTGGATTTTGGAAACTTCAAGGATAATCAGCTTGAATGCAAATAAGATATAATGTATTTAAATTATTTTGAATATCAAAAACATTTAGCTAATTTAATATTACGTAGAATATAATTATATAAAATATTTTTAAAAGTCAAACTCTAAGGCACAGTTAACCTGTATTATCAGATACATGCTATTCTTTCCAAATTCGATTTTTCAAAATGGAGTAGCACTATTTTAAGGTTGTTGGAATTTTAATTTTTGTAAATAATACGTTTTTTTGTAATTGTTAGACATGATTATATAATTAGGATAAGACATGCACATTTAAAAACTCATTTCTTGAGAAGCAATTTCAAACCAAACCTAATTTAAATTGAGAAAATAACAAAATTTGGAGAAAGAACAAACATATAATAAAAGATCAAAATAAATCGTAGAAAGTCGGTACAATCTACCTCTGGAGTATCAGAGTGTATTCAAAATGGTGAAATAAAAGTTAAAATGACATATTATATATATATATATATATATATATATATATATATATATATAACAATATAAATCTGTCACAAATTTATATGCGACGACACATTGAAACATGAGCTTTTTTCGGACGACCGCACACAACAGAATTAGATGTCCTTTCAAAGAAGCAGATTATTTGCATTCGTGATCACAACTAAAAACAAGCGAACAAATATGTCCTCAAGATTATCGTTAAAGCAGAGAAATTCATCATTTAGAATAACGTTAGATCAAGTATTTTTTCAAGGATGCAGACGATTTATTTGCCAAGATAACTAATGTTTGTCAATAAGATTTGACCTTCGAAAGGTAAAGAAAAAGCAGAATAAAAATTATTTTTTGAATTTATTAACAGGTATCGCCTTAGTTAAAAGTTAAACAAAACGATATCAATTAAAAAAGTGGAACAATTCCTCCAGTTTACAGGTCATTAAAAGAAAACGCATTAGGAAAAACGCGTTTGAGAACATGAAAAAAAAATTGGTATAAACGTAACATTTCGAGGAAAACATTTTATTTAGCTTCAAAAAAAAAAGCATATTTGCATACATGACTTGAAAAGTGTGATGCGAAATACGATGCGCTTTGTGATGGGGGAAAAAAATGATGCGTTCAAATTTTATAAACTTTAAGAAGAGATACATTTCTTATGAAACGAATTTATAAAAAAATCGTATTATGAAATTTGAATGTATTTCAGATTATATGCTTGCAAAGTTAGGGGAGGGGGAATTTCATTAATTAAAATACATTTTAAAATAAATTTAATAAAATTATTCTTATTTGCATAGAGTAAAAATCTTTGTGACATTTTCAAAGGTTTCATATACTTAAAAATTCGGTCCAATTTGTTTAGAATTATAAAAAAAATACTGCTCATAGCACACGTTCCAATTACAAAAAAAGATCAAAAAGTACCTGTTTGTGACAACAATTGGCATTTTCAGAACAAGTGTTGATGTTCCCATTGTGTGCTGCCATCTATTAAATGACAACAAAACAAATATAACACTGATTTATGGAGTTAGTTTTGATTTGGCAGCAAATGGCTGTCAAATCAAAATATTATTGCCTCCGTGTCGAGTTGTCATGATTTTATTTCGAGTAATCACCCTCAGTGATACTTGGATTCATCATTATACAACGAAAACCAAGCGACACCCAAAACAATAGATTGCTTTCGGTGAAATCTGCTTCAAAAAGGCAAAGATGATCTCATCCGTTGGAAATGTTATGTTTACGATTTTTTTTTTTTTTTTTTTTGGCTGCGAAGGACGTCATATTCATGGACTTCTTTGAAAAGGAAAAAGGATGTTCAATATTATAACGATTCCCATTCCCAATACCCTATTTTATTTCCTATTCTTAACATGGGCGCTATATAATGT
The DNA here is from genome assembly GCA_019974015.1 of Nephila pilipes. NCBI lineage: Eukaryota > Metazoa > Arthropoda > Arachnida > Araneae > Nephilidae > Nephila > Nephila pilipes. The sequence continues at coordinate 1,091,210 of BMAW01087746.1, forward strand.
GTTATTTTTAATGTGTATTACTTTATGTGTTATTTTTAATGTGAGTGGGGAAAGTACACTGATTATTATTATAATCAAACAACTAGCTATTGCACATTTTATTCTGCTTAAAACATTACTTACATTTAAAACTTCCCCATATCCACATGGCCATGGTATCCTCGTGGTCATAGATAGTTACTTACGGCTGATGGTTTTCGTCGAGTCGTGGGTTCGTACCTTGATTCTACAAGTGACCTGCCATGTAGCCGGGGCTGATGCACATTAAATCTGTCGAGGCTCAAAGTCCTCCCATTAGGCTTGGTGTGGAAGTTAGGAGAGAGATGTGCCAGTTCAGGTGTCGTCCTCGACACATGGCCGAAGATCAAAATTACGAGGTCAGTCCCAAAAATTACAGTTTTTTGTTACTCTATTGTTGTAAAAAAATTCTTTTTGCCAATAAATGTTGAGGGCGAAGGTGATTGTCTCTCGGAGTGGGACGGTTTGTAGCTCTGAACCCTTAAGGTGAGCTCGGTCCCCTTGGATATTCTGCCAATAGCCTTCTATTCACTCAGTTTGACGTTAATAAAACCAATCAACCCACATACCCACACTTCCCGGTAAAAAATAATTTTGATCTCAACACACATTTTCATTAAACATTTATAGCACTGTTAAGGTAAACAAAAATGTTGTGCTTGGATTTAGAATTAAACATAATCTGCAGAGGGCCACGGCAGCCGATAGATGTTCAGTTAAATGAAACTGAGTATCTATGTCCTCCCTTGCTGTAAGAGTTGGAGAAAAGAACAACTTTAGAGTCATTCCAGTTACTTGACACTGGAAACATTTTTGTTTTGAATTCCATAGAATATACGATTTAGGGAACTTTTTATCAATTTTTGAAAGCCTCAAACCCATTTTATGGTGAGGATCACACATATATTATTAAAATTTCAGGTCTAAAATATTTTATAGACTCCAAGTAGCCTCGGTAGTAGAAGTAGCCTCGGCAGACTAGCAGTCGGCTTCTTTTTCGTCGAGTAGTAGATACGAGTTTTGATGCCACTAAAAATCCATTGTGTTGCGGAGCTGATGCACGTTAAATCTTATAGAGGTCCGAAATCCTCCTGTAAGACGTGGTGTGGAAGTTTGGAGAGGGAGTTGCCAACTCGGGAATCGTCCTCATCACTTAACATAATTTCAAAATTACGAGGTCCGTCGCCAATAGCCCTTGTGTTGCTTTTCAATGCGACGTTAACAATAACCGGATTAAAGAAAGACAAAATAAGAATTGTGTTGATGGTTTTCCTTCTTCATAGAAAATGTCAAGTTCCTACGGAAAAGTATCTTATTATTCTTCAGCTACCTATTAAAATGAGAGGTGCTATTTTTAAAAATCAAAACCCTGACTTTAAAAGCTATTAATTTAAATAAGGAACGATTTGTATATTATTCACATTAAATGAGTAATAATATCAATAATTCTCCTACATATTTATTTTGAAAAAAAAATATATAACAATCTTGTTAAAAAATCTTTATGTTCATAAAAATGACTTAAAATTGAATTTTTTTTTTAAGAAAAAAAGGAGTGATTTTGAAAAACTTTCACATCTAAGTCAAAATTATTTTCTTGTTAATGCAGCTTGGAAGACGATCTTAGACCAGCTGAAATGTTATTCCTGAGAGATGGGATATATAACGCCATATGTTAATAATTTCACATGCTCATATATGATTTGCAGTGGCCTCACATAAATAACAAACATTGCGTGGGATGCCTTTAACATCCCAACAGAAAGGCAGACTAATTAATCTGTCTCATGGAGAGGAGTCAGACAACATGTAATGATACATATAACACTAGGTATTAAGGTCAAATCTTGACACCAAGGAGAATTCGTATTTTTAAACAGTTCAAAAAATCTCTTCAACTTCTCTGTTTATTAGTATGATAAAGTTATTTTAAAGTTGCAAATGTTGGAAAATCGATGGCTACAAATATTATATAATTTATATTCAATTATGAGTATAATTATATGGGAATTAGCATAAAATATTGCATGGTTAGTATAATATATTACACATTATAAACTTACTGCATAGTCAGAAGACGATTTTGTGACACAGGTTTGAAAATTATTCTTAATCGAATATCAGAATGAAACAAGGGATACCTTGAATGAGTTTGAAATAGTTGCATTGCCATTGTTCGGGAAAAATCTCTGTAATTCTTACTTGTAAAAAATATAAATGCTATAATTTGCAAAAAGTTAATATTTATTAACAACCATCTATGAATACCAATCGTAATGTAGAAAAATAATTACAACTAAAAATAACCATTACAATTTTTTTTGTAGTTATTGCGGTTAAAACCACAATCTCCACCTGCATATCCTGTATAGTGAAGGTCAAACCTTTCAATTGATAATACTCATAAAGCATTTGACAGAATCTTAAAGAAAAAGTTAACAAAAGCGCGACACAGTTTTTTTTTTCAGCGAAAGTTTTCATTTGCTTACACCAGATTCCGCTGCTAAAGTACGAAAGTGTTCATTTATAATTTTGTGGCAAGGAATTGAAATAAAATATAATTTTTCTAAATCATCTACTCTCTATTTTCACACTTCCATAATCTTCTATTATTTCTAGGGAAGAAAATACCAAGTCAAGCATATCTGTTAGACAAGTTGCTGTTCTAGCAGATATGAGGCCGAGTAAACTCTCAATTTAAAAAAAAAAAGTTGGAATATTGACGCAAAGAACTAATCTCATTAATCAGATTAACATTCAATAATAACAATAATTTTGTTAAAATGCCGATCTTATTACTTTTAATACTGTATTAAACTAAAATTAAATACAATATTTTAATATTTTTCAAATAATGATACGAAAAATTCGTCCAGATAGAAGTCATCATTCATTTGAATAGGGTGGTTATAAATTCATTCATACCATTTAAAGCACTCAGATTCTTAATTAAATCTATTTAAAAATCTAATCAGTAATCATTCTACTATGGTCGGATTGACAATTAATGTTCCATCTCTTTGTGTTACTCAAATTTAAATTAATTATTCTCGAAAAGTCTTCAGAGCTAGATTTCCTTCCATGCTCCTTCCGCTTACCTGCTAAATTTTTAATCCCAATGAAAAGAAAGTCACCCCGCCCCCCCCCCCCCCCTTCCGAAAAAAAAAAATTCCCAGTTTTTCCCCGAGACTCGTTTTCAACTCAATAGGGTCGGTACGGAACCTCGTTGTTTAAGATTAGGCATGACTAAATTCATGTGTGTCGAAGGTACCTTATTTAAAGAAAATGACTTTTTAAAAATTTATTTGAATAAACTTAAAAATAGCTTCAAGTGACTTAAAATGGGAAAAACAATGAATATTCATTAAATGTATAGAAGATAACATTGTTATGTCATAAGTAAATGACCAATACAGATTTTTTTCAAGACCTTACGATTGGAAATCAAAGAAATTGGCTATTTATAAAATTTGGTCGGCATTGAACGTCAAATAACTATTAAAATGGGAAGTTACCGAAAATATTCTGGTTTCAGGTGAACAGCAGAACAAGAAGGAGAGAGAAATTAATTAGATACAACGCTTTTTTGCTCTAAACTTATTATCGATCTGCATGAAGAGTGATTTTTCTAAATATAACTAAAAAAAATATCGTAAACAGAGAGAGAGAGAGTTATTCTGTTGCAATCAACGTGTTAGAAAAGTATATTTAAAACTGAAAAAAGATTTTCACTTGATGGATAAAAATTCAAATTTAGCCTTAAAGATTACATTTACAGTCAAGCGCTGAATGATATATTGTAGAGCCTCATTAATTTGGACGGACCTCTAACTAGTTTCTTCGAATAATTCAAATCGATCTACATGATTTTTTTTTTTTTAAATTTGAGAAGCGGTCTGAAAATTTCCTTAACAATTATTTGTTTTTTCCGAGTATTTTGAATAATTATTTTCCTAACTGATACCTCCTAACAACCATGGATGTATGAAAGGAAGGGGAATGGAATGGGGTTCTTTACAAATATTCTGTGTTGCACCTCTTATCACCAGAGACAAATAGAATACGGTTTTGCATTATTTGAAAAGAAATGCTAAAAAACAACATTAAACACAATTCTAAGGCACAAAAGATGTCTATCTTTCGTAAATATGATTAATACCAAATTTATTCAATGAAAAATGATTTTATATAAGCATGTTTTATTTTCTCATTTTTTTTTAATCATTCTCTGGTCAACTCGGATTTTCAATATCTTGGACCGTCTCTAGTCCCAATTAATCCAACTTAACGGGGTTTTATTTTACCTTTAAATCTATTTTAACTATAATAAATTTAATTATGATTCTCTTTTGAAATAAATAATCTGTATTTTTAATAGTTCATCATATATCTTAAGTACTTTATATCATAGCATAGTTTATTATATATTTTGAAAATATGCCATTGGCCCCCGTCCCCAAATTATTTGAACGGAGCTCGTGAATAGCGAGTGAGATAACTCTCAAGTTATGCGTCTCAATAGCTTGGTTTGGTAGGTTTTATTAACATAGCACAGAAGCAACACACGAGCTATTGGCGCGTACATCGTAGTTTGGAACCTCGGTCAAGTGATGAGGACGATATCTGTGTGAATTGGCACTCCTCTCTCCTAACTTCCACCCCACCCCAAAGGAAGGACTTTGGGCCCCGAAAGATTTGACGTACATCAGCCCCGGATACACGGCGGGTCTTTTGTGGCATCAAGGCTCGAACCCACGACTCGATGAAAACAGCCGGACGCGAGTCCTCTGCTATAAACACTAGGCTATCGTGGCCTTCAGCTTAATAGCAATATTCAAATGCATTTGTAACACCCATTGTATTATAAATGCTGATTGTTAATATCTATAGGTTAATTAATGAACCGAAAAAAATCATAGATATATTATATTTAAAATAAAAATGATTTTCAGAATCTCTAATTTTATTTCGCTGCTTATTTTCTAAAAACAATGCTTCCCCCCCACCCCGAGAATTTCAAACAAAAATTTATTTGAAAGCTCTAAAAATGAATCCATGCCTAGCTTAAGAAATTGACTTGAATAATATATTAAGAGGATTCAGCGAGTTAAATTTCAAAAAAAAAAAAAAAAAAAACAAGCAAATAAATTTTTTTAAATAAAAAAAAAAAAAAATTTTTAATATTTTTTTTTTGAATAGTATTCAATACTTAATATCTCTATCTTGAATAAATGTCCAACATTATTTAAAACTGCAATTTCTCTTTTCAATCGGGTTAATCTTTACGTTAAAGTAACAAGCAAATATGATTTTCAGCCTATTTAATACATTTAAATAGCCTTAATTCAAATTAAAAGCAACCTTTTAAGTATAAAGGTAAAAGAAAGATTTACCAGAAATCAGTCAAAAGGAAATCACTTTGCAACAGTAATTACAATTTCCGGCGAATAATTTTGCAAGATAGTGAATGAAACACAAACACAGAAAAAATATAAAAAAAAGCAAATGAAAAGAAACCTCACAATCGGAAAACAAAATATCATCAGTTGAAATGAAACTTTTGTAGCTTCCTTTCACGTACAAAACATTTATTTCTGTCGCGGGACTAAAAGAAAAACTGAAAATTAAGGTCAAAGTCACACAAATTTATTTCAGCAGGCACACATATATTTATCTTAAGAGAATATAGAGTCCAATGACTGCTTATATGTCTGGATAGATGGCGTGATGAAACTGGCCCTTACACTGCACCTTTATTTTAGGACCTCGATAATTATTGATCAGTATGCAGCTGGAATTCGAGGAAGACACGTAATACTAAATGCATGGCGTTTGGCCAAACACATTACATAGTCTCAAACTTTACTTTTAGTTTAACGTAATTTTTTTTTTTCGAATTTTGTTCAATAAAAACTGTTCGAGTAATATATTTCTTTTTTTATTTTAAAAAATCAAAAAAAGGCATTCCGATTTTGGGTTTTATTAAAATGGGCATAAATAATTTTGCGTTCTAATTTGCATCTATCATTTAAAGAGCAAAATATATTACTCATTTGTGTTCGGGCCAATCCTTCTTTTCTGGTGTAAAGTGTGTTGTATTTTACGTCTCGTGTGAGATTTACGTATGCAAATGGGAAAAAAAATCGTATTTTTGGAATATTTCTGAAGTTTAAGAACACTATCATAAATGGAGGTATGCTCAACAACATCACAAATTTATAAATTGGAACACTTTTCTGTCTGACAAGTCTGTACTGAGTTCCTTGACATTAGACGAAAAAAAATAATTCATATGTAAGAAATATCGCATTCTATTTATAAAATTATCTTACAGTATTCTATTCATGCAAATTGTTCTCCAAAGTTCCTGTTTGAGATATTGTTTCAGAACGTTTTCTCCCCATGACAAACACCGGAAATAATCTGTACGATTTGAGTAGTTGTGAGCATTTAATGACCCCAGTTTACTTTTCACATAAAAAAAATATAAGATAATCTATTATACGAAAGAGATTTTAATACTGTGGGACGGTAATATTTAAAGAATTAATTATTGAATTCCGAAATATATAATTTCTTAGCAAATTACCAGTTGTAGATATTCATTAAACTCACAATTTAATTTCCAAAAAAATATTTAAGACTAAAAGCTCTTAATATAGAATTCAATTTGTAGTAAAAGTAAAAACATTAATTGAGGATTCTGTTGAATTTAAATAGAAAAAAGTGTATAAATGTTTGAAATTAAATCATTCACATAATTCAAAAGATAGTAGATCGCGATAAAATAATTTCCCATACAACATGCAAGTTATTAAGGGTCAAGCGTGATGAATATATTAATGCAATTTGAAAAGTATTTAAATATTTTATATTAAAGGATATTGCCAGAAATAATTTTATCGATCTCTAATTGTCAATACAAATTCTGAATAAATAAATCAATTGGAAAACTGTTAATTTGAGAAAAGCAATTACGTCTTTTTGTTCGGTGAAAGACGTAGAAACCTTCTAAAACTGGTTCGTCAATGTCAAGAAAGATAAGCAATAAATTACATAATAGTTTGAATTACAAGGTCATTAAAAACACCAAAAGATTGCCCATTTCTTTCAACTGTAATTTACAATGCATACTTACAATACATTCAAGAAATATCAATGATATAACTCGGCAACAGATAATTATATGTTTTGTCGAATAATGATACAGAATTTTTTTCCTTTCATCGCAATCAAATATGGTAATAGAGTAAAACCATAAAAAAAACTGCAGCGAATAACATCGTTAATTTTCTCATCAAATTTTACACATTTTCCGTGCCATATATTCCGGAACTATGCACATATATGTTTAACATCTCCTAATTTCATCGTTAGTTTCACTCGTTTTAAGAATTTCTGCGTTAGCAACAGAAATTTGAATGCTGAAATCATTGTATAATTAGTTTTATAAGTTTTTTGTACTATAAAACATAAAATATCTAATATGAACGTAGAAATTAAACAAGTTAAGAAGCTCATACGATTTTACAAGAAAACATAAAGGCCCCAAAAAATTATTTTTCGATTTAATTAAATTATATTAAAAAATGATTATTTAACAAACACTAGGACAGATAAGCAGAAAAATATTACTTGAAGAAGGGCAGAGTTCAAGAGATCTAGGACATTCCCCAAAACTGAAAGAACATTAATTTATTTTACGCAAGAAAATGTCATTTGTTGCTTTAGATTACATATATAGAATTTTAAAAATTATTTCCGAAAAAAATCAGTTCTATTTTAGAGCTATTTACTCGATCAAGGGATATAGGACATATTTTTCTTTCAAAAAAATTCAAAATAGTAAATTATTTAATGTATCAAGCATAAAAATGCGAAGAATTATTTACGCATTTTAGGTAACTTTAACACTCATTTATGTTCTATAATGAATCTCTTGTGTAATGATATCACGATTGCATTAGTGTAACTAATTTATCTTAAACACACATATAACTAAATATTATTCACGATAAATTACTTGAATTTCTAAAAATTTAATTACGTGTATGATAACTTTTAATATACAAAATTAAATTATACGCGATTGTGATGACAATTGTTATAATAATTCGTTCTAATAACTATAAATTATAACAGACTCCAAGAACAACTGTCTGGTTACGTCTGGTTTAGTAGTTACAAGATACTTCAACGACGAACGTATTTTATTCACTATTATTTTATTAAAAATACGTTGTTATGAAAAGTTAAGCGAATTTTATTTATTGATTTGATTTCAAGAACTGAATCCATTAAATTCATTCGTTCTGAATAAATTGTGACTGCTTATTATTTTTAGTATGATATGGAAACTTGAAAGGACTTGTGATACATTAATTCTTATTATTCACATATAAGGAAGTTATAAATAATTTAATTAATATTGGGCATGCTGTATATGTCATTTAACACGTGATCGCATTATGGTGAAAGCTCTATATCATTCCCCCGCCCATCCACAGAAGAAAAAAAGAAGATAATAGGAAAAAAATTAGTTTTTTATCTTCGAAGAGAAAATTGAATGAAAAGAAATCAAATATCTGAAACAGCATAAGTAGAAAAAGACGAAAATTAGAACCAGGTACTTCGAGGTTTTAGTTTAGTTTATATTAACGTCCTACTAGAAGCAACACGAGGGTTATTGGCGAAAGACCTCGTAATTTTGAACCTGATAAAAAATTACTTCGACGACGATGATGCATACCGAAAATAAAAAGCAGTTCACATTTATAAAAGATCAGGGCATATCAATATATTTCGATTTTAAAACATATATCACACATGTACCAAAATTTATTACGGGTAGATTAAATTTACAAGTTAAAAGTTGTTGTTTTTTTCAAAATTAACCGTTTCAAACCAACAATAATTACATTATGCTCTAAACTTTAAATTAGAAGCGTTTTAAGATAGGTAATCTAGATTTAAAAAATTTATAACGAGACAAAATACTGAAGAAATCTAATTTTCTGTTTATTAAAAAATATTTCATCCGTTGTTTCCTTCACATGCAACATTTAATTTAGGTTCTTTAACAATGGATATAACTACAAAAATAGAGAAAAATTTTAATTGATTTATCAAATTTAATAACATTTTAGAAATTCAATTTTGCAAAAAAAAAAAAAAAAAAAAAAAGAGATGTAACATTTTTGTTGATTAATGACAGTAGAAATTATTATTGAGGAACTGGAAAGCATTTCAGCACAAATTGAAAAAACATTACTATTATAATAAATATATTCGCTTACGTGGCAGGTTAGAAAGAAAACAAAATGAAAACCAATTTATATATATAATTTCGTTAGAAATAAAACCTAAATATTACTTAAAATAAGTACAATCTGATCATTCACTGGAACCTTTTTTAATAGTTTTTCTCATGTTTCGGACAATTTTCTTTAGATGTATTATTTATGAAAATATATGAATATCAGGAGAGAAACTCCTAAATTAATTAAGTACAATTAAAGGACATATCCGAAGAAGGATGTTCACAAATATATAATTCTACCGCATAAATACGTCATAAGACTGCATTACTTAATTAATGTCAGGAGCAATGGGTGCTGTCCTGAGATCAAGTCAGACAGAAGAAAGAATTTCTAAAACCGAACTAATCTAAAAGCATCCGTGCTTGTCGAAGAGTTTTGAAATGAGACATTCCTAGCTATTATTTTCTTTCCCTCAAAACTCCGAAGAAAATAGATCCAAAGCCAGTTTCATCTAAATACTCACGCGGATAAAAGTGATGAATCTTTATAAGACAAAAAAAGTTTATGCGATAAAATCTTTGGAATACCTTTAACAGGCAAGCTTACATATTAGAGAGAGACAAAAAAAAAAAAAAAAAAAACTTGGACCTCCTTCCGTCGTTTATTGATATACTAGGGTTATAATATGATAGTTGGCATAGCGTTCTATATCAGAGCTAGCAATAGTAACAAGTTGTATACTGCATATATAGTAGTGATGACGATACGTTGTACATCATGGTAGCCATGACAAGCTGTGTACTAGCGGTAGGAATATTGACATACTATATAACTTGTACTAAGGGTAGCAATGATAACACACAGCGTATCAAGGGTAAGGAAGATAATCTGCATACCAATGATAAGGAAGTTGATAATCTGCATACCAGGGGATAGAGATGATAATTCTGGGGATAGCGATAAGGATAATCTACATACCAGAAATAGTAATAACTATAAGCAGTGTATATCCGAGATATCAATGAGAACATGCCGTATGTCAGAGAGCGATGGCGACATGCGTAAGGTACGGTATCAAATACTGGAACTAATGGTTTGTACATCTCAACTTCACTGCACATCCGAGTCTCTTGATGATTTCCTTTCGAATATTCAATTTACATATTATTTTAGAGGATTTAAGATTATTCATTTCATATCTTTGAACAATTTAGAAAAAAAAAAATGAAATAAGTTAAATTTAATTTCACACACAACATTGAACTAAATAAAAATTTTAAAAAATGTATGAAGTTAGTATACAAAAATTTTAAACCTCAAGCATTAATTAAAAATTATTTCTCAAATGTAAATATTATGGAGCAAAAATGTAGTCAATTATTGAAAAAAAAATCAAATATGAGCAGTTATTTTCGTTTGTAAAGTTTAATAAGTTGAGATCTATTAAGGTTAACATAATTGTTTCTATAAATCACAATAATCTGCCAACAAAATTGACTTTACTTGACTATATTCCATTTAAGTTATGTTCGAGCACTCGGAATAATTTTGAAAATGGCCCACATCTTAATAAAAAATAATTTGCAAAGTGTGCATTTGAATTTAAGCAAGTGCTGAAAAAAGCATTATTTAGTCTATAAGTTAAGCTGAATGTTACTTAAAAAAGAGGTAAATAGAATCTACTTGGCAATGTACTTTATTTGAAGATCCATTAGCCTTGGGCTATTCTTTCTTTGTATCAGTATTAAAATAGAATCTAAATTTGTGATGACGCTTTAATCTATGTGATGATTAAGACAGAAAAAAATTCTACAATACCTGTAGCTCATACAAAAACTGAGACGATCATGAGTTTTCACTTTCATATTGATTAGTTTTTTTTCTTCTTCAACTTGACGAAGAAATTTTAGCTATTTCTTTTCAATTATTTTCGGAAGCTGGCCTTAGTGTTCTGCAATGCAACGTAGGTGGTTAGTCACAACCATAAAAAGATGACGGGTCATGACGACCTGGTATACATCTCCATCGCATCAGAATTCTTATGAAATCTGGTTGCGCCTCTGAATAATTCGGCAGATCCAACGAATAGAGACCTGCGTCGATGTGCATCATTTCATGGCAACTCAGAAATGGCACTTTACTTCTTAAATCTGTTCTAGTTTTTATGTTTGTATTTGTCTTGCCATTGGAAATATATAAAAAAAATTGTTTTCAATTATGCCTATATTCCAATAAGATTTAATTCAGGCATAAAGCAAATTTTTTAAAGTCAAGAATCATGGATAAAGAAGCAAATGGGACACTGATAAAACAAATGAAATTCTTCATTTTTCACTATGATTTCAATTTTCAGAAGACAAAAAAAAGAGGCAAATAATCAATTCATTACGAAAGAAATAGCCCAAGAAAAAAAGATGATTGTCTAATAAATTCAGGCATAAGACTGAAAAACGGATGTACGATACAAAACTTTACTCTTTTGCATTTGTTAGGTAACCGATCAATGAATTTCTCCGTAGAATCAGACATGAATTTAAATTATATATATATATATAAGTATATTTTAAGAATAGATGCATAAAATAATCGAATAATAAACGAATAAGAAATAATTCAATAAAAAGCAAATAAAAACGAAAAATAATGAATAAAACACACAGATTTATCATAACGGTAAAAATATACGATCAAGGGCTTAAATTTCTAATTTATACATCTATATTTGAATGAGATAATGTCTAGCATTGGAATAAAATGATAACGATCCAAAGATTTTTTTTTTTTTCCTATTTTCCTATGATGTTTAAAATAAATTATTTTTTATGTTACCATTCAAAAAACAACAGCGCAAAGCTTATTTTAAATACCTATCTCAGCTGGAAAAAAAAATTGTCCCGCGAGCGCATATTTGAATTATTTCCACATAAAACCAATAGATATTTTTTTATAAAAATAAATAACAGCAACAATTAAATCAACAAATAATTTTTTTTCCAAATGCGTAGCAAAAACGGGCGTTTAATGAATCAGTCAGGCAAAATCAGTATTCTGTTGAAGAAAGGAGAAATGATGGATGGAAAAGAAAGAAAAGAGAGAAATGAAATCTGCCATGTATTATCAACGAGATAAGAAAAAAAACACCTCACACCTTTTTTTAGACACATTTTGATCGATAAGACGAATAAATTAGAGGCTAAAATAAAATCGATCACAGTAACGTAGTATTAAAAGTTCTTAATCAATCAAAAAATACTCATACATTGAAAAAATATATATAATCACAAATTATTCTATTCAGTTTTACATAAATACAGCATAATTTTAATAGTATCTCCTGAAATCTTTTAATATTATGTCACGTATATCAATTATATTATCTAATTAATTATATAAAGCATTTTAAAACCTTATACTCTCAAATATCCATTTTCTATATTACGAAAGTAAATTAACATCCTAGTTAAACAATTCCAAAATTACTATAGTAATTACAAAAATAAATTATGTTACATTTTATTAATAAATTAATTTATTAGTATATAAATTCAACGTAAATAATATTTTCATCAATCTAAGAACAAATATTCTAAAACGAGTGCTAAATACGAGCTAAAATAAACTGAATGAAAAGATATTTTGTTAGATACGAGACTCTAAATGCATTATATTTAATAAAAGTAAATGTATAGCAACATACTTCTAAATCGGTAATATTTAAAAAATTCAACACATATGCGAGTATATCATTTTAAAATCTAATCTCATGTTCGAAATATCATTTTAAAAAATAAAACTTGGTTTACTGTGCATCACTTCACTTACCTTTGTAGATGCAGTCGCATCATAATTTTGTTTATCGTATTGCCATCCATGAATACAAGGAATGATTACATCGGTGTTATTTGCCTCCATAAAACTTTCAGCATCAAGAACTTGAGAGTAATTCATATTATACATAGAACAAGAAGGATTTCCAGGAGGGCTAATGAGCATCCTTTGTTGAGCTATGCTTAAATTTGATAATTCTGGAACATGACACCAATGATCAGGAACAGACACCATAAAAATAAAGTTCATCCAAAAACATGGAAGGACACAAGATACTGGTATAAGAAAAAATATAGTCAAATGTCTTTGAAATCTTCCGTAACCACCAACTTGAACCAATATATCTTCAAATTCCATTTTATTGTTAATTTTACAGCATTAAAATTAAAAATTATATTTGGCTTCAAAGAATGCAATTGTAGCTTTGTACTGCTTGATACTTCTTCAACAAGCCCCGGTGATCTTATTTGTAAAAGCAATAGAAGACCAATAAGTAGGAGATAATATATTTATCGCCAAGACACTTTTGGTACACGAATTTATCGCTTATCCTTTGTCAAATTGAGCGCCAAACAAGTCCTTCACGTAAATAAATACTATATACCCTAAGGGTTACTAATAGACGCGGACGAAAAGCGTCACGGCATAATTAAAGACTTGGAGTGGAAGAAATACAGATATCGGATAGAGAACTGCTGGCTGGTTTGTTTTCTTTCCCGCTAAAGTTAGAAGGAAACAAGAAAAATAATAAAGCAAAATGATCCGGAAAGCCTCTCCTCCTGCCCGACTGCTGCAGTATATCGCTAGACGTTTCGTCGCCACATGGCGAGCCGGCGGAAGTTAAAAAGGAGCCGCACACAAATTTCAGATTGCAACGGAATCCCCCATGCTTCGTAAGTAAATGGCGCCATTTTTAAAACGATTCTGATGATTGGCGATGAAATTTAGACATGTAAATAATAGTAACCCTCAAAATTGTAGTAAAGCTTCACTTTTTCAAGGTTCGGGAAAAGGGTGTATTTTTTTTCGCTCTTAACTTTTTTTTTTTTTTTTTTTGGCTTGATGGGGGTGCAGTTGATGTTAGCGCAAGCAGTTATATTACGTAACAGAAGATCATCATAAACAGTAACAAGAAAAAGAAAATAAATTAATCAGTTGCTTCCTGTGTTTGAGCTATGTAATTGTCTCTCGCTTTTCGTGAATTTGTAATGATCATTTATTTTTTGGTAATCTGTTTTAATCTGTGATTGAAGTCATTTTTCTTTGTCTTCCCTCTCAAACGCATAATTCTTTTCAAGCTCATTTTGCCAGAAAAAATTTAAGACGAGAGAATTGTAAGATAATAAGCATCTGAGAAATATTCTTTTCCATAACGGTGTATTTCTAACAGGATTCTTATCCGACACAATTAGGAAAAAAAAAAAACATCATTAAAACTCAAATAGATACAAGCGACTAGATATATATTCATGATAATTAGTTTATGCATTTGTGAGTTTTATTTTTCTTTAAAAATGATTTTATATTTTTAGCAACAAAGTTTGCTTTATTTTTAATTATTTACTTTTTTTTTCTGGTTGCTTGGCAATAAAATATTAAGTGAATGTAATTTTCATTTTAATATAAGATTATTTTCAGAATCTTGATTTAAGATTTTCATGGTCTATATTTTTAGAATTTATGTGAGCTGCGATTTTATTACTTCAAATTAAAGTCCATAATTTTTATATATATTTAATAAACACATATTAAATTTCTGAAATAATTTATCTTTCACTGGGAACAAAATAATATCTAAAGGAACCATCACTTAATTGAATCACTTATTCGTAACTTATTGAAAGAAATTCTAATTTCGCACTCTCGAAAAGATTTTTATTGAAAACGTTATTTTTTTTACATGTGAAAAAGACGATTGATTGGTTGATTTTATAGAAAAAGGAGCGATAAAAAGGCTATTATCGACGAAAAGAGCAATATTCTCAAATTGAATTTTATTATGAGTAAAATAAAACTTCTTAATGAGTAGAAAAAAAGTTTATCGACATATGCATTTAAAGAAAGAAGGAAAAAATGTAAGGAGGATCTAAATGCGGAGAATAAATTTAGAACATCTTATATGCTTATAATTATTTTTATTAATACAAACATGAATGAGAGAGTGATAATAAAGTTAAAGGCGCAAGAGCCAGGTGTGGCTATGCTGCGCCAAACAAGATGTAAACTGACGCTCGAAAAAAAAAAGGTTGACAAGATGGAGGATCAAAAATGAGGAAGATCACTAGGGTATCCCGGAGGAGCGTCACCTTCGTTTACAAAGACAGTAAACCCCATCGAAAAGGAAAATATCTCTAGACTGACTCGGGTGAGTGATACCCAAACTCGCCTGAAGAAACCAAGCCCCTGAGGGGCCTTATATATATATGGCCGTAGTAGCCTAGTGATCATGGTTTCAGATTCATGACCAGTGATTTTAGTTCAATCAGCCTATTAGCCTGCTTTGTTTTCAGCGGTATCCTATTGGTCTTATTCGTGGCCGTGGGCTTGAGCTTTGGTCGTTAAAGACCCGCCGTGTAGCCGAGCCTGATGCTCGTTAAATCTGTCAGGGCCCAAAGTCCACCCAATGGCATGGTATTGAAGTTAGGAAAGGGGTGGCAGCGCCTGTGTCGTCCTCGTCACTTGACCGAGGTTCAGAATTACGAGGTCCGTCGCCAATAGCTCTCGTGTTGCTTCTAGTGCGATGTTGATACAAACTAAACAAAAACTAATATATATATATATATATATACATACATATATTCATTAAAGTGTTTGGTCAGTTATATTAGTAATAGTAGCAGTATATCTGGGGTACTTTCGCTAGGTAAAACAAACGTTGAAGCATTTTTTAGGGTTTGCAGTCTGCATTATAATTTTGAACCATGGTCAGATGACGAGGTCGAAGCCTCAGCTGGTATCCGGTTCTCAGTATCCACGCATTAGTTACGGGAGGACTTTGAGGATCGACAGATTTTACGTGCATTAGCCCTTCAACACGGCGGTATTAAGTGGAATCTGGACCTGGAACCTGCAATACGACTGCAACATCGCTGGCCTCAAGCTCGCTCTCATGATCAGCAGCTGTCATGGCGATCGCGGCTGATCACTTTAACGACTTCCAAGAAAATTAATTGACTTGGAGAAATTAAATGTAAAAGAAAGAATGATTAACTGTCTTCAAAATAACAAAATATTTTACTAAGACAAAAATTATGTATCTGTTTTTAATGGCTTGTATGGGGTTAAGTCTTCTGCACATGCAGAATACTTGAAATGAATACATGTATTCTTGAAAATAATACAAAGTAGATTAAATTTAGTAAGTACATTATTTGAAAGAATTAAATCTGAAAAGATTTATGATATCTGTGTATTTTTGAAGCTATTAAAATATTTATTATTATAATTTTGTTTGTTGAACCATTGTTTTAAACATTTGAGTCAATGTGAAAGGATTTTTTTCCTACCTGTCTATCTATTATTCTACGTAACCCTACAAATCAATTCAAGTGACCGTCGTAGCGGAGAGGTGGTCGTGAGCTACCGGCTGTTGGATTCGAGTACTGATGCCATTTTCGACGGAATGTGTAGCGGAGCTCATGCACATTGAATCTGCCGAGATTCCTTTCACTGGCGTGATGTGAAAGTTTGGAGAAGAGTGCCAGTAAGGTGCTTTTCTAGTCACTTACCCGAATATGAAAATTACAAGATCCATCGCCAATTACTCTCGCATTGCTTCAAAGTGCGACATTAATAAATAATTAATAAAAAAAATTGATTCGAATGTTATCAGCTACAAGCTCGCGTAACTTCAAATGCCGGGATTATAGCCTTTGTTGCTGTATATCCCACAAAAATCAATCACTCAATCGAACTTCAAATGCCAGGATATCGGGATTTATATTTTCGTATCGCAATGAGAAGAAAAACGCCTTTTTAACTTAAATATATTATTAGTCAAACTATTTATGGTGCCTATGAAAAATTCGATTATGTGAACGATTTTTCTGATCATATAAATATACAAGAAAATAGCTTCTCTCTCTCTCTCTCTCTCTGTGTGTGTGTGTGTGTGTGTGCTGTGTGTATGAGGATCATCTTTTGTGATCAAATAAGATTTAAACATAACCAACTGTCCCATCGATTAAGTGTGAAAGATTTTTTAGTTTACAAAGTTTACAAATTCTATAACTTAAACCTAATGGAATTAAATGTGCCTATGAATACTTTAGATAGATTACTAATTATTTATTTACGAAAGTTATTCATTATATATCAAACTTGCTTCTGAAAAAAAAATTGTTTTCTACCAATTTCAAACTTTTTTTTTGAAAAGTTAAATTTAATTTTTTTTTTTTTGCGACATGATTCCTACGGCTCCCTGCTCTCATTAATACACATTTAACTATAATTCGTTCATATTTAAAATATTGTCCTTGATTGATTGGTTTTATGGGACACAGAGCAACACAAAGACTATTATCCCCTTTAAAATATTGTTCTTAGAATAAGACATATATTTTGTTGAATTCTCTAGACGCTGTTGGCATACTTTCAGACAACTAATGAGAAAGCTGGAGAAAGTCTGGCTGGAATCGAGGAAACCTTGCCCTTGACAGATAAGATGAGAAGAATACTACTCGGAGAAAGGTCATGACCAGGAGAGAGTGCAGGTAAAAGAATTCTGGGCTAGCGTTGCAGCAGCAGGTGCAACGAATTTATTTTCTCTATATATAACCTTAAGGCGCAGTTCCAAAGGAAAATAAAATATAGACATTAAATTTATAAATAGGGGGGGGGTGGAATATTAACTCCATTGTTCTTTAGTTAGATAAAAGTTTACTAAATTTGAATTAAATATTTTTCTTGGTCCTGCTTATAATTTTTGTAGGCTTCTATTAGGGAATTTTAAATTCATAATATCCTATTGGTACTACTGGTTTACGTTTGCAATGTATCGCTTTTAAAACATTTTAACTAAGTCGTGAGAAAAATGTTTTGATTGAAAGTTTTTTTTTCCCACTTATATCCGAATATAATGTGTATACATGTTAAATATTTTCTAACGTAATGTAGCTAAAAGCAATATCATGTTCTCGACCAAGTACAATAATTCAATTTTAATTTCAATTAGCATTATAGGAAATTCTCATTATGTATATTATAAACTAACATTCAAATGAAAAAACAAAACTTTAAAAATTAAATATGATTCGTTCATATTTTAATGATAAGGAGGAGCATTTTTTTTTTGTGATACTGTTCACTCAGTTAAATTAACATTTGAATTATTAAAACTTCATTCAGCCTTTTCAAACTATAAAAAAATAGAATATGATAATAATAATAATTTAAATACTTTTTTATTACACTTAATGTTGCTAATTTTCTTTTGAACGGTACAAAGTAACCCAAGACTAATATATATAACATCCTTTTACTTATTATTCTAACAAGAACAATATCTTTCTCATGAAAAGAATTATTAAGAATCTATTTGCCAATTTTTATAAAATTTTAAATTCAATTTTAAGAAAAGTATTATGAACAATCTTCTTACAAGGATTGAAGTAAAAAGGCATTGACCTACTTTTTTCTCCAAGTATTTTCATTTCAGGCTTCAAATTTTAACAATGAGCAAGTATTGACTTCAGAAAGAATAAAAGATTCTAGTCACGATTAAACCATTTTTTTTCTCCTCATGACTAGCATGGAAATTGGATATTTTATATCATCACATTATCTTGTTACTGAAAAATGAGTCGTTGGTGACAAAATGGTGTATTTAATGTCTACTATACTGGGGTGTATAGTAAGTCTTTTACAATATATATAAATCTTTACAGAAAAAGCGTGCGTATATTATGCGTGCATTGAAATTTAGATGATATATATCATAAAATGACATTACTTTTAATGTATTATATTAATCTGATTTCCTTCATGTGAATTCATAGTTTTTTATCCTATTTAAAACATTAGAGGTATTTTAGAACTGGACAGAGGTTGCCTTAAATTATCAATATATTTTTGAGAATTTAATTCGTATAACTGAGGTTGTTATACACAGTTGAAACTTAATGGATTAGGAGATTTTATGTTTCAAAATGCTGCCTACTTACAAATATAATAATAGCAACCACTTTTTTTATAAATAGAAATGTATATATTCTAGTAGTATGTGATAGCTTTGTTTAAGTTCTGTAAGTCTTGGATTTTTTTCAAAAGCGTAAAATGCCGGACCTCTCAGATTTTCAAAGAGGCCAAATTGTAGGAGCCCGTCTAACTAAAGAAAGTGGGACCGAAACATCCCAATTTTTAGGCGTTTCATGAAGTACGGTATCTAAAGTCATGACAGCATACACACAGCGTGGCAATACAAACTCGGCAAAGCAAAATTGTGGACTGAAAGAGAAGCTCAGCGAAAGAGAACCGACGGGTATTGAAGCGAATTGTAATGTCTAAAACTGCAGCAATAACCGCAGAGCTCAATCAGCGTCTGGATTCTCCAGAGTCAATGATTATATTTAGAAGGCACCTTCATAAACAGAACATTTGCGGAAAAGCAGCAATTCCCAAACCACTTGTCACAGATGTTAATGCCAAACATCGTCTACAGTGGTGTCACACTCGCAAAATCTGTTCTATTGATAGAAGGAAAAAAGTAATATAGTCTAACGAATCGTCTTTCACACTTTTTCCTACAACCGAATGGATGCACGTTTGGAGGACATCTGCACAAGCGTATGATCGTGATGGTCTACTTCCAACTGTCAAGTATTGAGGTGGATCTATCATGATATGGGCAGCCGTGTCGTGGTCTTCTGCTGGACGAATCATAACCCTGAAAGGGAGGATCACTGGAGAGAAGTATAGAGAAATTTTAGCTGACCAGTCCAATCCTATGATGCAAACTTTGTTCCTTGAGGGAGATGGAATTTTCCAGGATAATAATGCACTAATTCCATGCAGCGGGACATGTCCAATCATGGTTTGATGAACAGGAAGATGAATTTAAACACCTACCTTCGTCCTCACGGTCACCAGACCTCAATATAGTCTATTTTACAGCATTCAATACGCGATTGATATTCTCCACCAACATTTCTCCAAGAACTTTCACAATATCTCCGTAAAGAATGGTTCTCTAAACACTATTCAGCATTTGTAGGAATGTCCTCTCTCTCTCTCTCCCTGTTTATATATATATATATATATATATATATATATATATATATATAT
>BMAW01087746.1:1111606-1167754 GCA_019974015.1 Nephila pilipes
CAAAATAGTGCACAATAAAGAAATTATTTTTTATTGTATCTAATGGCTATCAGGTGAACGAGGTCTTATTAGAATTTAGATAAATTAATTCCGACTGAATAGGCCATAAAAATAGATAAATGTGGCCTTCTAGCTTCAAAAGCTCTATTTTTCTCTATTGTTTGATAATGCTTTGAATCAATAAATTCGTAAGGAATAATAACATTAAAAATCTAACCAAACATATTAATTTCATGAAATAAATTTACAAAATATATTTCAAGAAATAATTTTTGAATAACTGCCAAGGAATTACAAAATGTGTAAGTCAAAGAGGTGAATCATTGGCTAATATACAATCGTGGAAGACTTATAACGGTATGTTCAATTTGTGAAAATAACATTTTTTGCAAAGTTATGAGCAACTGGTGAGAAGTATAGAAAAATTTTAGCTGACCAGGTCAATCCTATGATGCAAACTTTGTTTCTTGAAGGAGATAGAATTTGTTATGTTAATAGTTGAAATGTTAAATATGAAGTTATAAGGAAATGAAATAGGGGTCGATACGGAAGGTTATTTCAAACATATTTGTCCTCTCTATATTCATAATCATATACATATTATATATATATATATATATATATATATATATCCAGTAAAAACTGTTCCATATATTTTCATTGACAGCATTTTTAAATATAATGGATATAATATTACAGATTGTAACTTCAGTTATAAGATTTGCAAAACGGTACATGGAGTAATTTAAATAAAAAGAAACTGAATAAATATATTTTGAAACAAATAAATTTATTTTAAGAAACTTATAAACCGTGTGGAAACACGTCACTATAATTATGAAGTTCATCCAAAAGTGACATTATTCAAAAATGAATGACATGAACAAGATTTTAAATATATTTGTAGAAAAAATCCAAATTGAAAATGCTACTCAATCAATTTTAAGTTATAATAGTATTAAATAATGACCATGAATCTTTAGAAAAGTGTTGTGATAATTAATGCATTCCCTGATAGGATAATTAATACATTCTATTTTAGGCATAAGAGAAAGCAAACTAGAATTTCACTTTGTTATAAATAAAGGGAAATGGCAGGAAAAATTAATTTAGTTTCATAAAGTTTAATACTTAACAGAAGTATATTTACCTTAAATGTTTGTAACGAAATATGCCACAAAATTAAGACATTGATTACTTTTAATGTCCTACAAAAGTAACCCTTATCAGCCATCTTTTAACTGTTTAAGTTTAGAAAATAAAATTTTATAAATTTCTCACTAAATTAAATATTAAATATGATCCACCGATAGAAACTCTCGTTAAAAATAAGGAAAAGACATTTTTAATAAAGACATTAAGCAATTGGATTTATAACTAGTGAGAGCATCCGGAATTATTTTAAAAAATTCCATTAAAAATCTCCAAATAGATTTTATTATGGAATATGTTGATAAAGTCTCTATAAAAATTATGATATTATTTATTAGCAGTTCTAAATAAGATGACTAATAAACATCTTTTTAATAATAATTCTATTTCTGGAATTAATAACAGTTATAAAGAAATTTCTAAGAGAATTATAGCTCTTTATAAGGAAATGGGCTATGAAATAATTAATATGAAAGTTCCTCATATTTTAACTCCTAAATTCCATAAGATATTTATAAAATTTCACATCCTAATTAAAGGTTATAATAATTATAATACAACTGCTAGAAAAATATAGTCAACATTGTACTAAAGAAAAATTATATTATTTTTAATGATGAAAAATATAAACAAATAAAATACATATCACAAGATTATCCAGCTCGTAAGAGTCTCGCTGATATATTTACATTTCTATGAACAAAATTATATATATCATAATATTTTTGCATTGTTTAGATTTATATATGCCTTAATAATTTTTAAAAGTAGTCACAATTCAAGTGTTAAACATAATTTATTTTTTTATCCTTCATATTTAAATTTAACACAATATTCTTGATACTGAGAACTTAGGTATAAAATTAAACATTGTAACAAAAAAAAATTATAGCAATGTTTGTGACAAAAAAGATAATTATAGTGTTTATTCAATAAGGTATCATTTTGGAATAGCAATTATAGTATATAAATTTTTGGAAATATTTTATATAATTACAAACTGCATTACAAAAAATTAGTTACAAGTTCGTTAGTTATTTATTATAATTTAATTAAATTTCTTCAATAAAATCCGTCTTCTGGCTAACTTTCTTTAAACTTCCTAAATAAAAACCATTTTTAAACATAAAAAAATTATAAAATAGAATAAATTATGTATACTAAATTTTGAAATATTTCTTAAGATATTGAATGAATATTTTGTCTTTTATAGAATTCGATTATTTTTGAATAACTTTTTTTAATCTAATTTGTGTATGTAAATGGCGTATCTGGATATTAATTTCCGATTAGCGGGAAATGTAATTAAGCTGACATTTGGTCAAACATTTGTAAAAAAAAAAAAAAAAGATATCTCGTGTTTACGCATTTATTTGAGTAAGATTATAATTCTTTGTTATATTGTTAATTATAATTCTTTTCTGTTTTTGAAATCTGTAAGTTTATCTTTAAATGATTATCTTTATTAATTGCTATTTATTCCTTTATGGATTTATAATTTTCTTTTCATAATATAGTTTTTGGTTGAGTTGCTCATTGATTTTTAGTAATTTACCTTTTTAATTATAAAGTAAAAACTTACTGAGATGGTTTAGATCGAATTATTAATTACATGTATTTTCACGCATCACGGTCAACAACCTGTAACAGTTCCATTTCTTGTATTTTCGGGTTTTCTTTTATATGACTTTAATTTTTCTCCTATGCTTTTATTATCCATCTCTGTAGCATTTTTCTTTATCGCCTTTCAATTTTTTAAATAAATTTTATTTTTTATCATCATATTTTAGTTTTATTTTGTTTACAATGATGATTTCTTTATTATCGTGTATATAATTTGATATTACTCTACTATTAATATTTTTTGCATCTTATATATATATATATATATATATATATATATTGAAAGAGAGAGAGAGAGAATGATACACTTTCTCTCTAACTTGATAGATAACTCGTTTGATACTCGTCAATATAGGCTATTATACTCTTTTTTCTAATATGATATTGTGTGAAAAAATTAACATAGGTGGCCGAATTTGTTCACTGATCTAAAATTAATTCCAAAATTTTTTTATAGCAATATATTATTAAAAAACATAAATATATAACTGTTGTTACTATTAAAAATAATAGAAAAAGCCGATTTTTTTAAAAAATACAAAAATTCATATTCGCGTATCTTTTATTTCAAAATTAATATTTTAAATGCTCATTATCTATATTTATGGAACAGATATCTGTAATATGCATCAATCAAGAAACCTTGACTTTTGTACTTTTTAAAAAACTGTACCCAATGACATAAATTATTTATATTTCCTAAAATATGAAGATAAAAATTTAGATATCACTAATTAATCCATGATTTTCTGTTTAAATTCCAATAGAGAATTTTGGCGAATATTTTTTCCTTTTACAGCATACTTTCTTTTTAATTACATAAAAAGAAACACAACTTTTAAAATTATCCGGGGGTGGGGTGGTGATAAAATTCCCATGCTTTAAATAGACAACTGACGCTGGAGGGGGGAGGAATTCGTTTGCTATCAAAAAGAAAGAGAATGAAAAACATTTTATGACTTGAAATTCCGATGTCAAGGACGTTCCTAAAGACCCCGTATACGTTCATCTGTTTTTAGCAACGGATGGAGCCCATTTTTTTTGTATATTTCTCACTTTTTTTTATTGGATACCTTAATAAGAATCCTTACATAAGACATTTGTACTCTCCGCTCTGAACAATTACTAAAATAGATCTGACGGACGTGATTTGAATATCACATTTGCATTATGATTCAAGGAAGGCGTTCATTTCTGAAGACTGACTTTCACCTTAAGATTAGGTAACTCTGATCCAAGGTTAATATTTTCGAACAAAAAAAAAATATTCTCGCTTTTCGAGCTGTTTATTTCATTCGTTTCTTCCCATTGATGTTTTATGTTGAGTAGGAAAATATTTGGAAAATATACAAGAAAATGTGGTTGAATCGCGACATTGGGCTATTCGCGATTTTCTGTTCTTTAAATCGGGGACTTTATAACAAATGGAATTGCTTAAAATTACAATTTCTTCCCAACAAAACTGAAGCGTGATCAGGTAAATTGGATGAGGATGGAAGTGAAGCAAATTTGAGTTTGAGATAAGGAAAAAAAAATGAAATAGAAGTGAAGAAAAATGAAGGGAGATAGAGGATAACGACTTTCTGATAGATATTTAGAATTTGGATTGAAGCAATTTAATTAGCATTTTTGGTTTCAAGCGAATTCTAGTTAATATGTTAAAATAAGAATTGGTTGTTTGTGTGAAAGGATTCAATCAAAACGAGTCAATTGGTAAGCTAAGAATTTATGAGTTGATCCTAATTTAGAATTTGTGAGTTAATTGGAATTCGAGAGTGACCGACTTTATCTATCCTTCAGTGATAAATAAAGTATTTATCTTGCTCTTACGTATCTTCATTTGGCTTCTCTTATTTTTTTAACCATTTAATTAAAAGAAACAATGGCAGTAAAATTAAATAATGAAGAAGGGGAGTCACATAATTTGTACAGTTAAATAATGACTGTTAGTTGCCAGTATGTCAAAATTATTTTCGTAGAGTATCATCACCTTAAAGATAAAGAGCTCCTCCTCTCATATTTAAGGAAGTTATCTTGATCTAGGACTCTTTTTGTACGATAAAATATAGCTGTTCTTTCATCGGAAAATCTCGCGCTCTGTAAGGAATGCACATCATTTTTAATCCTTATTTTTTTTTTTATTTTTCAACTTTTTGTTTATTTGTTTCTCTTGCGATCCTTCCCCGTGGAGGCTTTGGATCTATTCAATGAGAAACAAGAGATATTTCTGATTTCACATACCAAATATTTGCGTAAAGGCTTTAAACAAGACATATACAAATGTAACAAATGCATTATTTGCATGAAATCTTAAAATTTATTTCAAGAGTCTTTTAACTCTTCTGAACGAGGGCCATTAAACACTTACAATGATAACGTTCTTTAAAAAAATAGCGAAATGTGAAAGGCGTAATGATTAAATTATGTACATATGCTGTCGAAGCCATTGCAAAATTTTATTAATGTAACTAGCAAATAGTGCTTAGTCAGCATGATAAACACACACACGCTAACTAAATACATAATTCATACATTCTAAGTAACAGTACAGATCCTGATAGTCCCCCCCAGATGCTCCTATTTTTACAACTCATAATTAAATCTGATGCATTACATTAAAAGTGAAATGTTTACAGAACAACACATATTATAATGTGCATTGTAAATGTCCGTTATATGATTGAAACTTGTGAATAGTTTAAAAATTTACAAAATCTCTTTAATGATGAAATAAGAATAATTATTTCACTTACGTTGCAAATCTGAGTTTCTAATCGTTTGCTTATTGTTGGATACACAATATTTAATCCAAAGATGTAATTTCTAAATAAGATTTAAACACAAAAAATATAATTTAGCTATACCTTTATGTGGTTGCTAATTTTCCTATCTATACAGGTACATCTTCTCACATTGTTTTACCCTTAACTTTCCACTGCGTTATAAAATCGTTTCCATCTGGAAAAATTTAACTTGTTAGTAATAAAAAATAACGTTAGATAATGTAATTCGTATCTTTAATAACGGTCAAAGATATTTGTTAAGTAGAAACTGTTTTTTCAAATTTTTATTGTTCTTATTACAATCTGTTCCATTTACAATTACTATAGTTAAGATGATTTTCAATTACCTGGTGAGTCGTTTCAAGTTAAAGAAATAAAAATATCATATTCTTCTTCTAATAAAATCCAAAACTCGAGTATAATTGACAAAAAAGTTTTAAAATTGTCTGGCGAAGGCAGTCCGATTGCAATTTTACATACTAAATTATATATAACAAAAAATATTTTTTAATAATTGTAATATCTTATTTTTTACTTCAAAATTTGATATCAGTTATAATATTAAATGTATATTTTTTGTGAATTAGTGGAAAAGTTTTGTATTTTTTACAATCCTTTGTTTTACAAACATATAAGTTCGACATGCCCGAAAGGCAATTTTCTATATTAATTTTTAAGTAGTTGAAAGATTTTGCAGTTAGGGAAAAGTTTAGTGAAAGTAGAGTGAAAGTTGCAGAAGTTTCAGAAATCTATATATATATAAAAAAAGAAAGAAAGTGTCTTTATTTATGTGACGTGATAAGAAAGAGATAAGGAGAATAATTCAAATAAATTATTCCAATAACAGTCAATTGTTGAAATTGCTATATCTATGCTATTTTAAAGAGTGGTAATTAAGGTACATTGATGTAAGAATACTTTTTATACAGGAATTCATCATGCAGTTAAAGTAATTTAGGCACCAGATGCTCAGAAGTAGTAATTTAGACAAGCGATGTAAACCTGAAACATTTCATCGGTCATTGATAGACCGGATCTTGGTTACAGTTGACTACGAACGCGAAACTGATTGCCATGTTTCCCCTTTTGCTTGAATGAGTAATGTGTATAACCCTTTATTATTGTAGAAGTTAACTGAGTCATTTCTCAAGGAAATATGAAATAAAATTTAAGTGTGTTTGAATTATACATTGCAATGCTACGTAAAAAGGCAAACATGTAAGTCTTTGTAGAAATCAAATATGACTTAGGCTATAGATAATTATTTTTTATCTGTTAACGTTAAGAAACTAATCATCAAAAGATTTGGACAACTTGAAAATTAATCGATATCCTTGAGAGAGTGTTACAATGTTGCAGTGAGGACAACAGGAATTAATATTTTTTTTAAATATCTAGTTTTGCGTAACTCAACTATCTAGCTTATGTCAAAGACAGTTAAAAGATCGT
Organism: Nephila pilipes; assembly: GCA_019974015.1. Lineage (NCBI taxonomy): Eukaryota > Metazoa > Arthropoda > Arachnida > Araneae > Nephilidae > Nephila > Nephila pilipes. The sequence goes on from BMAW01087746.1 coordinate 1,118,614, forward strand.
AATCTTTACGAGTTAATTTAGTAATTCTGAACTAGTTTATCTTCTCACAGGTACAGGTTTTTTTTAAAGTTGTTGGTACAGTTAAACATACATATTTTTCCTACATTTTATTTTTGAACGTTTTCAAATGTAAGATAATGTTGGAAAACTAAGTTACTTTATAATTCTTTAACCATTTTTGTCCATAACTTCAAGTAATATTTCCGAAATCAATTTTAAATGTTGAAAATGTGTATTTTTTGAATAATGTGGGAAAAGAATATCATTTTAGCTCAGTTTTCTGATATTTTAAAAGCTTGAAAATTCGTTTTATACGAATAAAAAAATGTATACATTTATTTTTTTAACTAAAAACACTATCTAATCCCCGTGTACCAGAAAGTACCGCACGGGGCTTGCAAAAGTAAGCATGAAACAAATTGAAAAAGAAGTAAACAAAAAGAGAAAACTTAAAAAGTTATGAGGGATTACAATTATTTATAATGAATTTACAACAAATTTATAAAAATAGTCTTTTCTTGGAATGGGAAAAATCTGGTGACAAATTAATATTAATGTCTTGAAATGCCAGTTTGAAGGTCTATCTTTCATTAATAAATTTAGAAGAAGCACATGTTCAACAGTTTCTTCTCCACCAACGCTGCAATCACAGGAAATCATTGGACTCAAATGAAATATTTTCAGGAAACTTTCGAAGTTTCCATGTCCAGTGAGGAATTGGGTCAGTTTGAAATTAGTGAAAAAAGATGCCATGGCAATCTCATTTTAATGGAAGGGGGAAAAATCTATTGTTTAAGTTTCCTTTAATTTAAATTGATATATTCTTGGTTTCACAACTCTATCATACTTTCTCTCATATTCTTATAAAAAGATTTAGGGATATTAACAGTAATGTTAATTTCACGCTAGGTGGCATTCTTTGCGAATGTTTGCGTTTTGTTTCCGAAAACACCCGTGTATCCACGAACAAATGCAAAAGCAACCAAGATGTTATCTTTTAGGTCTTTGAGTTGTTTTCTTGGATGTCAACGATTATGTTATTGGAAGAAAAAATATATACGAATATATATATTCGCTTGTTTCCAAAAACACCCGTGCATCCACTAACAAATGCAAAAGCAACCAAGATGTTATCTTTTAGGTCTTTGAGTTGTTTTCTTGGATGTCGACGATAATGTTAGTGGAAGAAAAAATATATACGAATATATATATTCGCTTGTTTCCAAAAACACCCGTGCATCCACGAACAAATGCAAAAGCAACCAAGATGTTATCTTTTAGGTCTGAGTTGTTTTCTTGGATGTCGACGATTATGTTATTGGAAGAAAAAATATATACGAATATATATATTCGCTTGTTTCCAAAAACACCCGTGCATCCACTAACAAATGCAAAAGCAACCAAGATGTTATCTTTTAGGTCTTTGAGTTGTCTTTGGATGTCGACGGTTATGTAAATGGAAGAAAAAAAATACAATTTAGGGTCTCTATGGATGAAAGGGAGTCGCTTCAAATTATATTCTTTTTATTAAACAACATTATTATTCTATTTTATTTATTTATTATTAAGTAGCGTGAATCTTCTCAACCAGTTAAAATTTTCCTTAATTTATTTTGAAAAAATTGGGTTAATTAAAGCAATTAACCCTTCCAATTTTTCTATTTATTAAATTTTTAATAATGAATAACAGAGAAGATTTATCACACGCAATCATTTGATTCCAATAATATCGAATTTGAAATATAGATTTGTTAATAATACGAAAATTACTAATATAAACGGTGTAATTATTTTAATAATCTGAAGGAAACGCATCGTTACATGTACGTTGCTCCAGAGATTGTGAAAATAGTGACACATATTAATACTTTAGATAAATTTTTGAAGCGGAAAAATAAATCCGTCTTAGAATTTTTCATTTTGATAATATTTTAAGGGATCATAAGACCTCGAATGATCTTTCAAACACACACACACACATATATATATATACATATATCAAATTTTTTTTAACTACAAACTTAAGCTGAAGTTATACAGCGTTCTCTGCGAAACATAACAATTGTTTGAACAAAATAAAACTATATATTTTTTACTTTTATTTATATTCCCTTTTTCTCTCTTTCGGTTAGAGGTTTTCCCCTCCATTCACTTTGGACGGTAATACTTATGATTTTTCATGTTTCAATTTTTAATGAAAACTGGGAAGCAATTTGTAAATTTATTGTGTAGATTATTTAAATGTAATAAAGAATATAATGTGTTAAGAATGTATGTTCTTTGATTTCTTATTATGATTATTCTTCTTAAATATAACTATTTATTTAACAGATGAAAAAAGGCAAAAATCTCCCTAAAAGGAAAATAGTTCCAAGAAATAAAAAATTTCCCAATACTTAAGTAATTTTGTTGAATGCCTGAATCTGAATTTAATAATTCTTCTGCATAGTGCTACTCCAACAAGAAATAGTAAGTTCTTTTTCAGATTTAAAAGCATCTGCACGAGTTCCGTGTTTTTTTTTATACCTTAAATTATTGTTTCGCAAAGTAAGTCTCACCTCTGCAGAGGAGCAATTTGATTGTTAAGAGCGGCATTTCGAAAATAAGCTCGTCTAGAATTTAAAAAACAACACCCTTTCTATGATTCAATTTATATTAAAGAAGAATTGTGTGTTCCTGCCTCTGTTTGAAATAGTGTTCGTTGAAAGATTTTTTTTTATTTTCGGCACACAACAGTGGCTGTTAAAAATTTGGAGTAATATCCACTATAGTTTATTGTGTTTTTAATAGGTAATCAAAATTAACTGGGTATAAAAATTCCAGCCAGCTGATTTATACGAGAACTTGTAACACAGAAGTTCCGTTTAACGCACGCCCATATGTTGCATCTGCTACTGCTTACAGCGCACTCCATACATTATATGAAATTGCTTCGCACCAGCTTAGCTGCTGTTCATTTGAGCAATTAATAGTCGATTCAGTCAAAAGAGCAACTGAAACTCTTAAGTTCAGTCAAAAATTTGAGTCAATTAAGAATTAATTCAAATTGACTTTATTCAATTACAGGATTGAATAAATTCAGTTTACAATCAGAAAAGTTTATTTAACGGAATAATTGCAAAATGGGTTCAAAATCAAGCAAAAATATATTGGATCATATTCCAATCTCAGACTTAAATAAACTTCTGATACCGATGTTGTGTGCATAATACGTTCTCTAAACTTCAAACTCCTTGCCGAGCGTCCAATCTCGCTATCCGAATTATCTGATCTCTTTTCTATTCTCTGAGTTCGCGGTAGCCTAGTGGTCATGGTCGCGGACTCGTGGCCGTCTGTTTATGTTGAGTCGTGGGTTCAAGCCTTGATGCTATTAAAGATCGGCCGTGTAGTCGAGGCAAATGCACGTTAAATCTGTCGAGACTCAAAGTCTTTCCGTTGGCGTGGTGTGGAGAGGGAGGTGTCAGCTCAGGTGTCGTCTTCGTTACTTGACCGAGGTTCAAAATTACGAGGTCCTTCGCCAATAACCGTCGTGTTGCTTCTCAATGAGACATTAATGAAACCAACCAACCGATGTATAGCAATATTAATTTACTAAAGTCCCGGTTTATTCATAAGTCGGAGTTATCAAATCAAATAACGTCATAGAAAAGCCCACAAATTGTTATTTGAAAAAAATATGCGAAAGAAGACCCGTTATAAAATAACTAATTTCATAGAAACGCTCATGGTTTTCAGTTGACCTTCGGGCTTCGAGTATTTTTGGAAAAATGTGACGATCTCAGATGAAAATATAAATAATTAGTTTGCGTGCTCACAGATTTATTAGTAATACAGAACTGTATGATATACAAAGGTATGTATCGTATATGTATATTTAGCAGACCGAATTCAGTTGTTTGTATGTATTCATTCTATCAAATAAAGCGAAATAAAAATTGCTATTAATTAAAATTGGATGAAATTAATTTACCACAATTTAATTCCTAATCTTAATTTATCTTTTATTTATTTCAGCCACATAGAATAATGAGAAGAGCATGTAAAAAAGTACGATAGTATTCTGTAGAATACTTAAAATTTGGTGCAACAAATTTGGTTTCTTACCTACTGCCCATGAAGAAGGCCAACTTTTTGTCTTTCATGCCAACAATACTTGACAAATGAAACAAGGTCATCTTGCGGCGTATTTGAAGGTGAAAAATCTCAAATTAATGCTCGTACTGTAATTGTCAATCATACCCTTGAAATTCATCGTGGAAATTTCCAACTTATTGTAAAATCATGTATTATTATGGGAGACATTTTGATAAGCATTTCTTAAAATAGCTCTTTAAAAAAGATGATTAATTCGCGAAAGCTATGCCATTAATTAACAATACTGTTGGCGAATTTGACTGATTGGTTGGTAATATTAACGTCGCACTAGAAGCAACACGAGGGCAATTGGCGATACACCTCGTTATTCTGAACCTCGGTCAAGTGACGAGGACGATATCTGAACTGGCACCACCGTCTCCTAACTTCCACACCACGCCAACTGGAGGACTTTGAGCCTAAACAGATTTAACGTGCATCAGCAACAGCTACACGGCCGGGGCTTTAGAGGCATTGAGGCTCGAACCCACGACTCGATGAAAACCATCGTCCGCGACTATGACCACAAGGCTACCACGACCACTGTTAGATGAAGAATATCTGAAGTGAATGAAAATATTTAAATACAATTTGCTCTAAAGCTGAAAACACAAAAATTCTCAGAGAAAGTGGATGAAAAACTTTGAGAGATAATGAAACCCCATACTGATAACTTACATAAGAGATATTGATAAAGGTGAATTTACTGAAAAAAGGCAGAGGACACCAATACCTCCAAAAATATATTTCAATATTATACCAATAAAAAATATAACTTGTGTAACATATAGTGCTGTAAATATGATGGATAAGAAAAATGATAATTTAAAATTGATAAAAAATGAGAATCAAAAAATGCTTCTTATATGCGTTGTGTTATTCGAAGAAAAATTTTGGTAGCTATATATATATATCGCCTGTTTTTAATGAAGTACTAAAATCAATTATAAAATATGTCAGTGCTATTAAAACTAATGACAAATGTGAGCGTTTCTTCAAACTATTTTGTGAGAAACAAAATGCTGACCATGAAAGACTTACTTCATTCTGAAGTAAGGAGCTTTTGAAAAGGAAAACATTTCTCTTTTTTTTTCTTCACCTTCTTGAAAATATTAATGGAACTATAACATACTTTCTTAGCGACTTTTTAAGTGACAAACCTGAAATAAAGCATTTGTTAATGGCCGAAATAAAGAATTTGTGAATTATTCAGCAAAAATCTTTGAAATTATTTAAGACACTTAACGTCAAAAAAAATTATTATTAGGCGGAAGAAAGTAACTGCAAATTAAGAAATCGTTTCGTCTCTATTAAATATGCAAATGATTTAAATATCAGTCCATCGGCTCCAATGATGTCTGCAAAACACGTGACTTACCTCGCCTCTAAAGAACCTTTAAAAGGTTCTCCCAAAGTATATAATTTTGATTCTAACAAGTGTACTTGCGTTTAATGTATCACTTTGAAATTTAGAATGCCTTTGAAAAAAAAAGCTATAGTTAATTTTCACAGTTGGAAGTCCTTAAGAAGAGTCGCATCGTAGGATTGCATAAAGAAGAATGGTCTTTCCTTCGGATTGCGCACCATATTTGTCGCTCAGACGTTACAGTTTCACGTTATTGGCGCAACTGGGTACAAGGAAGTTATCGATCACGACAAGTAGGATCAGAAAGAGCTATACGAATCACAAGTATGAAAGATCGAAGCATTGCCTCGCAAAGTACACTAACTGATACGATTCCGGCCATTATGCCCTCCTTGCATCAACCTGTAAGTGGTAGTACCATTAGCGAACGGCTGCATACTTCTGGATTTCTTGTACGGAGACCATTACGGAAATTGCTCCTAACACCACAGCAACATCGCCACAGGTTGCAATGGTGTCATGAAAGATCAGCTTGGAGCTATATAGAATAGCTGCGGGCCATCTTTAGTGATGAGTCTCACTTTTATCATGGTCAAGATGTTAACCACACTCATGTGTTGAGGCAACACGTTCAGGTCCACAATGGACGATTTGCTGTCATACTTCTAGACAGTAAGGTGTAATGGTGCTGTATCACCTGTATTAATGGTGTGTATGCTTTTAGTCTTCATCAGAGTCACTTTGACGTCCCAAAGGTCCTTCAAGAAATGGTCACTCCCGTGAACGCCCATCTCAGCCCCCTATTTTAACAAGATATATTCATATCGCTGCTATCTCAAGAGCTTACTTCACAGCCATACTCAAGGAAATCTAGGAAAAATTGTTATAAAAACTTGTTTTTCTAGAATCACAAACAAAAGAAAATCGAGCTTTCTCCTATGCTCTCAACCTGTTATTTTAGTTTCTTGGTATTCAATTTAGTCTACTTTTTAATACTCTTAAATGTCATTAATTGTAACAGGGAAACACCTGCTTTATCTTGAGAGAGAAAAAGCGTAATTATGATAATAATGCAAGCTTTTATTCATTAAAGAGTTCTAATTAACCAAAATGATAAGCATGTTGAAAGGAATTTTGAGAGATTGATTATTTTTATTTCTATTCCTTAATCCTAAGAAATTTAAACCAAATTATAAGAACTTGAAACATATCGATTAGCTTAAGATAAAAGATTTTTTTCGCAATCTTTTCAAAATAACATATTTTACTCTTATCACATTGTGGTGGCATCAGTCGGAAAGCTTTTAATAAATGCATGTTATCAAACTAGAGATGAGGCTACAAAGAAATTGAATTAGGTTTAAGAAGTTTTTAATAAATATTAAGATTAGAGTTTTGTCTGATAAAGTTAACCAATAATTAAATGTTGGAAAAGTAACTGTTTGATTTATTGATTATTTTATTACTGTCACTCTTTGAATTTACAAGAAAGCTAGGTGATAGACCTCGCAATATTGAGCCTCATTCAAATGACGAGCACTATACCTGTACCTAGAAAAAGTCATATCACAATATGTTAGCTAGATGCAACTTCGAATATATATACAAATAATCCGAGATAAAAACCAACGTTTTTAAAAACAACATTTTATATGGTAGCAAAGTTTATTAAAGAAAATTATTGAAATATTAGTTAAAACTGGTTCCAAATATCTAAATATTGCATTGTTAGGCAAGTAAGAACGGTTCCCAAAATTTCAGACTTCTAGCTTGATGGAAAGTTGGTTAAATTAATGATAGAAAATTTGATGACACACTGATACACACATAAACAGACACACACCAAGTAAAATACATAAAAACGTTAAAACTAACTAAAATTAATTAATTCATCCGGTAAATTAAATGTCCGTTTTGTGGACTTAACGTTCAGCCAAAAAAATTTGCCAAGTTTGGTGCCAATTTTTGAAATCGCGCCAAGTGGTTGGGCTAAACTGCATTATTAAAGAAAATATTAGTTAAAACTTGTCGCAAATGTCTAAATATTACATTGTTAGACGAATAAGAACGATTCTCAAAGTTTCAGAGTTCTAGCTCGATGGGAAGTTGGTTAAATTAACAATCGAAAATTTGATGACACACACACACCAAATGAAATACATAAAAACGCTTTAAAATACAATTTTGAGAACTGTAAACTGGATAATTACAACTCTGCTTTCATCAGAAACAATCCAAAGACGAAGTTGAAGTGATCAGAAGTCATTCAGCAATACAGCAGTAATTTACTAAGGAGGATGAGATTGAAAAAGAAACTATAAATGTGACTGTCCTACTAAACCAAGTTCTAGTTTCTGACTAGATTACTATATTTCCTACTGTAGGTGCTACCGGAGAATTCTCCAGTTCTGTAAGAAGGAATGCCGGCTTAAAGCGGCTGTAGAAATTGCAGCCTCCTTGCGTAAATTTGAGAAATGAAAGAATTTTGGCGAATGTACAAGCACAAGACAGGACCTTGGTAAGGAGCCTGTAAAGATTTCATTACCATGTCTTGACTCACGAAAACATAAGTAGATGACAAGCATATGAAGAATGTTAATAAGTCACAAAATAAAGAAATATCAGCTTGTGAGAAATTAAATAGCTTCAAATCAAGACCAGAATTAACGGCAATTAAATTCTTTAATTTCTTTATACGAAGTGAGCACAGCAATAAGTACGTAATCAATAATACCTCGACATTTCTATTTTTGCAATGCGAGACATTGCTTCATCCATACCATTATTATCGCCTTCAATATAACAACAATCAGTAGCAAATGGACCGATAACAACTGCTACTGTTATCGCGGCAAACATATATCATCCCTCAGAATAAAAACATATGTTAACGGATTGTGATCCGCGAATAATAAAAATTACTTGTTTGCCAGGATATACCTAAAATGTTTGATTGCACTATAGACAGCAAGGATTTCCTAACCGGGCACACTGTCATTGGGTTCAGCGGGTGTTCTACGAGAAAAATGACAGCGACTGCATAGTTCTTTTGTGTATTTGTTGGAAACAGCATTTACATTTTAAAAGTAACTACCAACAAAGAATATCGAATATCCGACTTAGAGTGAGCCAACGATGTTGCATTTGATGTAGCTTCTTTTCGAGATTCAAACGATGCGATAGAATTTACCGTACCTTCAATATCAGACCACCCTTTATTTTCCTCAAAAAACATGTAATAAGGCTTGTTTCTTCTCAACTTTAGGAAGAAGTTAAAAAATTAACGTCATCAGGAAGCGACGTAAAGTATCGATGGTTTCGACCATTCGCGGTTTTTTAATACATCCATTTTCTGGGGTAGGATAGAAATTCCATCAAAATATTTGATACCTAAGAAAAGCCAAATGTTTTAATGAAAGAAACACATTTTTGGGCATTCAACAAATTTCAATTTTCGGAAAAGCGTTGAAAAATGTTCAATAGATGATGCTGATACTCAGCCTTGCCACCCAAAGCAATATATATATATATATATTCGTATAAGTCAGTCGCTATAATTACTGAGGTTTTTTGTATTTTCACTGGGCTCCATCGAAATTTGATAACAAGCTCTCACAAGATCAAAAAAATTCTTTTTTCCATCCAGCTCATGCGAGAAATCTTGTACATACTAAATGGAATACCTGTCCGGTTCTGTAATCGTATGTAATCTAAGGTAATGGCCACACTCACGTCTTTTACCAGTTTTTTTCCCTCACGAGATGCTCAGCACTACTTGACGGAAATATAATCCCTTCCAGTTATGTTTGAAATTCTCGTTTAATTGCCGCTTAATTTCAAGGGACGATCTGTCAGCCCTATGAGAAAATACGAACGGACTTTTCATAATATGCCAATGTGTTATGTCGTGTATAAGATCATTCAAAGAGATGTAATTTTCTTACTAATGGTTGTGTGCTCGGACATAATCTCATATGTAAATTGGAATTTCAACATCTAGAACAGAAATACTGCAATGAAATTTCATATTATCAGCAATAATACCCACAATTTGGGAAATTGGGCTTTCAAATGAAAGGAAAAAAAGCCGTAATTCAAATTGGTGTATCAAAATGTACATATTTTAACTGCATTCCAAACAAGCTTATGATGAAGAGTTTCTGCTAAAAATATCGTTTTTCAACTGCGTGAGACATATGAAGTAAATAATAATACTAGAATTAGCTTTAATTCTTAAAGTCGAGTCTAAAATCAAAAACTAAATTAAATTAATTTTAAGAATTCTAGTCTCGTTGTGAAAAACCATTTAAAAAAATCCACTTACTGAATTTCATTAAATGATGGAGCTTTTTCAAGACGTGTTGTTATTTTTATTATGTTCCATCAAAAAAATGGCGTTGTTCACAATGGGTCACCACTTTATCGTTGTTCCAAACAGAAGTTTTTTTTATTGTTGCATATTTATAATAAACTAGTGATGTCGGTAATTCGAAGAAAAGATAAATTAGATTTTTTTAATAAACATGTTAATATCGGAGGTTTATTCGATAAAATTAAGTGATAATGTAGTGCTGGAAGATGTCACATTACAGCATATTAGCCAACTGGAACACCGAATATGTATACTAAACGCAATTCAATCAGCTATAAACTTGATTACAAATCTGCTTTCATCAAACACAATCCGACGACGACGAAGCCGAGGAAGGGATCAGAAGTTATTAGTCTGACATTTACACTACATCTTCATATTGCTCGATCATCCAATACCTTGTTCTAATATTTTGAAGATAGTTCTAAAGTATGTCGTGAATTCGTTACTTGTTTAACTAATGTTGATTTAATATACAGATTTTTTTAAAAATTACTTGTTTTCATTAATTTAATAACAAAATGTATCAAATGATAGCTGGGCACAATAATCTTTGTTGCTCTATATCGCATAAAATAAATCAATCAAATAATGATGTTTAGATTTTATAGACGAAATTTGGAAGTAATGAGGATAATGATAAAAAGATTTCATGCTTAATAAATAAGAATCAAAAAATGAAGTATTCAAGGAAAAATCTGGATTTTTCTCCCTAATTTTCCATACATACTAACGTAAATTGTGTTCAACTGCTATTTAACAATTTCAACACAAGAATCTCTTATATATTGTTCTCGTGTACTGAATCTAATATTAAATAAGTAATTTAACTACATTTCTTAGCATTGCAAGCGATTTTGGAAATTTATGTTGTGTCTCATATGTACTACTACGTCAACATTCTTTTTGCTTTTATGTTATACCAAGTTTCATAAAATTTGAAGTAAAAAAAAAATTTATTTATTTTACAAAAACTGAATTTATTATAAAAATCCAGTTGGGCAGAAAGTACATTTTAAAATAATACTTTCCTGTACTATACATAAGTATTGCCTACAAATAGTTATAATTTATTTTATACTGTAAGTAGCATGAAAATAATAATAATTTTAGAACTCTAAGATTTTAATACGTTAAGAAAAATTTTTGTATAAATTTTGACAATTTAACTTTTAACGTTGCTAGAGTACTTTAACGCTGTCATATGTAAAATGTTAGATGATAATGAAAATATCATGGAGGTAATTAGTTAAGATCTATGCAGTTGAAGAACAACTCAATTCCACGCCATTTGGATGAATTAGAATAATGGAGGGCCGCCACGTTGGCTGGAGTAAAGACCATTGTATGATAGTTTTGTTAGATGTTTGTTATTATTGGATGTATTTGTATATTGTGCTGCATTAATGCATAGTTAAAGTCTGGCAGATAAAAAAAATATATAATGACTGGTTATTTGTTGCATGGCTACTCTCACCGCCTTTTAACCACTCGTTCAATGATTGGAATTTGTTTTACTTAGTCAATTTCGTATACTTTACACAATCTTTATTTTATCCCTCTCTCTCCCTTGTGATCCACATAATAATCATTGGATATTAATATCTATTTAATTCATACTTATTTTTTACTCTTTTCTAAGACAATATTGTCAGAAATAATCTCGTTTACATTAGCTTCAATTTTAGTCTACATAAATCTTCAAACATTTTTACTGTACCGTTAGAACATTTTTCAAATTAGAAATTTTAATATTATTCAGACAATACAAAACTTTATGAATTTACATAAAAAATACTTATTTAAAAGGTGACTTCGTAATAGATTTAAAAAAATTTGGAATACTAAGTGATACGTGATGTTAAATACGGATTTATTTAAATACTTTATGCTTCTTATTTTATAATGTTGAAAATAAATATAGATTAAAATGTTTAAAAATAAAATAGAAAAATACGTACTCACTTTGCAAGCTTTTAAGTGATATAACATTAACTTTAAATATAATAAAATTTAAAGTAGTTGTACGAATTTTAGATTTCTATCAATGCGAAGAAAAAAAAGCCAGTATTACACTTTTGGGGATTCTTAAAACCAAATGTGCTATAAAACAATATCATGACTTTAAATAACGCCACTTTCTGAAATGTCTTGCATACGTATGACTTTATTATCAAAATATTAACTCTCTAATTAAAAAAACAGTTGTAGTATTTGGGTTTCAGGTGAACTAACATCACTCCAGGATTATACACAGGCTTTTGGTGATGGAACATAAGAAATTGAGCCACGTTTTAACGAAAAGAATTTACTAAGAAATGTCACTGGAGCGAACATTACCCCTTCCAACTGAAACATTTACATAGTTTCATTCATTTTTGCTTCTTTTTTTTTTACCAAGTCGAAAACGTGCTATGAAAGCGGATATCTGGAACACATGTAAAAGATATTTCAGACGTTAAAAGAAATCTTTGTCTTTGTTAAGGGTAATTTTAATTGCAATCTAAGAATGAAGCATCTATGAAGAATCATGAAAAAAGTAGCTTGTCAATTAATGAACGAGTAGGTGATCAAATATGTGTTCAGACATCCTCTTCGATTAGTTCTTCATTTATTTATTTTTGCAACATTTTTTTGTAAAGATTAACAAAAAATTACAGAGAAAATTATACAACACACTTAAAGATTTTAGAGGAAAACGATCATTTTGTTGTTGTTATTGTCTGAATCGAGTTTCGGTCTTTCTATTAATCTATGATAACATACAGATATTTACAACAACGGCGATAATTTGCTGACATAGGACTTTTAAATATTTTTATTTCGAAAGACAGTTGTTATTAAGAACTTGATAGGGAATAATGGTAATGAATGAAACTAGGACAACAAATATAAAGTACATAAAATAAAGTCAAGTATAAATGTTGGGTATAGGTTAAAACAAAACTGTTTCTTTTAATCACACACACACACACATATATATATATACTCATGGACAAAAGAATTAGCGCACCAAGAAGGAGTCGTCAAAATGAAACGAAATTTTACATACGTAATGACTACTTGACTACATTGATATAAATAAATGATTAGAAAATCAAAAAAAAAAATCATTTATTTCAGAGAAAAAGGCAAAAGAACGGAGGATTTAATACCCTGTTGAACCCCCTGTAGCCGAATGCACAGTGCGATACTATCGGGCATTGAGGCATACAAGTTCTGTATGATGTCTTGAGACATTTCGTTCCATATTTGCTGTCACCTTGCCTCTAGTTCGTTCAAACTCAAGGGATGCCCAACTCGCCATCCCAAATGATCCCAGATATGCTCGATTGGAGACAAATCTGGGGATCGGGCAGGCCAAGGAAGGGTAGTAACAGTGCGGAGACAGTCTTGTGACACCCTTGCCGTGTGAGGCCGAGCATTGTCTTGTTGAAAAATGGCTCCTGGGAATCGTTGCCTGAGTGGCAACATATGTGGTTACAGGATGTCATGGACATACCGCTAGGCTGTCATGGTGCCACAGATCAATACTAGGGCTGACCGTGTATTGTAGGCAATGACACCCTATACCATCACACCAGCTGTGGGAGCTGTGTGTAGCTGTAAAGCAAAGGCAGGATTGAGGCGTTCACCACGGAGACTCTACACACGAAAACGATTGTCATCACTGCTGAGATTGAATCTGGATCTGTCGCTAAAGACGACTTGGTTCCATTGCACTGCAGTTCAGTTTCCTCGTGCGCTGCACCACTCCAAACGGAGGTGTTGATGGGTGGGGATCAAGGGCAGCACACGTAATGGGCGCCGCGATCCCAAAATGTCCTTCAGCCAGGCACCTTCGTATGGTTTGAGAAGACACAGGGCCTCCTAGTGAAGGTACTACCTGTGCCTGGAGGGCGGCCGATGAAGCAGTTGGCTGTAAGCGTGCATTTCTTACGATGTGGCGGTCTTCTCGACGACTGGTCTGACGAGGGCGTCCAGAGCCTGGTCTTCGTGTAAATGACATCTCTCTCTCTCGGATCCACTGGTCCCAACACCTCCTCACAACACAATCAGAGTGGCCTAATTGACGAGCTACTCGCCTAGATGACCACCCAGCTTCCATCATGCCGATGATTCTCCCCTTCTCAAACTGCGACAGCTGCTCATATTGTCTTCGAAAACGGCGTCATGGCATGTCTACCTCAGCTCTTCCTTCGTAAATGATTCAGCACACTCAAACAAGCTTCGGTTACCTGTTTTATACTCCACGGAGAACGACGTTAAACGCCCTCTACCGGCTATACGTAATGCGCAATCACGCTGCATTTCTAATCATTTGCATATCTTCCCGACATGTACCTTCATGCCAAGTTTCGTTACGATCCCGCAATTATTTCTTGGTGCGCTAATTTTTTTGTCCATGAGTGTATATTATATATTATTTCTTCTTTTCTTAATGGTGATGGCTAAATATTTTTTTCCCCGTTTTATTACGTCTAATCTTTATACGAACGTATCAGAAAAACCCTTTAATTTTGCTTCACCATATTATTTGATCAGCTTTAAACTTAACAAACCCTTCCTACCCTATAGTATCTTCTACTACATTATTTTCACCATAAACATCGCATACATTTTTGCTGCATCGAGGGGTAGTTTTATTTATTCATTAAGAATAAAAAAAAAAGCAGAAAATATCAATTATGCGCTTTGTTTGTCTACAGAACACAAAGCCTAATTTTTTCCTATAAGATACCTTAAATGCCATTTTTTAGCATATGTATATGCACACCATGTACCAAAGAGTTTTTAAAACTTAAACTATTAAAAAACTATTATATGCTTTGGTTTTTTATTCGTAAGTCCTTCCCAATAAGCTTTACTACACTTCGTTACAGCAATTTAATAACGATTTGAATGCCTGCTTTCGTTCACTATGCGGAATTATCTCCAAAGTACGCGTCGAAGCTCGTTGCTTGGTCAAAATATCATCAAAATAATATTCTTTTAACTTGATTTTAAGTTTTGGGAATAACGAGAAGTTACAAAGTGCTATAAATCAGGTAATTACAATAGACATTTCATCACACAGGCGTTATTTCTTTTACCATAAAACCGATCTGCAATAATTGTTTTGTGATAGGGCACATTATCATACAACAAACTCCAACTATTTTTATAAGATATTCCAGACGAATGCGTCGAATTCTGGTCATCTAACGCTTCATAACATGTGAATAGTTCTCATCAGTAATTGTTGGTCAGATGAACAAATTTTTTGTGGATCAATATACTTACTATGGAGGAATGTAATGAACATTGTATTGATTTTACTTGTTTTTTTGACTTAAAAGTGAGTTTTTTGTCTTCCATTCCACACTTTGTCTCTTTGGTTTTGGATCGTATTGAAAACACTATGTTTCATCACATGTAACTATTGATTTCAAGAAGTGCGGATCATTTTCATTGGCTGAAATGATGTCTTTGCAAAGTGTGTACTTCTTATTGATTATTACTCGTTGGTTAAAGTATATGGAACAAATTTATCACACACTTTTGTTTTTCCCATATCTTCATGCTGCATGGTTCATATTGTTTCTTTGTTGATGTTCAATGTCTCGTCCATCATTTTCAGTGATGTATAGATTCGTCATGCATTTTTTTTCAATAATCTAAGATGTCGTAGATGAACTTCTACCTTCCGGTATATTTATTAATTTATAGCTTATCTCTTCTGTCCAAAACGTGTTAATGCTACATGAAAAAATTTGATTTTCTTAAACACAAATTACTATAAACTTTATAAATCAATCTGTATGTGTTTCCGAGTTATTTTAAGTTTTGCGTTAAATTTAATTACAGTTCTTTGTGTCATTTTAATAATTCAACATAAAAATCTTATAATTTTTGATTGAAGGACCGTGTCGTTAGAATTAGAATAACAAATGCGCAGAACTTTTGATAGTGTACCGATATACGATCAAGGTTTATCGGAATGATACAGGTGGCACAATTGTAGGGTGAGATCTAGTGCCAGGCTTAAAAATTCTTTGGCACACTGCCTATCAATTATTTTCAGTCATTCTGATACATGACACCTATCAAACCAGTCGGTACAAGCTTTCTGGGCATTATCCAACACATAATATCAAGAACTATGCTAGACACATTTAATGAATAGACATCGATATGACTCTCGAGAAAAAATATTTGATTTAATTGTCGACTTTTTAACAGTTAAATCCAAAGGAAGATCGTTTCACAATTCAATTATACTTTTTTTCTTTCATGTTCTGTTTTTACAACAGAGATTTTCGATATTCATAAAGCGTAAGAAAGTGTCTTAAGTAAATCCAATGAAAATTGTGTTCTCTTCACGAATTCCTCAGGTGCATCAGGATATCTAAGTCATTCAAATAATTCCTCTCACCCATTGATAAGTAAAAAATAATAATACAAATAATATAAATAACATTAAATGATTTAATATAAATTATTAATTCAAATAATATTAAAAATTTCATAAAGTCGGGCAATATTTTTTTTGCTGGATTCCTTCTCATGTGGGAATTAAAATGTTTTTTAAATGTGAGCAATGATAATTAAATTTATGCGGAAAATTTCTGGTAGTAATTTGGCATATTAAAATAAACACATTAGTAGTCCTCACGTAATAAGATGTGGAGATTTGAAAAGATACCCGCTCAGATTTTGATATTGTCATTTGACCATTGTTCAAAAATAAAAATTCATCGAAAGTAATCTAATGCGTAGAACAGTCATTAAAGAAAATCGGAATCAAAGTCGGTCAAATATTCGGATCATAGATACATCTTACAATCAAATTTTCTATAACAAGAAAATTAGAAAATTTTAACATTAAAATGTTTATTATAGGGTATTTTAAAAGTTAGTACCTTTAATTAGAAGTCATATGAAACAGCAAATAAAACATACCTAACTTACCTTGTTCTCAGAATTGCATTTTTGTCCCGATTTATTTTCGATTAATCTAACGTATGATTAAATTAATAATATAGTGAAAATGCTATTGTGAACAAAACTAATCTATCACTTGTTTTAAGAAAATAATAAATTTTTTCCCTACGAACCATTGTTAAAATTTATTTCTAATTTCATGAACAATACTATACAAGTTTTCTTAACGCTCCAATAATTAATTACGTTTTAAACATCTTTCCATAGTTGCGGTCAGTGTTTCGGCGAGTCGTGGATTCGAGTCCTGATGCCACAAAAGACCCGTCGTGAAGCGGGGCTGATGCGCGTTAAATCTGGTCGAGATCCCAATTCCTTCGTTTGGCGTGGTATGGAAGTTTGGAGAGAGTAGTGCCAGCTCAGTTGTTGTCCTCGTCACGTGAACAAAGTTCAAAACTTCAAGGTTTGTCACTAATAATCATCGTGGTTCTTCTTAAAAAACAATTTCGTACAATATATCTATGCTTAAATTTATTAATGTTTCTCTCTTAATGTAACTGTCGGTAAAAATAATCATTTCACTTCTTTAACTCCAAAAATATAACAATTATCAGCCCACAAAAGTAAAAAATTCTCTCTCTCATCATTTACAATATATAAACTTCTGCAATACCCGATATAATTTTTTTTTTTTTTAAATTTTGAAATATTTATGGTATAAAACAACTTAATTTTTCTGAACAACCGTAGATATAATTTTATAAAAAAATGTTTTAGTATATGGCTTCATAAAAGTTAGAATTCATAATATAATCAAGTGGAAACTGTACAACGCAGGTGTGATTTCAAAGGTTTTGTAATACTTGCTGTCAAGTCATTGTTACTTTACTTTTCCGACGAAATTATGGAAACAAAAAAATTTATTAGGCGTAGTTTTAGTGGGAAAGTATCTTGTCTTATATCTTGGTTAAAATATTTGATAATAATATGATATAGATATTTCAAAAGAATGATTCAACACGACTAACCTTGATTTGAAATAGACACGCCTAAATCATAGTTGAATCCGAAATAATTTTTTTATTGGAGACAACTGTTGACGTCACAGTATTTTTTTTTTCACTTCAGAATAAAGTATTGACGTCCACACACATGTGATTACTGTCCTTGGACAACTTGAATTTCTTAACATTATCATATCATTACATGGCAATATTTGAAAAATGATAATTAAAAAGAGCATAACTAAACAACCTTCCAAAATCAGGAATGAAAAATTCCGATTTTGGAACGGTGACAATGCATTTTTAAATTTTCGAACCTTCTTAGAAAGTAATATTAATGATATAATCATTTAAGGTCTTATCACCTAAGTTCTAAGAATTTAACAGTAAATTTATCTTCCTAATAGTTAAAAAAATATTATTCTTGTATAAGCTGATATTTGTTAATCTTAAATAAACTGACTATTCCATAGAAGCGAAGCATTTCCTTTCGTTCGAATCAAATTATAGTTAATACCAGTAAAGATTAAGCAAACCCAGTACAGTTTCTGTAAGTTAAAAGACTATTTAAGAAACCGGAATAAAATGGTTAATATGTAGAGGCAATTAATATCGGGGAAGTTGGTCCACCCTTTAATTTCTAAGAAGCCTTAAGTAAGAGAGTGCGCAAAGTCATACGTAATGTATAAAATGGTACCGAGTAGTACATGAATCCAATTCCCAATAGACTTGCTATTTTATCGCAGTTTAATCATAATTTTAGGACATAAGGACACAAATCATTCTTGGTTTGTTATTAGTATACTTAATAAAAAGGTAATAGTAAAAGTCATTACTGTAATGTCATTTTAACATATTCGGACATTTTACACTACAAATGACTTCCTAATATTTGACATGCTCATACCAACTACAATTATGGATACGTTTACAACTAAATTTTCAAGTCGTGGTTGCTGAGTGGTTACGGTTGCGAATTTCGTGGTTTGATCACGCGTCACGATTCTGTTAAAGATCCTTCAGCAGCATAAGTTGTGGTATGTTAAAATGTGTGTGTATGACCTGGGACACAAACATCTCCAGTAATGTTGGAATTGAAACAGTGATTGATTAGTTATTAACGTTACAATTAGGGCAGCAAGAGGGCTATTGGTGACGGACCTTGTAATTTTGAGCATCAGTAAAGTGACGGGCTCAATATCTGAGCTGACACCTTCCTTTCTAAACTTCCCTCTACACCAACGGATGGTCTTTGGACATCGACAGAATTAATGTGTATCAGCCACTCTACACGGTGGGTCTTTATTGAAAACAGGGTTCGAACCCAAGACTCAACGAAACTACAATAAAGAACTCGAACTATATAAGATATTTAAATAATATGTTTAACGGAAAAGATCTGCAACCTTTACCTCTCATTGGAGAGAAGATATAACTTATCAAATTATATAAAATATCTATTATTGGTAAGGTAATATTCTTTGTAAAAATTTAGATGTGATCAATAAACAACTTATAAAGATATTGAATTTACTAAGGTCAATTTTCTATTGGGTACTATGAAAATAAAGTAAATTCTATTTTCATAGAAATATTGGAGAATTCAACTTTTGAGTTATTAATTACGGATATCATAAATTCAAAGTATTATCAAATAACATGGACCTCTGATTGTCCTATTTACTTCCATATCATCTAACTTTTGCGTTAGAAATAATCTGGATGACAAGCCCTTCGTATGCTCGCTTTTGCTGAAAGCCATTTAATGGAATAACGTAGATTTCTGCATATGTAATATAATCGGACTTCAATCTTCTTTTTAAACAAGCAGTGAAAGTTCGAAGAATAAAAAAACCATTCAAATGCCAAAATTGTCCTCCCCCATTGCAATTTCAACAAAATAAACATATCAATAAATATTCTTAAATGCCTCATCTCATCTCTATCAGCGATTGAAAATCTCATACTTGGACCACATACTTTCTTAAAGTAATGAAGTTTCAAATACGATTTGTTGGACAGTTATAATTTATTAGACTTTGGAAAATTTGAATTCCTTAATACATACTTTCCAAAACTCATTACTTATGCTAACGTTGAGCATCACTAATATAAATAATCGAAACTTATTTTTCTACTATAACAGAAAAAATATTTCATTTGTATTTGTTGATTTGGTATAATTCATCAGCAAAACCCTTATTAAAAATATGTAAATACATTTAAAATAAGAGAGTTTTAAATTTTTCTTTGCACTTTTTGAAATTTTCTGACATGAAAACGAACTAGCATTTAACAATTCGTGTTATTATCTATAAATATAAAGCCATGACCGAAAGCACCACGAAAAAGTGAGATATAATCAGATTAACATAGATTAATCTACAGAGATTGATCTCTTGAGAATTTAACTCTCAAGAGATTAATCTCTGTAACTTTCTGCACTCACAGACCTCGTCTCAAAAATACGGATGTCTGTTCGGCCGTCCAGCATGTTGAGTACCCACACCATGATTCCTCTCGACTGAAAATGATATTATTCTGCGATGTTTCCCAACAGTAAACGACAATTTCCACGTCTTCGTCATGTCATTGGCCGATGAGAATTAGTATTCAGACTAAAGTAGAATTCATCACTGAACATCACATTGACTGACTGTCCTACACCTCAACACTGATGTTCCAAACTCCAGTTTAAACGAATGTGCTCATGCGTAGAAGTGAGAAAAATGCAAACTACTAGTCATCTGTCACAGATACCATCATGATTAAGTCTTCTGTGAACAGTTTGCTAGAAATATTTCCCACACTTTAAAACCTCTGCCACAGTCTTGATACAACACACTGATGCCAATAGTCTGGCACTTGAAATAACTTCAGAATTTGAGATACTTCGGTATGTGATCGTCCAGATACGAACATTCCAACGATTCTTCCTTTCGCAAACATGTCCATTTCTCGTCTTTGTATCATTATTCATTATATTTAACCGTTAACAACGCTCTGCTGTGCTTATACCCGGAAAGGGTTTTTCTGCATTCCAACGTGCGCAGTTGTTTTACACATGAATATGTCGATTGAAATTTGTTACATTAAGACCAAATTTCACCTTCAAAAAATAATTTTCCGCAAGTTATTTTACTTTTACAAATTATGCTTGAATTTCGGACACAGAGTACATATAATTTTTTTTGAACTACAGATAGATTCTGTCAACCACATATGTCTTTATTATACTTAAACATATTTCTGACACAAGTCATATTTTGCTAAGTCACTTAATTAATCTGGTTTTAACGTCGTCTGTCGTATTTTTTTAAAGACGTGGGAGATCGTAAAGATACAATTTAAAATGTAAGACTGCAGAATAACAGAAACATTTTAAATCACTGAAGAGAAGCTATTTCCCTATTATCTAAACAATAATATTTTCTGTACACCTAAAAATCCTACAGATATTGTATTTCATTCCAAAATGTCTGATAAATTCCAAGGAAGAATTCAAATAATTTAACTACTTGTTTTCCATTCTAATTATTGTTTTAAACATTGTGAAAAAGAAGGAAACTCACCTACACGTGGCTTTTAAAAAAGCCTTGATAAATACCCAAAAATAATTTATTATTTCATTCAATAAATACTTACATTACAATAAATGAGATACCAAAATTATAGTATAGAATTAAAAAAAGTGTTAAAATATAAATGGAATAATACTGCAAAGATTAAAATAAAATAAAATAATGCCTTACAAAGAATAACAAAATTGATATTTAAATTGCTCCATATCGCTTTTATATAAAAAAAATTTCTTATTTACAATTTTTTTTTATTTCACCCCATCATCATTGACTATGTGAGTTTTTTTTTTAATCATCTTTAATAACACGTAAAAAAATCAGGTATAGGTTTTTCCTTGAACTGATACCAAAAATCTGAGTCCCCTGGCAACTGCATAAATATGGAGGGTATTCCAGCAAATATCTTTAAAATTCTTGAAAAAAAAAAAAAAATTTCCTTCTTGTAAGAATTAACTTTGTATGATTGTAAAATCGAATTGAGAAACACCGGAACCTATATAAATTTGATGAGTAAAAATAGCTGAAAAATATTCCTTATTCAAATTCAGATGTATCCATTGGTCCTGTCTGATCAAATTTCACTTACTTTCTTATCAACAATAGACTATGTAAATTATAAATAATATTTTATTTCACATACAATAAAACAGTAAATATCAAAATTAGTTAATTGATGAAAATATCGACAAGCCATTATAGCTGGAAGATAACCGAAATCTTGAAACACAGCTGTATCCACTGACTCTGCGCCCAAGTCTTTAAGCTGTGTTTCGAATATTCAAAATTTCCAGTTCAAAATTTTTTCTTTACTTAAATTATTTAACAAACAGTTTCCCGAACTTTAGTTAACAAGTTTGTTTTTGTTCTCTATTGATAATGGTAGCAAATATTCGTTAAATTAACAAATAATTTTTACTTAAATCGAAGAATTAACTTTCGTCACAGATGAGAAAAAATAAATTTAATTTATCTAAAAATCTATTTTCTCCTTAAATTCTGTAATTTACAAAATAAGTTAAACACATGTTAAAATATAAAATAAGAAGTATACTACTAGATAGACTCCAATATCCTTAATTTATGATTTGAAATTTTACTTAATGAATCAATCACTTGAGAAAACAATATATATGCTAAGAAACTTATTCTCAAAGTAAACAAGTTGAAAAATCAGAAATAAATGCAAACGGCATCAATATTCATTCTTTTATCGCCACAGAATATCATAAAGAAAAATTCTAATAACAAACAATGCAATTGGACAATGAAATAATCTAAAAAACAACCAAATTGATTACTAGTTTGTATAAACTTTAATTAGGATGTTTTTTATAAAAAATATCTGATTTACATAACATTTTTATTTTAATTATCTATAGTTCAAAAGGCAAACAGCTTAAGGAATATACAAGCTGTATTTTTTCTGATTCTCATTTGATATTCTTTTAAAAATAGGTGTAAATTGTATGTTAATTAAGTTAACTATTATGCAATTGAACTAATTTAAGCAAATTGTCTAAATTTAACTACTAATAAATAAATAAATAAAAAATAAGCCATGGAAACAAATCTACTCAAAAATCATGAAAAAGTACTTTACATAATTACAAGGCATATTGAGCCAGTGAATCGAGTTCATAAATAAACATAAATAAAAGAATAAACTCGTTACGAGTTCTTAATACTACAGATATTTCACCGCTATTAGTTAATCTATAACTGTATCAAATGCTGAAGGAGAAAGGTAATTTTCTCAACAATCGCCAAGGTTTCAGCGTCATAATTTTCGATCGTCTGAAGAGCGTAATAACAAAATAAAACTACAAGGTTTTCCCCCTTAATAACCTTACCATTAACGTAATTCCCTGAAGATAAAAAAAATTCGAGTAATATTCGCCTCTTTTGCTTAAGGATTCTAAATTAGGCTAAACGGAAAAAAACCATTATGACTTTGTAAATAAACAGGTTTGTTGTCCTCGTCTTTATTGTGCTTTTTGAGAAATAAATAACTTTATTTTACAATTTTACGAAATTTAAATGAAACAAGTAAATGGTAATAATATTTCTGAATATAAAATTCCTTTTCTTCATACCGGAATATATTTCTTTTCTCATGAGACGGAGAAAAGTATTGTATTAGTATTGGACTTGATAAAATAATTTCTAAATATTCGTTGTATTCTATTTGGCATTTTTAAGAATTAACAGTAACTCTGTTTTTATTTATCGACGAACACCTTTATCTTTGTAGGCCTTCCGAATTGGAAGGTTTTAATATAATATATAAATGCTTATTTCAGTAAAGTATATGTACATTTTAATACTAAAATTAAGTTTTCTCAAAAATACAAAAATATGATCATCCTGATTTTCAATACTTTTATCTATTCGAATTAAACTCTTTGTGTAGAATAATTCAGTCTTGTAATATGATTTCAAAACTCTCTTCAAATACTTCAATTAATACAAAAAATTACTTAAATTAATACAAAAATAATCATTTAGTTTATTAATTTAATTTTTAGAATGTTCTATCAATCTTTTAGTATAGTTGCGAGAATCAGTTTAAATTTGCTAATTTATGCACATTAATTTATTTAAGAAATCAAACTATCATTAAATAATTGTATGATTTTTTTTTGTTAATTTTTTTTTTACATAAATTGAAATTTATTACCTTATAAATGATATTGTATAATAGCATAAAATTTTAATAAAGTTGAAAAATAAACATTCAGATTTCCTTCATTTTATTAGAGAAATCAGATCGAAATCTCTTATTTTCCTTTCCAGCCACTAAAAGAAAATATGACACTATTATTGAAACAATTATTACCAGCATATAAAAATGACATCGAATTTTTTTAAAAAAAAAATGTGTTGGAAGAAATTATGTATAATATTTTACGAAATACGAATGACATTAGAAAATAGTAAACAATAATAATTGTAAATTCGCAAAGAAAATGTTCTTTTAAACTTGCTGTTTCATCAAGCTCCTTTTTTTTTTAAAAAGCTTCGATTTTTTTTTTTTCATTTGTTTTGTAGTTGCTATGCTGCAGTAAAATTTATCAATTTCAATCTCAACTGACTTGCTCCTGACGTCATTGTCATTAAAATGGAAATAATTGCATCTTATAAATAAAATTAGCATATTAAATACTTGTTGCAAAATATTCAAAGACAGGTAAGCACTGATAAACATTATTTCTCAGGAACCCAATACGTGCCGGATCACACAACTTCCGTCTCCGCATTTTTCAAGGTCACACTCTAGTATCATTTCCGAAATAAAATATTTCCTAATAATATGTACCAGCACATCATGGGATGTTTAATCACAGGATGTGTCTGTAGAATATTTCAGTATTTTCATTATTAGAAAATGTAGATGTAAACAGCAAAACAATGTGAAATATTAATTTTCTCCATTGCCTGTTAAATTTTCTTAAGAATCTGAGACAAAGAAAATTACAAATGACTTTTCACTAGCTTTTGTTTAAATTAAAATTATGAGATAAAAAATGTAAAGATTTCTTCATATTCCTTCATCGTCTAGAGATTTGTTATAAAATTTATCAAACATTGCATGGAAAAATCACATAAAAATTGAAATAAAAGTGTAGATTGTGTAATAAAAGCTTCTTTTGAGGCTAATTAAAATTAAGAATTTCAAGTAAGCTGTTTTTTGGAAGCCAAAATTCCATTTTCAGATTTTATTAATAATAAAATTCGTTTATTAATTAGAAACTCATTTATTTTAGAAGTTGAAATTAACGGTTTTTAAGCAGCATTTCTTCAATAATCTCACAATTAAGATTTTATTATTATTATTATTTTGAATTTTCGACAAATACAGTATTCTAATTTACATTTTCGCTATTGAAACGAGAATAAATAAAGAAAGAAAATAAAAACAAATTGAGTAAATTTCAGAATTTTTGTGAGATCCGCAATTTTAATCTCGTCTTCTGACAAATCTCACTTAACTTTTGGTTTCTTTCTTAATTAAACAAAAAATTATAGGAAGCATGCTAATTAGAGTGAAAAAGAGAAACATTGTGTTCATTTTAAATATCCAAAAGAATTTGAATCAAATGAAAAATTAAATTAACAACTACCAAATTATAAAAAAAAAGGTAGATAAATTTAAAAACTGAAAAACCCTAATTTGGAAGAAAAGCAAAAGAATGGTGTATAACATAATTAATGTTGTTACAGGGTGTAGAATGTTCAATTGAGTTAATCCAGAATTAATGGCCAAACTATCCTCATAAAAATTATATTATAAAAATGGTTATAAAAACTTAGATAGAAATGAACAGAGATCAACAACAAACATATTATAAATCACTTAAGAAACAATCCCTGAGAAATCTACACGTATCGAAACATAATACAAAAAAAAAAACCGAAAATATTATATATTCAACATAAAAATGACCACAACACAAAAAGCTTAAGCAGAGACTCTTCAAACTTGGTGACAATTTCGGAGATTTGGCTAAAAAGGGTCAATATGGAGACAAAATGTTCTCGAAAATGCTGGAATCTTGTCGATATCCAGATTGAAGCGAAAGTTATAGACTTTTCCTAAGTTTTTCCCTGTGAATTTGTAAGAATCGGTCGGCAATAATTAAGAGGATCTACTCATGAATTGTCGGCTGCATGGCTGACTGAATCTGCCGGCTGCATGGCTGACTGAATCTGCCGGCATGTGGCCAAATATACTGAGAAATCTGTTGAGACTGCTGGATGCTTTCGGCTCATGTGAAGTATTACTTTGGTGATTTATCTGTAGTTCGAATTAGTAAGGGTGAATGCTACTAATTCGTGAATGGTGAATGCTACATTACATATGCTAGTGAAAGTGTTTTGACTGTTTTTCAAGCGCTCTATCTGTTTGTGTTGCTGATCTATGGAAATGTTGTCTTTATTATTGCTGTATCGCTAATCTATATAAGTGCTGTGTTTCCTGAATGTGTTGTCAATCTCTCAAAGTTTGCTACTTATGTTTCGTCTTATCCAGAACACTTGTGAATAAAATCTTATTTGTCATTATCCTCTGCATACTCCCCCTCCCCCCCGAGATCAAGAATTTTTGTAACAATGTGTAGATAAGTACTATGTACTTTATTTTATTTACATTAATAACAAAATCCCTTAATATATATATATATATATATATATATATATAACTATATAAATTATTATTTGCTTTAATTTAGATTTCATATTAATTAGAAATTTGTTTCGTTCAATTCTTAGCTAATAGATGGCGAATCTATCAACACGTTATATATTTTTGTGAAATAATTTCTACAATTTTGATTTAAATTTCATTGAAAAGAAAATTAATTCATTCAGAAAATTTTTTAGAATCCATGTATTTTATAAATAAATTTTCTTGATATAATGTTTTATCTGTAAAACAAAATGTATTCGATTTGTAGTTTTTGATCCTCATTTCATAAAATCAACCAATGAATCAATAAAGTTGATAAGGTGGATAATTTTTTGTAAATACTTGCCATTTGTTATTTGCTGGTTATGAAGAGAATTTTGGTTTAAAGTAAATAAATACCTCAAAACTCTGCTTAAGCTTTGTGTTTTTTAAAAAGTACATAAATGATGTAATTAGAATTTCAACGAATATTTTTAATTTGACTAAAATGTGAATTTTTATTCCTTTGGTTTCTTTTTCTTTTAAAATTTATTTGGTTTCATAAATTTTTTGAATACAGACTTTTGATTGTGCTTGGTTTTTTGCTTTATTTTTATAAAATAATTATGCTGACTAGGATGGGTGTGGGATCCCTAATACTAGTACAAGCTCGCATTTTCTGCAGCAAGCATGAGCATTATAAATAGCTTTATTTCCGTTTTGGACTTTTTTTCTTGATTTTTGATACGTGGGTTTCGGTGGCTTTTTTCTTTCTTTTGTATTTGTAGTAACTGAACAATTTTAATGCTGGTTTTAGTTTTACACTTTAAAAATTGTTTAATTTTTAAATTGCCATAATTGGATACTTTATTGTTAAATTATATACATGTTTATTATGTATTCTAATACACAGTATTCATAGTACAATAAACCGGCAAGTATTGAGTAACCGTCCCTGAGAACGAGATTATCATTGTTTGTATGGCTTCTCAGAACGGCTGCTGTTATTTTGATCTGGTAATTTACTTTTTTTGGGGTGGAGGTTGAGTAACCAGAGAAATGTAATTAAGTGTTGTTTATCATAAGTTTTAAAAGGCTCTTATATAATTTGTGGTAAATTTTATCAAATAGATTACGATTCATACAGGAATCGAAGTGTTTTCGAAAACCTATGGTTTTAGTGAAGGAAATACGGCAACTTATGTTTGTATTACCTTCACTAGTGACTGTAATGCATACCTGCAAAAAATATTTTTCATGTGTTTATTCTTTTTAATATGACACTTATTCTTCTCCTTGTCATTTTTCTTTTCTTCACTTGGGGAACATTGTTAACGCTTGCATGTGCAATCACCGCCCCACCTGTAAATAAGGAACTTAACTGTTGATTCCAACCATAACTGGGGAGAAGAGCGAGAAGCGCTCGTCGTGTATGTAAGTGAAGTGGTAAAATACCTATCTGTGAAGCCCCCATGTGCATGTGAATCATTAAAGAGATTTATTTCATACAGTTCATTGAGTAAGTGTATTATTGTGCGAGTAACCTATGGAACTTTAATATTGTGTAGTGAAAGGTCGTTATCAAATAGACATATGATTAGGAGGAACTAGAGTCAAGAGAATATAAACTTACCTTTTACCTTTTAGCCAGGGTTGCCCTTTATTGCCCTTGCAGTTTTAGATTTAGTTCTTTCAGTTTCATCGTGATATCTATCATGAAGTTGAATTTTTGCAGCCATTTGTTTTCTTCCAATTCGGGATGTTCAGTGATTTTTTCCATTGAGGATTGTTTTTATTTCATTCAAGCTCAAAGCAAAACGTAGCAATACTTTATCTCTGGAAAGCCATCGAACTTTATTGTGCAAAATTATGTCAGAAAACTGTATATCTATTTCTTCAAGGAAATCTTTAAACTGACGATGATAGAGCGCTTTTGCCAAGATCCTGTTATAATCTTAATTACCAAGTTCATGACTTCAACTATTTGAGCCGGAAATGTTTGGACACAAAGCGCTTCTTGATGAATTATGCAGTGAAATTTTAGAATTTCGTGATTTATTTTTTCTGAAGAATTGATGTTACCCCACTATGTATTCCTGTACAACTTCTGGTTCCATCAGTTGCTATGGAAACGATTTTATTTATATCGATTCAGTGCTTTTCCAGGCATTTTTGCACAGCATTTTCTATATCTTCTCCACGATTTACCCTGAGAGCGGTAGCAATCCTAGTAGCTCTTCTTTTGGACCTTGGGACTTCATATACTTGACGAAAAGGGTAACTTGTGCCGTGTCATTTATGTCACAGGACTCGTCTATAGCAAGTGTTAAGGCAGAAGCCAATTGAATGTTTTCCATTTGCATATGTGTTACATTTGAAGACATTTTAGCAGTTCTATCGTGTACCATTTTAGCAGATAATGACAAATCTTTGATGATTTTCATGATTTTTGCTTCGTTTTTAAAATCACGAAACAGTTCTTCAGATGCAAGTATAAAACAATCTTTGACGTACTCATCATCTGTGAATGTTTTCCTCTTTTTGCTATTTCTAATGATACTGCAACGCTTGCCAGATTTACATTATTGGAAGATTGCGCCAAGCTACTTAGTATGGAACTTGATTGGACTTCTTTTTTTGAGCTCTTAACAGCATTTTTTCTTGCGTCACTGGTTGGAT
Organism: Nephila pilipes; assembly: GCA_019974015.1. NCBI lineage: Eukaryota > Metazoa > Arthropoda > Arachnida > Araneae > Nephilidae > Nephila > Nephila pilipes. The sequence goes on from BMAW01087746.1 coordinate 1,147,835, forward strand.
ATTTACCAGCAAACTAAGTATGTTGTGTAGTGAAGTGTCTTTCGAAATTTGACTTCTTTTTGTGTGTGAGTTTTTCGGGGCAAATGAGACAAATCGGAAGGCCATCTTCGTCCAATCCTGATTGAAATCTTGGTTTTCTTCAGTTCCTCTCTCTTTTTTTACCAGATGCCATGCTGGCCGGCTAAACTGCAAAAATTATTTTTTAAAATTATACTTAGCTATTTAAAATGGCAAACAATTTCTTTACCATGATTACTTCGTCAACACGATCCTCAGATATCTAATCCAATTATGTTACTGATTTTATTATATTATACGCGAGCGTACCTTTGAGAAGATAATTCGCTTCTAAATCGTTTTCTTCTTGAAACAACAAGCGAATAGACACGCAAAAACCGCAAACAATTAAATTAACACGCTTGTAATGTAACGTCTACAGCGTTATCCGAGGATGACTAACTGACAACACGTCTAGAGTCTAGACATGTCTAAACTCTAGTCGATGGCTGTTTGGGTGAAACGTAAATGGACGGAGCCACAACTTTACATCAAAAGAGCCACAAGCGGCCCGCGAGCCGCAGGTTGCCGACCCCTGAGATAGGCAAATGGCCGTATTATCTTCGTTGTTCTTATTATCAGCAAAAACAGGTGCTTTGCAAAATATAAATTTGAAGATGAAAAATCTAAGGCTAAAATCAAACTTCTTTTAAAAACTGAGATGTCGTTGTGAAAGATAACACTAATACCGACATGTTTTTAAATTTTTTCGACTTTATAACAGTAATTTTATTCAACTTGTTATTTTTTCAACCTTATTTATCAGTTTAAAATAAGAGTGGCCGGATTACCCTCAGGTATTTTATGTACATATTTGTGTGTGAGAGATGCTCATCAGAATTGAAAAAATGTTTGCAGAAAGAAATATTAATTAAGCATGAGCTTCTAAAAATTGTTTTTATGTTAATAAAATGTGCTCGCTAAATTAAAAAGAAAACAAAAAATAATGATTAAGCAAATATAAATGTCTTATACAGTAAATCATGTTGTTGTTTTCATTTATTTATACTGATGATTAAGAAGTATTAAAGATGGCAACTTTGTTAAATATTTTTTTTTGCTTTCTAAATAATGAAGTATAAATATGCGTCTTTCACTATGATATTTTTCCTTAAAAAGAAGTATACAAACAATCATTTAAATTAACTGGATTTATAAACGTATTAAAAACCCACTGTTAGTTTATTATGAATAGTATATGTATTCTTCAAAAATAAAGTAGTTGATTAATCTTCTTTTTCAGAAATGAATTCAACACTGCAAATAATTTTTGATAGTTTTTATACACTTTGTTTCATACCATTTTTTATGCTCCGATGTACTTTTAATTGGATTCATGCTTTTCTGCCTCTATACGGTAGACCTTCATTCAATAAAACTCATCATTAGCAATCATGAACAATGGATTAGAAATGTATTGAAGGACAGATGGTCTATGCGTGAATCGATCAAAATTGCGCAATGGATCTAGGATGGGATTCAGAGAAAATTAGCACGAAGGCTAATTTTATTTAAACCAATTAAATTAAAGAGAAATCTGCCAAATGGAAATCTTCCCAGGAGATCTGAAAAAAAGCTCAAATTTCTGGATGGTGAATGTAGATTTCTTAGATATAATAATAATAAGTGCTTTTTCTTAGAATTTATCAGCAAGTACTTTATTATGAATATTTTAAGAACATCTGAAATCTTTCCTTTCCATTCTTTTTTTTAATAATCTTATGTTAGAAACTAAAACACTAATTAAAAATGAGCAGAGTAGGGTGTTTTTTAGTAAACGATTCCCATAATTTTTTATTTTTTCTCCGGTGTAGCAAATTATTTAATGCATTCATGTTGTCAAACAGTTTAACATAGGTTTTATTCTTTCATGTTAACATGGAACACATTTATTACTTCCGAAAATGTACTATTATGCACACACTTTTAATTTCGTATGATGTATCCTTTAAAAAAAGAAAAAAAACATTTATTAAAAATTAATATAAAAGAAATACATTTATATGCGCTAGAAATGATTGCAAGAGAAGTTAGCCTAAAAATTTCTATTATAAAGAATAATAAATTTTCACAATGTATATCAGTATGTGTATGAGAACATAAATATATATATATATATATATATTAAAGGGATTATTGTGTATTGAATATGAATTATCTGTCTAACACGAATAAATCTATCGAATTATATTCACAGCATTAAACACATTATTTCAGATAATTCAGTAAATTTCTTCATCTTTAAATACATAGATAGTGCTCCTTAAACTGTGAATGGCAACTTCAAATGGAGTCGTAAAAGTTTAATTTAGATACGTCAGCTTAAAGAATATTAGTCCAAATTTATTCATTATTTTTCATATAATATATTGTCATTTCTACACAGCGCAGATAAGAAATGAGAATACTGGCTACGCTGAACTCTATATAAATCATTTACATATTAAAAAAAAGACCACTGAGCGCATTATTATAGAGACGTTGCATTACAATATGCAAATTTCGCAAAAATCCTTGACTGAATCCTTAAGGAGTTGGAGTTGAATTTCCCGCAATTTTAGAAATGAAATCAAACCTTCTTCCATCGTTTAGCACCAGACACCTATGTGGAATGACTTTTTTAGCTTCTGAAAAATGTTGAAGAGAATATACATCCAGTTATATCAAATATTGCATTAAGATTTAATTTATTACGCAGCAAAAATTTCTCATTCGTACCATTAAAACGTGATTAAATTTCATATACTTGGAAAAAATTTTAGAACTACTTATTTCCATCTTTTTTTTTAAATATATAAAAAAAAATAAAAAAAAAAAAAAAAAAAAAAAAATTATAATTAAAAAAAAAAAAAAAAAAAAAAAAAAATTCATTTAACTAAACAGACTAAAATTTACAACCTAAAAAACCAAGAAAATCTATTAAAGAACCAGAAAATTTTTTAAGAGAAAGCCTAGTAATAGAAAAGTAAAAATGTGGAATTACGAATATATATACATTATTTTTTCAATTATGCATTTTACACAAAGATGCTACTAAAGTAGGTTAATTTTTACTATAAAGCGTAAAATTGACACAAAAATATACCTGTTAGCATTAAAAATTATGAGTATTTCATTTTAACTTAACAAAAGAAGTTTTTATTACAAAATAAACAATTTAGGATTTAAATTTATTTTTATTTATTAGTTTGTAAATTAAATCAGATATTAAGATAATTTTTTTTATGCATACTTATGGTTGGGAGGGAGGGGGATGGTTCGTTCAAAATTTTTAAGCATTGGAGTTGGTTCACAAGACTAGAAAGTTTTCAGAACTACTGGTATAGACTGATGATGATTTATCATCATTTTAATTCATGTATGGAATAGCGCTTTAGATTGAACATTTCTGTATTTTCAAATTCAACATTTTCTTATACATCTAACCGAAAAGACAATCTCCGAATGTAACAAAAATCATAATTCTTAAAATATATGAGACTAAAATACTAAAAATGGCAAATATCTACTCTTAGAAAAATAGAATTGGAGAGCTGTATTGCTAATTACTTTAACACGTTATTCTAATACATCTAACAAATAACAAAAAAAAATATAAAAAAAATTTGCTGTCTAAGTGGTCTTATTTATTAACACGTTATTATATATCATAAAATCTCATCTCAAATCGAAGACAAATGTATTATTATTATCGTTTTAATTTTGCTTAAATATCCGGGTGTTAAAAGTCTGTTCTTTACTATTTTCCAGTAAATAGTTCTTAAAGCTTTTATGATTCATAACTGGAATATCAAAACCCGTTTGATAGTAATTATATAAAAATATCATTTAATCAAATTTAATTATATATTTGTATCGTTTTCGTTTGAAAATAATACTTTTAAAAATACTGATACAGAAAGGAAAAATGAATCTAAATATGACTGGTTGATTTGAATTAAAATTGTTCTTGAACTGCATGAGAAAGTTACTGGAGGAAACTATATAACTGTGGCCAAGTGAAGATTAAGATACTTAAATGGTTCCTCATTCCCGTAATTTTCACATCCACTACGTGAAGACTTTGAGATCCTTTTTATTTAATGAACGAAAATCATTCCTCAAATTGCTCGATGGTTTTTAATAATACCAGAACTCGATTCCGCAATTCAATTAGTTTATTATTGTTCACGAAGTTTGTGAGATCAATTACTAGTCTATCTCAAATGATAATTCTAAACAATTCGAAATCTCAACAAAATGAAAACAAAATTGAAAGTGTGTCTTTTACATAAAAAAATTAAAACAACAGTTGTAAAAATTAAAGTAATAGCCCACGAAAACAGAAGTGTCCCATTTTGTCCCCATTTGTTGATTTTCTTAAATATCAAATAATTTAAATGCATTGAATGTGTAACGATATTTAATGCATAATTTTGGAGAAAGATAATGCATAATTTGGCACCAAATGGTGTCAAACAAGCACACACTTTACAAATTCGTATCTTTCGTGGCGCCATCTATACTAAATATAGCTAAATATTACCTTGTCTTGAAAAAGTTGAAATAAAAACTTATATATAATAAAATGAGGATCGAGTAAAGGTTTTTGAAATTCAGTTTTATTCTCCGTAAAGAGCTTCGGAACTTTCCTTAAATCACCAGAGAAACAGCACTGGAATGACATATTTAATTTTTGAGTTTTAGATCAATTTGCAATATTTATTTTTTTATTGAAGTCGAAGAATTTTGCAAAATAAATGAATATGTTTTTCTTAAATTATTAAGTATGCAAAAATAAATGGCTCAAAAATATGAACTTCTTTTGATTTTTCTTACCTATATATACAATTTTGATATTATTTTAAATTATTTGGAATTCTTAAAAACGTGTGTACTAAATTTTATTAAAAAAATTTCTTGTATCCATTTCTAAAATTTAAATGGATCTATAAGATGTTTAATTAATATCGTTAAAATTACCGTATTTTGGAAATTCTGGTTCCATAACCTGGTATTAGTTGACAATTCGTTAATCAAGTATACAATAACGTACTAAATATCTTTCAAATAAAACAAATATTTTGTACGAAGACCTTATAAAAATTAACCAATAGTCAGATGTCTTAAAATTATTGCTTCATTAAATTATGGTCTATAATTGTATCAGTAAAATTATCTAACTTTTTTTCTGAATTCAGAATACTGTAGAAAGTTTTGAAGACTTCAGTTTAGAAAAGATAAGATTTATTTCTCGAATATATTACTCAGCGAACGAATTTTAATTTCGTTGCAATGGGAAAAAATTACAGAAAAAGCATGTTAATGCAATTTTTTTTTTTTTAAAAAAATTACTGAAATTGTATTATATTTGTAAGTTTACCAAGAATAAGTAACTTCTTTATAAGCGAATGCTACGTTGGGCCCTCTCGCGTTAGCTTGAGGTAACTGCCTTAAATTTTAAACTATATTAATTATTATTTAAATTCACATTTTAATTTTAATATAAGAAATTAGTCAAAATTCACACATTAATCACCTTAATTTTTCTCGTCCCTGTTAATAACTCGCGTTTTTAAATTATGGCATCAAGCACGGAAAATCTTTTATTACTAAATTTTAGTATATTCTAAAATAACGCCCTCTCTAAATTCCATAGTCTCAGGGAACGAGGAACACGCTTCCTGATTCTTCCCCTCCAGCTAAATTTTGATTGCAAAATAATAAATTCTGAAACTTCCATTAAATTAAAGTTTTTTAAAATAGTAATTCTGATAAGAGGGTAAAATGTGTAATTTAAATTAGCAATCTCGTAAATGTATGCCGTTGTCTCACCCTTTTCTCTCTCAACCAAGAATGAAGTAAAGAGAGCGGTGTTCTCCTTTATAAAGAATTTCTCTCTGTTATATTGATAAGGATTATTGCTAAGATTACTATTATTTAATTTTACTATTATTAAGATAAATAGATATTTGTGTTATTACTAAAGAATGAAATCCATTAAATTACTTTATTCTTACATTATAATAAATAAATGATCTGATGTGAAAATAATTCTATAGTATAATTACGATATTTACATATTCAATCATTATTATGAAACCTTTTAATCATTATTCAAGTATTTGATAAACTTTATTTTATTGATTATTATATCTTAGCATATATGTTATGATAAAACAGCGAATTATAAGAATTAAAAACATGATTTCTTTGACATGAAAACATGATAGGTAGTAGGCATCAAATTATTCGCATCAAGATTAATTAATAACTCTATACAGTTTCTGAAATGAGTAAGTAAAATGAGTAGTATAAAATACCGTTTGTCTATCGCTATTAAAAAATACATTGCCCCCCATAAGTTTTAATTTGCTAACTAAATATTTTCTGAAAATTTTTAGTTACCATTAATGATCATATAAAACTTGTTATAATATTATTTATAATTTTATATGGAAAAAGGTGTCTTTAACAATTGTTCTAATTTATATCAATAGATGTCGCCACGAAATTCACCTTTAATAAACGTAAGAATTGCAAAACATTTCGTAAAATGATTTTAAACTTTCCATTGAAGTTTTCATTACAAATATATATATATATATAAAGATTTATTTTTCTTATTTAGGTGATAACAGCTAAAAAGACAACACAACAAACGAGTTTTTTTAAAATTTAATTTCAAAACTGAAATTTTTATCTCAGGAAATAAAACGAGCAAAAACAGTACAGCATCATGAGTCAGTATCATAAGATCTGGAAAAAAAAAATTCAAAATACTAAAATTTTTATTTTAACTACATTGTAAAAAATTGTAACTAATTTGAAATATAATCATCACTTCTATTTTATTATTCAAATTAAATTCTGAAGTGAATTAAGTCTTATTAAAAAAGAAAGGTAAAAATTTTTAACTTAAACATTTATTTCGTAATCGAACTGGAGCTAAAAATTTAATATTATACCGCGAAATCTGTATGCTCTTCAAAAAAACTTATAAGTATTTATAAGCCCTTTGTTCATTGAGATTGATAAGCTCTCTTTCCACGCGAAGAGACTTCAAAGTTTAATTCCATCCATTAATTACAGTTTCTATCGTCCGATTTTGATATAGCTTTGAGACATTTTCGAAGTGAAGGATGTGCGGCAGATGGCAGTCCTCGCTGTGTTCTACCGCTGAAAATAATTCTACTCTAATGTATTCTTTTTTATTATCTGTATTTGCTAATATTTGCGATTAGAAGCATTATCGCGATGACATCTTTTCCCGGCATCGATTCAAACATAAAATATTCCAATATTTTTGACACCCTGTTTTCTTTAACCAAATTGAGCTTTTTTAAATTGCACCATAAATTTAAGTGTTACACTTAAATATATAAAAACTTTGCTAATCCAAACGGTATAAAATCTAAAATATCTATTACGACATTGTTATTGTTTAAAAAAGCTATATCCCAACAAAATTTATTTAATTAGGTGTGATATTTTATAATTAGATCGTTCCTAAAATATCCAGATTTTGTACCATACATCCCATAAAGTAAAAACAGAAAATAATAAGTAAAACTTTAATGTAAAAAATTATAAGCTGCTGTGAATTCTTTAAATTAGCTTTAAGTCATATAAAATTAAAAGTATTGTAACATCGTAATTTAACGCTACCTTCCATGTACTATTAAACGGTAGCCAGATGGCGCCACATGCTCTTTTTGGTTAGGAGCGAAAGCTCAAGCTGGTTGGAAGGCGAGAGACTTCCTTAGCAGAATGATGGGAGTGATGTTCGTGAATTTATGTTTTATATATGTTTTGTATCCTGTTTTGTGATGTGGAACGTGTCAAGTATAAAATAATATTTGTTCCTGAAACCCTCCCTGCTGTTCATTATTTTGTCCTGAAATAATAACAACATTTGAGGGATGCAGTATTTAACTGACTTCACGCTTTAATATAATGAACTCAAATTATTGTTAAATGAACACAAATTATTGTTTATGGAAAAAATTCTTGCCATTTGGCACTTACATCGAGACACCAAATAATCATAGTTGTTTCGTAACCAAACTTTAAGGGTATTGTGGTTTGTGGAGGACCTCAAACAAATTATTATCCCAGATAAGACAAACTGCTACATTTTCTCGATAGGCAGATGACACAGAAATGCTTTTCAACAAACTCTCTAAATAAATAAAAAGTTATCCTCCCAAAATATTTAAAATACTCCTAGATCAGAGGTCGGCAAAATGGTCTATACCGACCAACCCCCGGGGTGGGGTTGATATAGTATAATTAGGGGTCGATGAATGAATACCAATGGTATTCAATCACAAATTTATGGACAGCAACGCAGTACGCATACTTTTCGTTTCATCCCATTTGTAATTACAATATATTAAGTAAAGTTTTTATAATAGATTATAGCTTATTTAATTTCTCATTCCCGCATATTTTTTTAAAATAATAAAAAAAAAATTTACCGTTTAAAGTATACGTGTTTCGTCATGGGGTTCTCATTTTCAGACTTATGAGAAATCATTCTTGCTCTATTTTTTGTTACAAAATAACCAAAATTAGAGTAGAATCTTTTAATCATGACTGTTTGATAAGCTTTGAGAGGAAAATGATGAACTATCAAACCAATTATTATTACACACCGAATTATGATAGTTGTCAAGAGGTGCGTGTATACAAAAATTTGTTGAATTGCTTAAACAGTTATAGAATTTCTTTCTGAAATTAACCCAGCTTTAAATGAAGAATTGTAAAATAATAAAAACAATTGTTCTTATTTGGTCGATGTATTTGCAAAGTTCAATGATATTCAAACACGTCACCCAGGAAAATATATTTCATCAATTCAAGCACGAACAATTATTTTAAGCTTTCAAGATAAATTAAACTTTTTTTAAATCTTCGTTGTTACACGTGAAGATTTTCAATACTTTTGATATTGACGACATTTGGATATAACCGACATAGAATTGGAAATACATACAAATCATCTCCAAAAATTAAACGATGATTTCGAATTCAACTTTGGAGATATTAAAAATATAGATATCCCTGAATGGACTATCGAACCTTTTTTTCTCGAGTTGAAAATAGCGACCGTCATTTGCAAGACGAAGTAATTGAATTATTATTTGACGTTGAAGTAAAGATGCTTTTTAATAATTTAAAAACGAATAAACTTTAATTTTGTACGAATATAAATATTACTCAAAAAGATCCAAAACTTACAATACGGCATTTCCCTTTTTAATTGCATTCCCAAGCACATGTATGATTGAATCCGGCTTCAGTCATGTTAATGCTATTTTAACAAAGAAGAGAAATAAATGAAATATGGAGCTTCGAGGCAATGTAAGACAGAAGTTAACAAATTTTGAGCCGATTATTGCTAATATAGTCAAGAGTTATCAAGCACATCCTTCTCAATGATTTGTATAAAAATTCGATAATGACAAAATCAAAAGAAAAAAAAAAAAACTTCAACTGTTAAATTTCTTAAACTACTTAATTTATTTAAAAAAACAAGTAAGTTTTTTTTCTTTTATTATTACTTTTGCAGATGGGGTCGATAAGAAAATTTTAAAATTGGGGGGGGGGGGGCGATGATCAAAAAAGTTTCGCGGCCCCTGCCCTAGATCTTGAACTAAGATTTATTCAGTACAAGGAATATATTGCAATTGTAAAGCTAAATATTCTCATACAATTATGGGAACGGATTAGGCTTAAAATCACAAATTCTAAAAAGTACTTATAGCACGGTTATTAGACCAGTTCTTGAATATGCAGCCTAGATTTGGCATGCTTCAACTGTTAAATCAAAGCCCCAAACTCCATTCAATACAGAGCATCAAAATCGTAATCAACGCGGCTTTCTCAACTTGTTAACAAAAGGCTGATCAAGTTTGAAGTATAATCCTCTAGAATGCAGATGCACAAGTTTGTCACTATTATGTTCGACAACCATTACAAGGAAGACCACAATTCTGACAGAGTCTTAAAAATGTAGAAAGGCTCAAAAAAGAAGGATATCGAGAAACTAATCCCTAAATATTCTCAAAGAGCCTCTTTTTTTTAAAAAACTGTCACCCCTGCTGATACTAACATTCCTCTTAATTTACTTCAACTTTGCTCATAAAAAAAGAACCACGTTAACTTGAGTCAATAGACTACCAATACAATAATCTCACAGAGAAAAATAACAGCTACTTGCAAAGATGATTTTTCAGATTAACTCAATAAAGGAATAACCGGTATTCTCTTTATTCTTCCAAATGAAGAAAATGCTACACAAAAAGTTAATACTGGTTCTATTACCTCTAACTGAGAATTAATCGCAATCAAGAAGGCTCTCTCTATTTACCTTTAGAATCGGCCATAGTTTCAATTGATATATTCCTCATTTTTTTCAGACCCAAAATCTGCTCTAGAGGCAGTCAAAAATGGTTCAACTAACATCAACTGTCTACTATTTCAACAACTCTATAATAAAGAAAAGTTATATGTGACTTTCAATGAATGTTTACACGTGAGCGGCAATGAATGTACTAGCCAAGGAAGTACGAAATATGAAACAGATGTCCTCTACCTTCACACTGATTGATAAAACGCTGATGCTAAGAGCAGCCTTTTTCGTGAACCTCTAATAAAACCACCTCTAATTACAGAAAACTGCTTCAGATGAATAACATCCATAATAGCAAGACTCGAGACAAATCACTACAAGCGTATGAGAATTCAACCTCATGATACATAACCTGTGTCATTGGCAGAAATTGCCCGGAAGTTTAATTGACACCAGAACATATTTATAAAATGTCCTACCATCGCTATAAATCTGTTCTAACATGGCATTTATTTATTCCTACATGAATTTCTCTATAGCTCTGAGGCAGCTGATCTGAATGCTGCTGTCATTCACACCTTTGAGACTACTATAGTATACTCAGCATTATCCATGGAAACGACAAACAACAACGATAAGAGAAACAAATAATGCATTTTATTTTTTCAATAAGCAAAACCTACTCTAAAAATTATTGCAATGAATTGTTTTCAACCACTGAATATGGACTTTCTAATATGTTGAGGAAAGTATGAAATTAAATGCTTAGAATTAATATATAAGCATGTATTTTCATTTTTTTGGAAACTTGTAATAATTAATTTTAGCTATGCAAATTGCGAGTATTTGCAGTTAATATTACAAATTTACTAGTAACTGATTTATTTAATCACAAATTGATTAAGAACTGATTCTTTGGGTTTTCATTGATTTCAAGCTGAAATAATTAAAAAGAACTAGTTGAAATTAAAGCCAAAGAACTTTCGAATAACAGTGTACTTCATTTTCCGGTTTGTTCAATTTTCGAATGTACATTGACATTGTTCTAATTTCTTACATTGAAATCGGAAATCAAATGTTTAAAAATGTCTAGACAGCTCAGTTATTAAGTTTGTAAGATATATAAATATTTGATGTCCAGTAGAATCTAGAAACCTCATCTTAACTCGAGAAAGGCAATAGCTATTGCCTTAAACATCGTACTAAGTACAGAAGAAAGGTTATGCGTAATATAATGAGATCGATGTCAGCTCCACTTCGCGGCAAACAGCGGAGTTAACGTTCCTACCTCGAAAATGGGATGAGATACACAAAAAAGAAATCAATCACAAAATTGTAGAGTGTTCTCACTTTAATACGAAAAGTCACTTTGCGCACATATTAAATGTAAAGAATAGAACGTGCAAAATGCTCGTTTCTTTGATCACGATTTCTTAAAGCTGTGACATTCAAAATCACGGACTGTAAGAGAAAATGTCATCTTTCTGTCCAAAAACAAACCAGCATTGTTGTTTTGTATTGCAACGCATGTTTCAAGGTCGAAAGGACCTTTGATCAAATACCATGACAGGAAGCTTTATTGAGAATTTAAAAATCATGTTTTCGAGCAAATTCGTCTCTCAAGACGCACCAATTCAACTCAAACCGTGTTTGATATGCGAATCACATAAAGTTCGTGTATTATGTAAATAGGTATTAGGAACGTTATCTTTATTCGACTGGAAGCACAATAAAGAGATGGTTTCAACATGTCATTTGATGTAAACAAGAAATATTAATATAAATAATAATAATAAAAGAATCGAGTTGTACATTGTAGCTGATGGGAAGCACGTTGAACAACGGAAATAAAGTCGCTGTTGCTTAAGTGGTTATTCTAATTCTTTCTAATGCTATTCTGGGCGTAACAGTATTGGAAACTGCGAATAAACAATTTATAATTTTAAACGTTCGTTGCTTATTATTGTGCGCTAGGTGTCTTTTCTTTCTAAATCGAGGACGCTTTACATCTTTGTATTTAATCTTTTTCGTATATCTCTTACGATTTGCGAGATAGAAAACGATGTTTGCTGAGAGGTGGTGCTGTAACTGATCTCTTCAATTAGCACATAAAAATTTTACTGCACTTAAGCACCACGTTTAAGGCAATAGCTGTCGCCGATCACAAGTTAAGATAAGGATACTGGACTTTAATAAGTACCTTGTATATATATATATATATATATATATATATATATATATATATTTAAAAATACTAAAAAAGTAGGTTGTCTTTTTAAAATTTTTCTATAGATTCAGTTAACGTTACAGATACAATGGATTTTGTTAATATAATGTTAAGAATACAACGTATCACAACTGTCTCTGCTTATATATGTATTAATTGAAATAATAATTTTCATGTGAACAATAAAAGTGGACAAGCATATTTATAAAACAATTTTATTAATTCAACAATTTCCATAAAATTACAAAACGTAACAGATATTTAAATCTATGCAATTTATCTTATCACTAAATAAAATGAATTCTAAGAATGACAGTTAAAATCTTCTAAAAAACGCTTTATTGTCATAGCACACATAACATCGTTCCAATTTAATAGATTGAAATACAAAATCATGAAACCTTCTACTATGTATGATGTTAACAATATACAAGTATATGTGCGTAGTACAATCAAATAAGTCTTACATGAGATCTAAAATCAGTTTATTAATTTAAAACTTTTTTTAAAAAATACATTATGATATGATTTCAGAGTTTCCAGTATCTTCTTTATTTAACAAACCGAATTTAAAACAAATACTTACACATTTTTCTTACATAAACTTTTCCAGAAAATTATAAAAGAAAAAAAAAAAGATAAGTATTCAGAGTAATTTAGGTATAATTCCCAAAGAAATTGTGATTGAACAATTTTCATTTTTTTGTAGGAGCGAAGAGGCTTTTGAGTATTTCACATTAAAATATATAAAAAAATATCGATCATGTTGTTGTATTAAAAATTCATTATGAAATACCATTAACCTACTGAAATGTGCACCCAATCTAATCTAACAACTAGCAACTACAATTTGATTAACTTGAACATGACACATTAACTTGAACATGCAATTCGAGCAAGAAAAAAAATTATTGAACAACTTTGCATAAAATAATAGTATTGATTTAAAAGCACAAACATAAGAAAACAGCATATTTACAATAAAATAAGTTTTCTCATATTAACTAAATGTTAGAACAGTTTGAAAGCTTTGGTTTCATATAGGACCAAAATTAATTGGGTCACCGTTGAAAAACTAATAATTTATTCCGTTTAAATATAATTTTCCTTCATTTTAATCGGTCAATAATAATACCATTTAATGACCTCTCTCTGTTTTTTGTTACCTTATTGTAAAAAATGCAATAAGTAACGGTTTTTCATTTTAGATGTAATTCTGAAAAAGTCACTCCGCGACATGAAAGAATGATCTGCAATATCCTTAAACGTGTTCTTCGTTATTCATTTTATTTAACATAAATGAATATTTTAAGAAAATTCCCTTCAAACACGTGACATACGTTTTTTTAAAGTCTTAATAAGCAGGTCACTTAATTTATTGGTATTGTTATACCTCAACTTTCGAAATACCATCATTTCCAGTACGCCCGCCTTTGATAACAACATCATTGTTATCAAACACCATGTTTACGTATGAAAATTTTTCATCTAAGTCTGTGTTTCCTGAATGAATTGGGGCTTTGTTCAAACTCTCATCTTTATCATTCTCAGAACCAAAAGCGTTCTGAGTTCCCACTGACTTATCATTTTTATCATCAATATTTTGTTGCGTTTCTGAAATGGTGAAATCTTTCTTATGAATATCTTCCGGGGTTGACTCTTTGGTTGAAGCAGCGTCTCTAACAGTATCGAATGGGTATGATTCGTTGTTATAACTATCTGCTGAGTTTCTTTTCCGTACGTTTTGAGCTCCACTGTTCAAAACGTTCACAGAGTCGACTGAGACGCACGTGTCTTCATTTCCAGGAACGAATTCCACATTTTGCAAGATTCGAGAAGCTCTTTGGATTTTGCATTCACTATTCTCGTCAATGGTTTCCATTGGCTTGACTTTTAATCCAATAGAAGCAGCACGTTCTCTGCCAACTGAGTGCCTTCGCCTAAAATAAAAATTAAAAATGAGGCTATAAAATATAAAGCATTTTTAATGGAAAAACTCCTGGGTTAGATTAGAATCCCAGAAGTTTAGCCCAGAAATCTCAGAAGTTTAGCTCTCTTTTTTTTTAATCTGCTATTTAAGCATAATTGCCAGATTAAAGAAAATCTCAGAAGATTCTTTATTCATTCTGCCTTACAAATCAATAAATTAAAATAAAGAGCTTTCATGATGTGTGACAAAATAATCAGAGAAATTACAGCAATTTAAAATTCGTTTAGACTAAAAAAATAATAAAAAGAAATAAAATTAAGAACTACTTTGAAGGCCTAGAGTTAAAAAATAGTGATCTTATAGTTATTTCATAGGGACATCTTGATTACATATAAATTAATATAACGCATCAATCATTTTGTAAAGTATATTTAATTTCAGTGTACATCTTTATTTACTCCGTAAGAAAATTCTGCATTAAATTTATTGTACGTGAAAATAAGGTTCATTATTGAAATGGCTGGTTAAAACAGGCGTGAGGTGACAGTAATACACAATAAATAATCTCACATCAAATTTCTTTTACGTTGTTTCTAGATTCATCATAAAATTTCTAATTTATTAAAATAAATATAATTATGAAATGTTATAAATCCACCTTTTCTTACTGCTAGGGATCTAATTTTCGGAATTAAATATTATTTCCTTTCTTAATTTAAAATCATGAGTTTATAGTGTTTTATCTTCTGTAACGAAAAATATGAAAGTAAAATACATGTCTGAGCCTATAGAATAACATAGTCCCGTAAAGTTAATCATCTTTATATGTTGATGAGTTTATTTATGTCGGTCGACTTACCAAAGATATTTTGTGTTTGGGAAAGTATTCATCGTCGAAAAGGTTTTTCATTAGAAACAGTTCAAATTTACAATTATTCATTTTGTGTTTTCATTAGAAGCAAACAAAAACTACATTTGAATGCTTTTCCCAATTTTTGATGAAGCGATTGTTTAATGCTAAAAGTGTTAGCGTCTTCAATCTGTTTCAAATTGAAACTCATTTAATTGCCTTGTTATTGGATATTTGATTACATAAAGTTAACTTTGTAATAAAATTAGCAAGGCAAATTACGGATGACAATTTCATAAAACAAATTTAAAGAATTTTTCAAAAATATGTTGTAGAATTTCCAATTTTTATCTGACTGAAAAAGAAAAAAATCCATCATAACAATACTAAAATTTACCTATTCCAAGAGAAAAATTTCTGATTCAACCCAAACTGTTCAGCATCGGAGATAGTTTGCGGCAAATTTTCATTTAAAGTCTCCGGCAAAAATGCAGCCATAATTCCAGCGACGATTCCTGAAAATCCAATGATGACAAAAGGAATGGCTTTCCCATAAATACTCTAAGTGGACGAAAAAAGAGATTGTGGAATTATAAGGATTTATTTCTTAAAGTGAAGCATTCTAACACATTTATTTAATTATATGTGAAAAGTATATACATTTAGAAGAAAAAAAAAAGAAAGAAAGAAAGAAAAGTAGGGAAGTGATGCTGTAACGCCTCCTTGTTATTTAACTCTATATATTTATTACTTCAATAGTTAAATTTCAATTAAATAGTCACTAAAATACTAAAATGAAACAAAGAAGAAGACAGATAATAATAAAGATTATTTTATTAATTTTTTTGAATAATGAAAATATATTTGCTTCCTCTCTGTCAATCGATCGTCAACACGCCTGAAATATAGTTTTGAATCAATGTCAAAGTTCTAGCCTACCAACTTACTCGGATTCGAAAGAGTTTAACTCAAGATGTTGAAAGTTGGATCAAAAAATTTGTGTGATTTCTCCCGATATAAGATCATACCACAAAGAATACCTAGTTAAAGACGACCTGCTAATTACTCATAATTTTTTACTATGTGTCAACTCGTAACGTAATCATATTTCCCGTCTCATCTGTCATCTTAAATGTTACTCGCACCTCAAATCTAAATTTTATCTTAAGTGTTCAAGCACTCATAAAGTAACTAAAATATTCTACAATGTTTCAAAATAGAATTTATTAATTCTCGCTGATAAGGGGAATACTCTCAATAAATTTCAAGTCCTTTGCCGCGAGCACTAACAACTTTTATTTCATATCTTAGAATATGCTTACCGGAATAAAAGACGAGTAAATCCTCCAAATAGTCAATCAACCGGACAGCGTGTTGAAACCTAATCTCCACAGATCAAGGAGGCACGCAAGAAAACTCCCTCGTACTTCCCTTTAGCACTCTTTCTGTTACCATAACCTCATCTATTCAATTCTCTGTCGCTTTTATACGAATTAATTATATCTATTCACTCTTTTTCTAAAGCTTATTTTATTTGCATTTCCACGTTTCATTTGATTGAAAGAAGTCGGAAACCTGAACACAAAATGAAAAATGAAACCTAATTTGTTAGTTAAGGGAAGTTTCGAGAATAGCTATAAGCTGTTAACTACTCACTATTTATTTCAATGCTATCTTCATTACTCTTTCACTACTAACTTGATGTTCAATGCTACTTCGCTTTTATATGAATTCCTTTACATCCATTCACTACACTTATAACGTTTATCTAATTTGCATAATCACATTTCATTTGGTTGGAAAGATGCTGGAAATTTAAATATAAAATCAGAAAGTAAACTTATATGTTAGTTAAGCCAAAGTTTTCTAATAGCCTCCGTTACAGAATGAGAGAGACTTATATTTGAAGTATGCTGTGCTGTATGTACGTAGTGACATGATTAATATATTTCTATTCTCTGAATTGTACGTTTATGTGATATAATCGATCTTGCGTATTTGAAAACAAATCGGGAAGTTAAAACTTTAGAAAATTACTATGCTTAGAAAACATCGGGCATATGAAGGATATCGGAAATTGTAATAACACATGAATAATTCTAGTCATTATTTTAATATTATCGTAATTAATTTAATTACCATACTAATTACTTAATTAATTACTTAATTTTGAAGATGAGAAAAAGAAGAACTCGTATTCTAATTCAATTTAAAGAAAATTTAAGGCCTTTGTGTAAGAAAAACAGTTTTTAATTGCTTGGAAAATTTTCCTCTTAATTGTTAAAATTGAAGCTATCTCGAGATTATTAAAATTTAAAATTATGCATAGAATAATTAATGCACTTCAAAAATATAAAAGACATCGAAATTATATGGTTATCTTACTACAAATTCTATTGTTTCAACTTAACCCTTTACCGTAAGAAAAAAAAGAATTGAAACTTTTTACTAATTTTTCGCATATTCTTTGGAATAGATTTTCAATAATAATAGTAAAAGTTATTTAAAAATATTATCTAATTTTGTTCACAATATTATAATTACTATTTCACACACTTATTTTTAGTTAATCAATTATTGTAGAAAATAAAGTAATATTCGAAATTTAATTAAGTAAAATCTGATTTAAAATAAATACACATTTGATAAAAAAAAAAACATAAAACAATGCGTGAAGTAAATTTATGCATTACTAATTATTATGATAATTATATTACTATTTTAATTCAGACTGGTTACTTCAAACAAAAATAAAACACTGACAATTCCACGACTTCAAACAAAAAAGTTACACTGACAAAAACAAATACCGACTGAGAAGATAACCTTTCTCTCTATATATTTATATAACATTTAGTCTTCTGTTACTTTGTACTTTGTTTTTAAGATCTTCTGTTTACTCTAAACTGTTACACTCTATAATCATTCTGTTATCAACGATTGGCATGAAGCTTACGAAGATAATAATATTGTCATGCTGCATAAATATTTCGCTACAATTAGCAATAGGTGAACGAATTTTTGAGAAGATGTTAGAAATAAAACTTCAGTCAATATAGTAATTCTATATTGATTCAATTTAATAATATCTTTCCTGATATTTATCTTTACAAGAAAAGTTTACGAAACAACTTTCAAAAATGGATCATGTAAGTTGTTAGGTTTAAGATATTTATCATAAATTTGGAAATTTGATGAATTTTATAGCAATTATTATAGCATTCGCTAGAATCTTAGGAATATTGATAAGAAATATTATAATTGGATTTCACTATATGTGTAAATAAATACATTTTTTATTCTTAATCAATAATCATGGAATTGAGAAATTTGTAAGTGAAAGGGCGATAAGCAGAAATATTTATGTAATTCAATATAATTTCAGTCTGACAATTTATTAAATTTTAATGGAAAAATTAAATGATTTTTTTTTGATAATACTCTTTTCGTTTTTATCAGTTTAAAAAATAATCAATAAAAATGATCGATATCCTCCATTGGTACAAAGTTTTATATAACTCAAAGAAATCTTATTACACCAAAATAGCCTTCCTTTAGTGTAATAATAAATATATATTTGCAGAAAATTTGTCTTGAATCTTGTTTATTACTGAATTAATTATTTTTCTTATTAACTAAAATGGACACCATAGATCAGTTTAGAATTAAAGGAATATCTTAATTTTTTTTTTGTTAAGGGGCGACATATTTATGAAAACAATTTTAAAAGATAGAGATTCGTAAAACATGCAATATTTTAATATGTGTGTGTTTTATTAACTCGACTTCCTCTACCTTTTAAAATAATTTATACCAATAACAATTAAAAATGGAGATGAGTTTCATTTATTTGTAAGAAGTAATAGAAATCTATAAGGAAACGCCGCGTCAACAGAGAGCAAAATAAATTATTTATAAATACATGTACATTAAGACATATGCATGACTCAATTTCAGGTAATAATAATTATTTCTCATTTAGTTCTGTAAGTTTTCTTTCTGAATATATTTCTAATTCTCAACACTAATAAAAAGTATGTCTTTCTACGTTCTACTTTGGTAACTAATTTCTTTTAACATACAATATTTCAATCAGTATAATAGATGACCTTCAGAATAAAACAGCAATACTTACAAGATACACAATATAGGGGACAACGAGAGTCACCAGCATTGCTACCGTACTGCTCATTCCCATACCGAGGGATCTGACAACTGTAGGATATAACTCGGAGCTTTGCTGGTATGTAGCCATGAATGTTCCTGCTGCACAGTACTTTCCAAGCATAGAACTAATAATATCATTATAAGGAAATTCTGAAAAGTAATTAACCTTTGTAATAAAAACAATACGATAAAAAAATGCTAAGATCATAAAGATTTAATTGAAATATTTTAAAAAAAATGTAATAGTTAAGATTATTAAAATGTGATATTTTCAAGTTTTGTGAGATTACGCGACTTTTATAATTCATATATATATATATATATATATATATATATATATATATATATATATA
>BMAW01087746.1:1167764-1204077 GCA_019974015.1 Nephila pilipes
TATATATATATATATATATATATATATATATATATATATATATATATGTAGAACCCTAACTACAGAAATGGGGTACATGGCTCGTTTTAAAGATGTCTAGGGGTTTTCCGGATTCAAATAATAAAATGGATTTTTAAAAGATGAGATTTAATTAAACTATTGTTATATATATATATATATATATATATATGTGTGTGTGTGTGTGTGTGTGTGTGTGTGAGAGAGAGAGAAAACACACTCGCGCGCGTATAAAAAAAAACAAAAAAAAAAAAAAAAAAAAAAAAAAAAAAATTAAGAGTATAACCAAAAATAAAATTACAAATATTATCTATATGTGTGTAAGATTATTAACTATCTATATGAAACAAAATAATTCTCTGTGTGGAAATTTATGAGTGAGAAATGAGACTTTATTAGCTGAAGATCTAGTTTTACCATTTTTAGGAAAATTTTGTTTTCGAGAAATTTCAAAGATTACTCAAATACATACATTTTTTTTAAATAAAAATTCTCTTCACATTAATTAATACCAGGGGATATCTTGAAATTGAATTTTTAAATAGAATTTCACTCAAAACTCCCCAAGAAATATACAATAAAAAGTTTTTTCTCTTAGGGTTCTGCTAATATTTCAAACGTAATGTTTGCACATAGCAGAGATATCATAATCCAAATGGTAAAGTAACCGTCTGGTTAGAGGCTCTTTTCCACTAATATCATTGTGATGAATAATAATAATTATTCCCTTTGAATATAACTGTTCTTTAACATGTCTTCATTATCTGTTAAGTGAGTGAGCAATTCAGCAATCAACGTCATCTCTGGAGACAGCAGTTCAGAATTACAAGCTCAGCCGAGCCAATATCTTACCATGAAGCTAAATAGAGACATTAATCCATGTAAACAAATGGAATGAACAATAAGTGGATAGTCTGTATTATATGGATGTTGCTACATGCTTTGCCAAAAGGGATTTATAAGCTCGCCAGACATGCAATAATACCAACTATTAGCGGCTGTTGATGTATATATATATATATATATATATATATATATATATATATATATATTATTTCTTGTAATGTGAGAGCAAGATATTCTGATGGGAGCTTTTCACAAATTCAGACGTATTCGAGAATATGAGAGAGATACGATGTAAAACCTTTGTGAACCTGCGTGAAACTTACCTCAAATCTATTTTTTTCATTTGTTTTTAATAAGTCATCCCACTTATTTGAATTTATTCTAAGCCACTGCAACTCTACTAACATTGCCTTTATTGGAATAGTTAACCGTTGACTTCACAGACACAGCTATGCAACTTATTAATTCAGAAGCAGTAAGCTTGCAGTGAGTGAATCGAAAGCAGATATGATAATACCGCGTTTAGATAATAAACATCGATTTGAGTATTATACTTTAAATGTGAATCCAGTTTCAATGTAAAAGTATTTTTAAGTCTATATAAAATAATATATTAATTTATTTTCTTTCTGAGAATAAAAAGTGTGTGCTAAAAATGTCTCATAGACATTATTATAGATATTACCCCAGGAAATTTAAATACACGAGATTATATAAAATATTTGGGAAATATATTCTAAAATTTTAATATTATTTGGTTATGAATAAATAGCTTTTTAAGGTGCATGTTCTGTTGCTAATTATTAAATATTTTCCTGGCCGGACATTAATATTTAAAATGGATAATTACTATTGGATTAGGAAATAGAAATAAAAATAATTTGATAAAAGCATGGTACACCTTTAACAGCTTCCATTATTCTAATTAAAACTAGACAAGATTGATATCATTATCTGTATGGTTAAAAGGAAACTTAATTATAATGTTAATGGATTAATTAATTTTTTTAATTAATAAGCTATAAAAAGTTTCTTTCATGGTATATATTTTTCGTTGAATTAAAAAAATAACACTCTTAACAGTTTATTTTTAAAATTTCAGCTCAATAATTTGTTCTAAATATATTTTCAAAACCACCATAAGGTGGTCATGAATGGAATCATCGTTATTAAACGATTCACCTACAAATTATAATGTCTGAATTCTAATCACTTTTGAGAAAATTTAATAATTTTGTATAATTTATGATTACAAGGGGTTAATAAAACAAAATTCTTCGACTAAATGAAAAATCAAAGACCTTTTAATGCATTTCTAATTGAATTCTAATATCATTATTAAAACATATGGAGCTTATAGTCATATATTTTGAGTCACGCAAGTAAGTTGATTTAGTATAGATTTGTGTGGGTAATTTACAACAGTTAAACTATTATAATTTGCATTAAATGATAATTTTATCATAATCTGACTAATATAGTAGATTAAATGCTCTTCAAAATATTGTATTTTTAAAAATAAAAGCTACCATACGACAATATGAGAAAATATTTGAATTCTGTAAGATTGTAACAAAAGAGATTTAAAACTGATTTTTATCATTCTTGCTATGAAAAAGTAAAACCTAAAAAAGGGATATCGTCTTCAATTTTTTATTTTCTTATTGTTCTTAATGGTTGAATTTTATTTTCAAAAATAAAAATAAAAAGATCTAACTGCAAACTGTATATTTATTAAAAAAAGAATCAACTATTACTTCCATAACAAATAAAAATAAAACAACGAAAAAATAATAATAGGTATGAATACACTGTTCATTGAACATTCAAATTAAAAGAACTAAAAATAATAATTGCTTAAGATTGATCTAGTTCTTCAGCGCACGAACTCTCATCTCGAATATAATTTTACCACCCATATAATTTTTCCTCCGTCGAAGATTTTATTTATTTGAATGTAATAAAACACAATTTTATTTATCTAATTCAATTGACAGAATTGGTTTCACATTCTTTTCCGATCTTTTAATTTTTGTTTATGATTCATTACAAATTTGTGATTCAAAAAAATTTATTTGTTTGTGATCCATTTTGGTTTATGATTCATAATAAAAAAAAAATTCAGTCACCAAAGTCAAACGTAAACAACTAAGATTACAAACAACACTTAAAGTCAGATGTTCCAATGAATTCTGGAAGTAACTTTCGCAACTTTGAGATTACCAAATACAAGCTGCTTACATGGCTCACATATATTATAAGATCATTCTCATTTCACTTGAAAAATTTCTGATTATATTTATATTTAAAAATTCTCAAGTTTTTTTAAACTATTTTTAGGTTGTTTGATATTTATTATGGCTTAAAAATATTAAAATTAAACCTTTTCTCTTTAATTATTATTATTTCCGAATAATTTTAAGGCAACACGCTTGATGAGAATAACAAAATTTATTCCTATCAAATATCGAAATCAAAAAAGTTATGAACACAATCAGTAATATAAATCTTATCCTCCAGCGATAGTGTTACAGAGAGAATTTTTCTGATTCATAAAATGAGTGTTCTGCTTAAGGATTTATCATATTATTACTTTTATTTGTCATATAATCATCAAATCTCTCTAATAGTCTCGTAAAGATTGAAGATATTTCTAATAATAATTTAGAAATTCTTTTTAACCTTTTATTCAACAAATATTGCATCAAAATATATTAAATGCATAACTAATATAAATTTAAAAATGAATAAATGTGAAAATATAGCACATACATCGTATATTTTTAATTGGAAATTTTCTACATTCATAAACATTCACATTACGATAAATTAATAAAAATGTACATATTGATTTATCTAAATTAAATATCAGGTACGATTATCATGAGGTATTTTATTTATTTAATTTTGTTCTTTTCATTGTAAAATATTTTCCTTATATCAATATTTCTATAATATTTGAATATATTAGAAATATAAGACTGATCTTAACAATTGATTTCCGTGTTAGTAATTTACATCGAAGACATCAGTAATATTGATTATTTTTTATTCTCTCTCTCATTCTATTTTTCACAATCTACTTTAAATGGAGAAATATTTTTCTAATATTATCATCTTGATAAATATGAAATACTCAACACTTTATTCCGTTAGATTCATTGAAGGAATTTTAAAATCTTTAGGATAAAAAAGCATCAAGATTGATTCTAGTACAGACATGATATCTCGCTAAAGCAAATTTATTCATAATAATCGATACAAATATTCACAGACTTTATGACTCTGCATTAATCCTTTAAATATGTATTTAAATATATGAGAGATCTAAAATGAGAAATTCACTCGAATTCACATCTTACAGAATTCTCTAGTGTCATTAAAATCCAAATAATAGGGTTTCGTTTCTCAGACACGGATAATGATACTCAATA
The DNA here is from genome assembly GCA_019974015.1 of Nephila pilipes. Taxonomy (NCBI): domain Eukaryota; kingdom Metazoa; phylum Arthropoda; class Arachnida; order Araneae; family Nephilidae; genus Nephila; species Nephila pilipes. The sequence continues at coordinate 1,172,063 of BMAW01087746.1, forward strand.
ATATTTCATTTCTCTCCATTTAAGGTAAGATTTAAATTTAAATAATATAAATCTCTAAACGTGGAATTAAACTAAATTTTAAAATGCAATGTTACCATTGAAATATTGATTTATTAACAAAAATAAAACTTAATCTTTCTCTTAACTTTTTTAAAAAAATTTGTAATGCTCTATTAACGATATCTTACCAATGGCCGCCAGCATACAAACTGCACCACTGAGAAGAAAGCCAATCACAGAACACCATCTACGGCCAAAACGCTCCATGATGTACCAACTGGTCAAATAACCAGGTATTTCAACAACGCCTAAGAGAAAGAAATTGATGAATTCATTCCCCGCCAAGTTCGATATATTCAGTTGAAGTCCGTAATACGCCATAATGTTAGCCATCCTAAAATTAAAAAAAAAAAAAAAAATTCATACATACGTATATTATGATATATGTATATATATATAATCCTGTAAAAATAAGATATGGATTGTTCTAATTATTTAATAGTGGCTTCCAATTGCTACATTATTCTTATTTATATAACGCAATTCTATTCGATCCATAAGAATGACTATATCGAAGATTAAGAACCTTGCAAGAAGAGGAGCTGACTTAATTCTTTTTTGATGAATTTTTAATACAATTTGATTACTAAGGGATGTATAAGATATAAAATATTTTGGAAGTTTGGAGATCCTATCCCAAGAAATTAAATTAGTACCCCCTAATAAAGGACACCCAACGGACCAGGCCTTTTGTCCCTTACATATATTTTTTTTATCATAATTATCTATATTTACTTAAATATTCATAAATAATTATTCACATTGGTTTTGTATTGTATATTAATTCAATAATTACAATATAACCATTTACTTTTAAATTTAGAATTTGAGAAGTCCTTTCTTCAAAAGGTACATAATAAAAAATGTAATTTAATTAGAAATACAAGTAGTATCAAGCTTTAAATAATAAATTAGTAATATTATCACAAGTAATTATTTGAAATTGTAGTTAATAAAAAATAAAAATTCTCTTAGTTAAGAAATGCTTAATTACTGAAAAAATGTATGAAATGAGCTATTGAGTTTTGTATTTATAGAAATTTACTGAAAATAATCCACTACATGGATTTGATTGAAAGTCCGAGTATTACAAGCCCGTTGATATTAAAGTCGTTACGACCTTAAGTTCTTCACTATCATCAACAGTTATCAAATCTTTTTTTAAAAAAAATGGGAAGTGTATTTTAAGGCATCTGTTACATTTTTCGTCTGTCTCGTCTTCGTCTTCCTCACTGCTTTCCAAGCCATTTTTGACAAAGCTCATATCATTAATTACAGGTGAAATAAAATATTTTGTGTCGTTTCATTGATGTCTTCAATACACAAACTTTCATCGATTTCTAAATATTCTTGCATTTGTGCACTGTCTCTGATTTTGAGTACTGGCAACGAATTTCATCTAGAATGATCAACAAGTGCAGCAACATTCAAGGGAGATATTTAAAAAAATAACATAGCAAAATGAAGGAAGTTTCAATTTTATTCATAATGAGTAATAATGCAAGATCGTACAGGATTGGTGAGAATCATCATGAATTAGAGAAATGATAATGTGAAACACTTGAACATCGATTCCCTTTCCAGCTCTGTGACTATTTGCTTGGTTTCAATTTCGGATACTGTACGACAGGAAAAAAATATGGAGATATCTCTGCATCAAGAAAGTATTTAAAAAACTTATTTTCAATTAAAATAAAAATATTTCCTAATACTGAGGAAGTAATAAGAATTTCGTGGATTTCAATATGTGTATTAGCTTCCCATTTCACTTTATGAATTTGGAATAAAAAATACATTTGTGGTTGTATAATTGCCACAGAATTTTCAACAGAAAAATGGCATTGAGGCATTTTTTCAATATCTTGGTTCAATGTTTAGTTTTTGAAGAAATGTCATTTACATTTGACATTATCATCTTCGTATTTAAGCATTCGTGGTCAAATATAATTACATCAGAGATATTTATAAATATCTTTAAAATAAGGTGCCCTATTGTGGTTACTTTTTCTCTGATTACTTAAGATTTTGATGGTTTAGTGGTGTAAATTTTTGATGGTTGTGGTGGTGTAAGGATTATTATTCTTTATCACACTTTTTTTGCAAGTACTTGCAAAATATTTAGTAATTTGTCATTCAGGGGAAATTTCATTTTCTTAACCATTAAGTCGTACTATTGAGAATATTCTAGACCATGAAATATATAAAATATTTTGATTTTACGAAGAAACTAAATATAAATTCATTGAAAACTCTTTTTAGTTTGATTTCAATATCAATTTCTTATAAAATAAACAATATTATTTACTGAGAAATAAAATTATTAATAATATTATAAATTACTAATACATCTTTAAAGTATTTAAATTAAAATTAGAATTTTTTTAAATAAAAATACATAATAATATAATGACTAGAGTATTATTTTGAGACTTTTCTGTCTTCTACTTGTCTTTATTTAATTTATAGACAAATTAATTATTGAAATCTAATTAAGGAAGTGAAGGATCTGATAAGGAAGTAAATGACATATCTTGAAATAAAGATAAATATCACAATTGTGAAATATATTTACTCATTTCGTGATACATTTATTATGTCAAAATATTTCATTGAATAAAATTTATTGAAAATATTAATCTAAAATCTGTTGCAAGCAAATCTAAAATCTGTAATGAGAATAAAATCATCTTAATGTTTAAATCAATCGAATTTTATTGCATAAAATTTTTACTTACCAACAAAATGTTATGATAATGAATTTCTTTCTGAGCTGAGGGTATCTCAGTAAATCCATAGAAGAATTTTGGACATTATCCACAGTTTTCTCTTTTTTCATTTTTTCTCCTAGTTTCTAAGAGAAAAATGATGGAATATTTTAAAATTTTATTCCTATCAAAACTTTTATTTTCATTTTTTCTCTCAATACTATGATTACTATACTTTATAAATGTCAAAGCATTATAACGCGTATGTGAAAACATATGTGACGTAATCCTATTACTTGTCTCGTCTGTCATCTGAAATGTTACTCTAATCACAATATCTAAATTTCAATTTAAAATCAAGCACAAACAAAAGTGATTAAAATTGTCAATTACATTTAAAAATTGAGTTTATTTATCTTCTAATAAGAAGAATGCGTTCAAACGGTTTCATTTATCTATCAGTGAGTATTAACAACTTCTGTAACATATCAAAGAATACACTTACATGAATATGATGCGGATACATCCTTCAAATATTCAATCAACCAGACAGCATTTGGTCCTAATCTCAACAAATCACGATTTTCAGTTCATCAAATAAATAACTCCAAGAATTAGTTTAAGGAAAACGCATGATGGAGCCCCAGATAAATATATTTTTATTTTGATTTAATATCAGTTAGAAAATAAATAAGGAAAACAAAGTATTTTTGTAACTACATTCGGTTTGACGGCTGTAATAACAATAATTCACAATTCACATGTACAGTACCTATCGAAGAATAATTTTGCAATAGAGCTTCGCTTGTTTTTTCAAGTCACTCCGAGAGTAATGAATTTTTTGTGTCGGAGGATTATGTTGAACTACATGGTATCTCTTACACGTAAGGTTGCCAAAATTGATTGGTATTTTTCATTAATACCAGCATAATTCCTTTTTTGTCCAACGAAATTCCATTATTTACGCATGCTATTTTACGGGAAAAGATTAATTTTAGTATTGTGTGTGCTATATATATATATATACCGGGTGGTTATAATTAGTTACACTATTCAGAGGCCTCTAGAACCCATTCTGCTAATTGGATTTTGATGAAACTTGGAATACATGCTCTATGGACCATGGGGGAAAGATTTCTGCAATAAAAAATAGTTAATTTTGACCGCTAGAAGGAAATGTGTTGCACAAAGAAGGACATAAATATATGTTAGAATCTTTAAAATTTATTCAATTACAGAATATGCTCAATATATGGTCCATTGACATCAATAATGTGTTGAAAGCACATTATAGCTTTTTCAATGATAGCGCGAAACAACTCACGAGGGATTTCAGCCACATGGGGTATAATGCTAGCTTTTAAATCAGGTAAAGTCCTAATTCATCCTCTATAAACACGGTCTTTTAGAAACCCCCACAACCAGAAATCACAGGGGTTTAAGTCGGGTGAACGAGAGGGCCTAGCATCCGGAAAATGACAAGATATTACACGATTATCACCAAAGTTAGCACTAAGCAGTACCAATGTGAGGAGTCGCTCCATTATGCATAAAAATAGTGGTTTGCAAACATTGTCGTTCCTGTAAAGCAGGAATGATCTGCTGTTCAAGGAGTTCATTGTTCCGTGCACTCGTGACAGGGCATCTTTTAGGACCTTGTGGAGTGAGAGTTTCAAAGAAAAAAGATCCGTGGATAATCTCAGCAGTAAATACACACAAAGCAGTCACGTAAACAAAATGCAGTGGTTGTTGATGCAGGACATTAGGAGGTGAAGTACCCCATATGTGGCTATTTTAATTATTCACAGCTCCATTTAAATAAAAGTGTGCCTCATCTGACCATAGAATTTTCCAAGGCCACGCGTCATTCAACTTCCATTTTTGCCAAAAATCGGCAAGCGAATTCAAGGCGTGTTTTGTGATCTTGAGGTTTCAGCCTTTGAATCACGTGTATTCTATACGGAAACCATTTTAAAATATATTGCAGAATTTTTCGTACTGTCGATCACGGAATCTCAAACTCGCGTGACACTGATCGCCCACTTGCTGAAGAATAGATGGAACTGCAGGCTCTTTTGACCACAGCAGTAGCGACTTCGACAGTTTCAGTCCCAACCGGTTTCCGTCTTCTTTCGGGCAGCACACCCAAATCTCCAATCTCTTCAAATTTCATGATAATCTTCTTCAAACCAGTCCTCGATATGGGGCCTTTTCGCAAATCTCTTAAACGCCGATATTCATGCAGAGCAGCTAAGTGGTTGCTGCCGTTCTGATAAAACAGTTTTACCAGTAAAGCTCGATTTTTTTTGTAAGGGCATGATTAACGATGACAAACGCACGCTGAATGATTTTCTGGCTATGACTGCAAGTTTCTATAGAGGTCTTACGGATTTGCATAAGGAATATTCAATAAAAACCACCTGGTAGTCAAAATTTGTACTACTTCTTTTTATTGCAGAAACCTTTCCTCCATGGTTCAAGGGGGAAGAGTTTTGCATACCAAGGTATATTCCAAGTTTCATCAAAATCTGATAAGCAGAACAGGTTCTACAGACCTCTGAATAGTGTAACTTTAATTATAACCACCCACATGGCTGCTTAAATTCCGGGTGTTAAAAGTCTGTTCTCATTTTCCAGTAAATAATCTTGAAGCTTTTGGTGATTCATAACTAGAATATCAAAACCCATTTGATAATAATTATATAAAAATATAATTTAATTATATATTTGTATCGTTTTTGTTTGAAAATAATACTTTTAAAAATACTGTTACAGAAAGGAAAAAGGAATCTAAATATGTTTGGTTGGTTTGAATTAAAATTGTTCTTGAACTGCATGAGAAAGTTATTAGGGAAAACTATATAATCCTGGCCAAGTGGAAGATTAAGATACTTAAAATGGTTCCTCATTCCCGTAATTTTCACATCCACCACGTGAAGACTTCGATCCTTTTATTTAATGAACGAAAATCATTTTGAAATTGCTCGATGGTTTTTAATAACACCAGAACTCGCAACTCAATTAGTTTATTATTGTTTACGAAGTTTGTGAGATCAACTGCTAGTCTATCTCAAATGATAATTCTAAACAATTCGAAATCTCAACAAAATGAAAACAAAATTGAAAGTGTGTCTTTACATAAAAAAATTAAACAACAGTTGTAAAAAAAAATTAAAGTAATAGGGCTCACGAAAACAGTAGTAGTGTCCCATTTGTCCCCATTTGTTGATTTTCTAAATAAATAATTAAAATGTATTGAATGTGTAACGATATTTAATGCATACACTCTTTGAGAAAGATAATGCATAATTTACACCAAATGGTGCCAAACAAGCACACACTTTACAAATTCGTATCTTTGCCATCTATACTAAATATAGCTAAATATTACCTTGTCTTGAAAAAAAGTTGAAATAAAAAACTTATATATAATAAAATGAGGATCGAGTAAAGGTTTTTGAAATTCAGTTTTATTCTCCGTAAAGATCTTCGAACTTTCCTTAAATCACCAGAGAAACAGAAAAGCACTGAATGACATATTAATTTTTGAGTTTTTTAGATGAATTTGCAATATTTATTTTTTTGTTGAAGTCGAAGAATTTTGCAAAAAAAATGAATATGTTTTTCTTAAATTATGTAAAATAAATGGCTCAAAAAATATGAACTTCTTTTGATTTTTCTCTTACCTATATATACAATTTTGATATTTCTAAATTATTTGGAATTCTTAAAAAACGTGTGTACTAAATTTTATTAAAAAAATTTCTTGTATCCATTTCTAAATTTAAATGGATCTATAAGGTGTTTAATTTTCATCGTTAAAATTACCGTATTTTGGAAATTGGTTCCACAACCTGGTATTAGTTGACACCCGTTAATCAAGTATACAATAACGTATCAAATATCTTCAAATAAAACAAATATTTTGTACGAAGACCATATGTACCAACTTCAATAGTCAGATGTCTAAAATTATTGATTAAATTATGGTCTATAATTGTGTAAAATTATCTAACTTTTTTTTCTGAATTCAGAATACTGTAGAAAGTTTTAAGACTTTCAGTTTAGAAAAGATAAGATTTATTTCTCGAATATATTACTCAGCAAACGAATTTTAATTTCGCTGCAATGGGAAAAATTACAGAAAAGTGATAAGTTAATGCAATTTTTTTTTTTTAAAAAAATTACTGAAATTGTATTATATTTGTAAGTTTACCAAGAATAAGTAACTTCTTTTATAAGCGAATGTTACGCTGGGCCCTCCTTTCGGGCAAGTTAGTTTTGAGGTAACTGGGCTTTAAATTTAAACTATATTAATTATTATTTAAATCACATTTTAATTTTAATATAAGAAATTAGTCAAAATTCACACATTAATCACCTTAATTTTTTTTCGTCCCTGTTAATAACTCGCGTTTCTAAATTATGGCATCGTCGGAAAATCTTTTATTACTAAATTTGCATATTCTAAAATAACGTCTCTCTAATTCCATAGTCTCAGGAACGAGGAAATCACGCTTCCTGATTCTTCCTCCAGCCAAATTTGATTGCAAAAATAATAAATTCTGAAACTTCCATTAAATTAAAGTTTTAAAAATAGTAATTTTGATAAGAGGGTAAAATGTGTAATTTAAATTAGCACTGTAAATGTATGCCGTTGTTCTCACCCTTTTCTCTTCAACCAAGAATGAAGTAAAGTGAGCGGTGTTCTCCTTTTATAAAGAATTTCTCTGTTATATTGATAAGGATTATTGCTAAGATTACTATTATTACAAGATAAATAGATATTTGTGTTATTAATAAAGAATGAAATCCATTAAATTACTTTATTCTACATTATAAATAAATAAAACATTCCGATGTGAAAATAATTCTATAGTATAATTACGATATTTACATATTCAATCATTATTATGGAAACCTTTAATCATTATTCATTTGATAAACTTATTTTATTGATTTATTATATCTTTTAGCATATATGTTATGTGATAAAACAGCGAATTATAAGAATTAAAAACATGATTTCTTTGAGTCATGATAGGTAGTAGGTACCATCAAAACTATTCGCATCAAGACATTCAATAACTGTATACAGTTTCTGAAATGAGTAAGTAAAATGAGTAGTATAAAAATACCGTTTATCGCTATTAAAAAATGTATCGTTCCCCTTAAAGCTTTTAATTTGCTAACTAAATATTTTCTGAAAATTTTATACATTAATGATCATATAAACTTGTTATAATATTATTTATAATTTTATATGGAAAAGGTGTTCTTAACAATTGTTCTTAATTGTTTCAATAGATGTCGCCAATGAAATTCAATTCATCAAATGTAAGAATTTAAAAAAAAACATTTCTGTAAAAAAAAATGATTTTAAACTTTCCATTGAAGTTTTCTACTTTCATAAATATATATATATTTATATATGATTTATTTTTCATTTAGTGGATAAATAGCCAAAAGGCAACACAACAAAACGAGTTTTTTAAAATTTAATTTCAAACTTGAAATTTTTATCTGAGGAAATAAAACGAAAACAGTACAGCATCATGAGTCAGTATCATAAGATCTGAAAAAAAAATCTTAAAATACTAAAATTTTTATTTTAACTACATTGTAAAAAAAAAATTGTAACTAATTTGAAATATAATCATCACTTCCTATTTTATTATTCAAAATTAAATTCTGAAGTGAATTAAGTCTATTAAAAAAGAAAGGTAAAAATTTTTAACTTAAAATTTATTTCGTATAATCAGAACTTGGAGCTAAAAAATTTAATATTATACCGCGAAATCTGTATGCTCTTCAAAAAATTATAAGTATTTATAAGCCCTTTGTTCATTGAGATTGATTTCTTTCCACGCGAAGAGACTTCAAAGTTTATTCCATCCTATTAATTGGTAGTTTTATCGTCCGATTTCGATATAGCTTTTGAGACATTTTCGAAGTGAAGGATGCGGTGATGGCAGTCCTCGCTGTGTTCTACCGCTGAAAATAATTTACCTACGTATTCTTTTATTATCTGTATTTTCTAATTTTTTTGCGATTAGAAGCATTATCGCGATGACATCTTTTCCCGGCATCGATTCAAACATAAAATATTCCAATATTTTTTGACACCCTGTTTTCTTTAACCAAATTGCTTTTTAAATTGTGTAACTATACTAAGTACTTAAACATATATAAAACTTTGCTAATCCAAATGGTATAAAATCTAAACATCTATTACGACATTGTTAGTTGTTTAAAAAAGCTATATCCCAACAAAATTTATTTAATTAGGTGATATTTTATACTAGATCGTTCCTAAAATATCCAGATTTTGTACCATACATCCCATAAAACAGAAATAATAAGTAAAAACTTTAATGAAAAAAATTATAAGCTGCTGTGAATTCTTTAAATTAGCTTTAGTCATATATAAAAATTAAAAGTATTGTAACAGTAATTTAACGCTACCCTTCCATGTACTATTAAACGGTAGCCAGATGGCGCCACATGCTCTTTGGTTAGATGAAAGCTCGCTGGTTGGAAGGCGAGAGACTTCCTTTAGCAGAATGATGGGAAAGTGATGTTTGTGAATTTATGTTTTATATATGTTTTAGTCCTGTTTTGTGATGTGGAACGTGTCAAGTATAAAATAATATTTAATGAAATCTCCCCAAGCTGTTCACATTATTTGTCCTTGAAATAATAAATAACATTGAGGGATGCATTTAACTGATTTCACGTTTAATTATAATGAACTCATTGTTAAAATGAACACAAATTATTGTTTATGGAAAAATTCTGCCATTTGCCTACATCGAGACACCAAATAATCATAGTTGTTTCAACCAAACTTTTAAGGGTATTGTGGTTTGTAGAGGACTCAAAACAAATTATTATTATCCCAGATAAGACAAACTGCTACATTTTCGATAGGCAGATGACAATAAAATGTTTTCAACAAACTCTTAAATAAATAAAAAAGTTATCCTCCCAAAATATTTAAAATACTCCCAGATCAGAGGTCATAAAATGGCATCTATACCGACCAAACTTCGTGGGGGGCTGATATAGTATAATTAGGGTCGATGAACAACGAATACCAATGGTATTCAATCGCAAATTTATGGACAGCAACGCAGTACGCATACTTTCGTTTCATCCCATTTGTAATTACAATATATTAAGTAAAGTTTTTATAATAGATTATAGCTTATTTAATTTCATTCCCCGCATATTTTTTTTAAAATAATAAAAAAATCTACCGCTTAGTATACGTGTTTCTGTCATGGGGCTCATTTTCAGACTTATGAGAAATCATTCTTGCTCTATTTTTTTTTGTTACAAAAATAACCCAAATATAGAATCTTTAATCATGACTGTTTGATAAGCTTTGAGAGGAAAATGATGAACTATCAAACTAACTATTATTACACACCGAATTATGATAGTTGTCAAGAGTGTGTATACAAAAAAATTTGTTGAATTGTTTAAACAGTTATAGAATTTCTTTCTGAAATTAACCCAGCTTTTAAATGAAGAATTGTAAAATAATAAACAATTTTATTTGGTCGATGTATTTGCAAAGTTCAATGATATTCAAACACGTCACCCAGGAAAAAAAAATATATTTCTCTCATCAATTCAAGCACGAACAATTATTGCTTTCAAGATAAATTAAATTTTTAAATCTTCGTTGTTACACGTGAAGATTTTCAATATTTCTGATATTGACTACATTTAGATATAACCGACATAGAATTGAAATACATACAAATCATTCCAAAAAATTAAATGATGATTTCGAATTCAACTTCTTGGGAGATATTAAAAAATATAGATATCCCTGAATGAATTATCGAACTTTTCTCGATAATAGCGACCGTCATTTGCAAGACGAAGTAATTAACCATTATTTGACGTTGAAGTAAAAGATGCTTTTACTAATTTAAAAAAGAATAAACTTTAATTTTGTAACGAATATAAATATTACTCAAAAAAGATCCAAAACTTGCTAACATGGCATTTCCTTTTAATTGCATTCACATGTATGATGAACTGGCTTCAGTCATAAAAAAAGAATGCTATTTTAACAAAGAAGAGAAATAAATGGAAATATGGAGCTTCTTTGAGGCAATGTATGATCAGTTAACAACGTTTGATTATTGCTAATATATAGCTCTCAAGAGTTATCAAGCACATCCTTCTAAATGATTTGTATAAAAATTGATAATGAGAAAATCAAAGAGGAAAAAAAAAACTTCAACTGTTAAATTTCTTAAACTACTTGACTTATTTAAAAAACAAGTGTTTTTTTTTCTTTTTATTATTGCTTTTGCAGATGGGGGCCGATAAGAAAAATTTTAAAATTGGGGATGATCAAAAAAGTTTCGCGGCCCTGCCCTAGATCTGAACTAAGATTTATTCAGTACAAGGAATATATTGCAATTGTAAAGCTAAATGATATACAATTATGGGAACGGATTAGGCTTTGAAAATCACAAATTCTAAAAGTACTTATAGTACTGCTATTAGACCAATTCTTGAATATGCAGCTCTAGATTTGGCATGCTTCAACTGTTAAATCAAAGCCCCAAACTCCATTCAATACAGATCATCAAAATCGTAATCAACGGCTTTCTCAACTTGTTAACAAAAGGCTGACTGTTTGAAGTATAATCCTCTGAATGGGCAGATGCACAAGTTTGTCACTATTATGTCTTGACAACCATTACAAGGAAGACTACAATTTGACAGAGTCTAAAAAATGCAAAAGCAATTCAAAAAGAAGGATATCGGAAACAAACCTCAAATATTCCTCAAAGAGCCCTTTTTTTTTTTAAACTGTCACCCCTTGCTGATACTAACATTCTTAATTTACTCAACTTTGCTCATAAAAAAGAGAACCACGTTAACTTGAGTCAAAAGACTACCAATACAATAATCTCACAGAGAAAAATAACAGCTACTTGCAAAGATGGATTTTTTCAGATTAACTCATCAGTGAATAACCGGTAATTCTCTTTTATTCTTCCAAACAAGCAAAATGCTACACAAAAGCAATACTGGTTCTATTACCTCAATCCGAGAATTAATCGCAATCAAGAAGGCTCTCTCTATTTACCTTAGAATCGGTCATAGTTTCACAGTATTCCTCATTTTTTTTCAGCCCCAAAATCTGCTCTAGAGGCAGCCAAAAAATAGTTCAACTAACATCAACTGTCTACTAGTTTCAACAACCCTATACGAAAGTTATATGTGACTTTCAATGAATGTTACACGTGAGCGGCAATGAATACCAGCCAAGGAAGTGTCGAAATATGAACAGATGTCCTCTACCTTCACACTGATTGATAAACGCTGATGCTAAGGAGTAGCCTTTTCGTGAACCTCTAATAAAACCACCCCTAATTACAGAAAACTGTTTCCAGATGACAACATCCAAGTAATAGCAAGACTCGAGACAAATCAATACTACAAGCGTATGAGAATTCAACCTCATGATACATAACCTGTGCTGGCAGAAATTGCCCGGTGTTTATCTGACACCAGAACATATTTATAAAATGTCCTACCATCGCTATAAATCTGTTCTAACATGGCATTTATTTATTCCTACATGAATTTCTATAGCTCTGAGGCAGTTGGGATCTTGAAGTGTTGCTGTCATTCACAAGCACCTTTGAGACTACTATATATATCAGCATTATCCATGGAAACGACAAACAACGATAAGAGAAACAAATAATGCATTTTTCAATAAGCAAAACCTACTCTCTAAAAATTATTGCAATGAATTGTTTTCAACCACTGAATATGGACTTTCTAATATGTTGAGGAAAGTATGAAAACAAATGCTTAGAATTAATATATAAGCACATGTATTTTCATTTTTTTTTTTGGAAACTTGTAATAATTAATTTTAGCTATGCAAATTGCGAGTATTTGCACACATTACAAATTACTAGTAACTGATTTATTTAATCACAAACTGATTAAGAACTGATTCCTTACTTCTATTGATTTCAAGCTGAAATAATTAAAACCAGCTGAAATTAAAGCCAAAGAACTTTCGAATAACAGTGTACTTCATTTTCCGGTTTGTTCAATTTTCGAATGTACATTGACATTGTTCTAATTTCTCTTTTCATTGAAATCGGAAATCAAATGTTTAAAAATATCTAGACAGCCTAGCTATTAAGTTTGTGTAAGTGATATATAAATATTTGATGTCCAGTGCAGAATCTAGAAACCCCATTCTCGAGAAAGGCAATAGCTATTGCCTTAAACATCGTACTAAGTACAGAAGAAAGGTTATGCATTATAATGAGATCGATGTCAGCTCCACTTCTGCGGCAAACAGAGTTAACAAATTCCTACCTTGAAAATGGATGAGATACACAAAAAAGAAATCAATCACAAATTGTAGAGTACCTCAAATTTTAATACGAAAAGTCACTTTGCGCAATACATAATGTAAAGAACAGAACGTGCAAAAATGCTCGTTTCTTTGATCAATGATTTCAAAGCTGTGATTCAAAATCACGGACTGTAAGAGAAAAAAATGTCATTTTTCTGTCCAAAACAAACCAGCATTGTTGTTTTGTATTGCAACGCATGTTTCAAGGCTCGAAAGGACCTTTGATCAAATACCATGACAGGAAGCTTTTTATTGAGAATTTAAAATCATGTTTTCGAGCAAATTCGTCTCTCAAGACGCACCAATTCAACCTAAACTGTGTTTGATATGCGAATCCAAATTAAAGTTCGTGTATTATGCAAATAGGTATTATGAACGTTATCTTTATTCGACTCAGAAGTACAATAAAGAGATGGTTTGAACATGTCATTTGATGTAAGCAAGAAATATTAATATAAATAATAATAAAAAAGAATCGTGGTTGTACATTGTAGCTGATGGGAAGCACGTTGAACAACGGAAAGTCGCTGTTGATTCAGTGGTTATTCTATTCTCTTCTAATGCTATTCTAGCGTAACAGTATTTTAAATCAAATAAAAACAATTTATAATCACTCTTAAACGTTCGTTGCTTATTATTGTGCGCTAGGCGTCTTTTCTTTCTAAATCGAGGAATGCTTCGCATATCTTTGTATATTTAATCTTTTCTTTCGTATATCTCTACCATTTGCGAGATAGAAACGATGTTTGCTGAGAGGTGGTGCTATAACTGATCTCTTCACTAGCACATAAAAATTTTACTTTAAGCACCAATGTTTAAGGCAATAGCTGTCGCCGATCTCAAGTTAAGATAAGGATAGCGCCTGACTTAATAAGTACCTTTTGTATATATATATATATATATATATATGTTATATATATATATTTAAAAAATACTAAAAAGTAGGTTGTCTTTTAAAATTTTTTCATAGATTCATTAACGCTACAGATACAATGGATTTTGTTAATAGCACCTTAAGAATACAACGTAATCACAACTGTCTCTGGTTATATATGTATTAATTGAAATAATAATTTTCTATGTGAACAATAAAAGTGACAAGCATATTTAAAACAATTTTATTATCCAACAATTTCCATAAAATTACAAAACGTAACAGATATTTAAATCTATGCAATTTATTTTATCACTAAATAAAATGAATTGAAGAATGATGTTAAAATCTTCTAAAAAACGCTTTATTGTCATATATAACACATAACATCGTCCAATTTTAATAGACTGAAATACAAAATCATGAAACCTTCTACTATGTATGATGTTAACAATATACAAGTATATATGCGTAGTACAATCCAAATAAGTCTTACATGAGATCTAAAATCAGTTTATTAATTTAAAACTTTTTTTTTAAAAAAATACTATGATATGATTTCAGAGTTTCCAGTATCTTTTATTTAACAAACTGAATTTAAAAAAACAAATACTTTACACATTTTTCTTACATAAACTTTTCCAGAAAAATTATAAAAAGAAAAAAAAAGATAAGTATTCAGAGTAATTTAGGTATACCCCAAAGAAATTGTGATTGAACAATTTTCATTTTTTTGTAGGAGCGAAGAGCTTTTTTGAGTATTTCACATTAAAATATATAAAAAATATCGATCATGTTGTTGTATTAAAAAAATTCATTATGAATACCATTAACCTAATTGAAAAATGTGCACCTAACGACCTAACAACTAGCAACTACAATTTGATTAACTTGAACATGACACTACCCGAGCAAGAAAAAAATTATTGAACAACTTTGCATAAAATAATAGTATTGATTTAAAAGCATAAACATAAGAAAACAGCATATTTACAATAACAAGTTTTCTTCATATTAACTAAATGTTAGAACAGTTTGAAAGCTTTAATTTCATATAGGACCAAATTAATTGTCACTGCTGAAAAACTAATAATTTATTCCAATAAATATAATTTTCCTTCATTTTTTATCGGTCAATAATAATGTACCATTTAATGACCTCTTCTGTTTTTTTTGTTACCTTATTGTAAAAAAATGCAATAACGGTTTTTCATTTTAGATAATTCTGAAAAAGCTTCACTCCGCGACATGAAAGAATGATCTGCAATATCCTTAACGTGTTTTTTCTCGTTATTCATTTTATTTAACATAAATGAATATTTTAAGAAAATTCCTTCAAACACGTGACATACGTTTTTTTAGTAAAAGTCTTAATAAGCAGGTCACTTAACTTATTGCTATTATATATTCCTCAACTTTCGAAATACCATCATTTTAGTAATGCCTTCGCCTTTTGATAACAACATCATTGTTATCAAACACCATGTTTACGTATACCCTTTTTCATCTAAGTCTGTGTTTCCTGAATGAATTGGGGCTTTGTTCAAACTCTCATCTTTTATCATTCTTAAACTGCGTTCTTGAGTTTACCGATCATTTTTATCATCAATATTTTGTTACGTGTGTTTCTGAAATGGTGAAATCTTTCTTATGAATATCTTCGGGTTGACTCTTTGGTTGAAGCAGCGTTCTAACAGTGAATGGGTATGATTCGTTGTTATAATCCATCTGCTGAGTTTCTTTTCCGTATGTTTTGAGCTCCACTGTTCAAAACGTTCACAGAGTCGACTTCGAGACTTAATGTGTCTTTCCAGGAACGAATCTACATTTTGCAAGATTCGAAAGAAGCTCTTGCTTTGTATCTACTATTCTCGTCAATGGTTTCCATTGGCTTGACTTTAATCCAATAGAAGCAGCAATTTGTTCTCTGCCAACTGAGTGCCTCGCCTAAAATAAAAATTAAAACGAGGTTGTAAAATAAAGTATTTTAATGGAAAAAACTTGGTTAGATTAGAATCCCAGAAGTTTAGTTCAGAAATCTCAGAAGTTTAGCTCTCTCTTTTTAACTATTTAAGCATAAATGCCAGATTAAAGAAACTTCAGAAGACTTTTATTCATTCCGCCTTACAAATCAATAAATTAAAATAAAGAGTCATGATGTGACAAAATAATCAGAGAAATTACAGCACTTAAAACGTTTAGAATTAAAAAAAATAATAAACAGAAAATAAAATTAAGAACTACTTGAAGGTCTTTGAGTTAAAAAAAATAGTGATCTTATAGTTATTCTTCATAGGGACATCTTGATTACATATAAATTAATATAACGCATCAATCATTTTGTAAAGTATATTTAATTTCAGTGTATATCTTTATTTACCTGTAAGAAAATTTGCATTAAATTTATTGGTACGTGAAAAAATAAGGTTCATTATTTTATTGGTTAAAACAGGCGTGAGTACACAGTAATATGCCAATAAATAATCTCACATCAAATTTCTTTTATTGTTTCTAGATTCATATCATAAAATTTCTATATTAAAATAACAAATATAATTTACATGAAATGTTATAACCACCTTTTCTTACTGCTAGGGATCTAACGAATTAAATATTATTTCCTTCTTTTTTTTTTAATTTAAAATCATGAGTTTATAGTGTTTTATCTTCTGTACGAAAATATGAAAGTAAAATACATGTCTGAGCCTATAGAATAACATAGTCCCGGTAAAGTTAATCATCTTATATGTTGATGAGTTTATTTATGTCGGTCGACTTACAAAAGATATTTTGTGTTTGGGAAAGTATTCATCGTCGAAAAGGTTTTCATTAGAAACAGTTCAAATTTAATTATCTTATTTGTGTTTTCATTAGAAGCAAAACAAAAACTACATTTGAATGCTTTTCTCAATTTTTGATGAAGGATTGTTTAATGCTAAAAGTGTTAGTTGCCTTCAATCTGTTTCAACAAAACTCATTTAATTGCCTTGTTATTGGATATTTGGATTACATAAAGTTAACTTTAAAATTAGCAAGGCAAATTACGGATGACAATTTCAAACAAATTTTACAGAATTTTTCAAAAATATGTTGTAGAATTTCCGATTTCATCTTGACTGAAAAAAGAAAAATCCATCATAACAATACTAAAATTTACCTATTCCAAGAGAAAATTTCTGATTCAACCCAAACTGTTCAGCATCGGAGATAGTTTGCGGCAAATTTCATTTAAAGTCTCCGGCAAAAATGCAGCCATAATTCCAGCTACGATTCCTGAAAACTACAATGATGACAAAAGAATGTATTCCATAAATACTCTTGTCGAAAAGAGATTGTGGAATTATATGGCTTATTTTAAAGTGAAGCATTCTAACACATTTATTTAATTATATGTGAAAAGTATATACATTTAGAAGAAAAAAAAAGAAAGAAAGAAAGAAAGTAGGGAAGTGATGCTGTAACGCCTCCTTGTTATTTAACTCTATATTTATTACTCAATAGTTAAATTTCAATTAAATAGTCACTAAAATACTAAAAAATGAAAACAAAGAAGATGATAATAAAGATTATTTTATTAATTTTTTTGAATAATGAAAATATATTTGCTTCCTCTCTTGTCAATCGATCGTCAACACGCCTGAAATATATAGTTTGAATCAATGTTCAGCTCTACTAACTTACTCGGATTCGAAAGAGTTTGAAAGATGCTGAAAGTTCGATCAAAAAAATTTGTGTGATTTCTCCCGATAGAAGATCATACCACAAAGACCCCTAGTTAAAGTCGACCTACAATTACACATAATTTCTCACTATGTGTCAATCAATGCAATCATATTTCCCGTCTTCGTTCGTCATCTTAAATGTTACTCGAACCTCAAATCTAAATTTTAATCTTAAGTGTTTAAGCAATTGATAAAAAAGTGAATTAGACTATTCTATTATGTTTCAAAATAGAATTTATTAATTCTCTGATAAGGGGAATATCAATCAATTTCTAAGTCCTTTGCCGCGAGGACTACCAACTTTATATCATATCAGAATATGCTTACCGGAATAAAAAGACGAGTAAATCCTCCAAATAGTCAATCAACCGACAGTGTTGGGACCCCACAGATCACGGAGGCTCGCAAGAAAACTTCCTCGCACTTCACATTAGCACTCTTCTATTACCATAACCTCATCTATTCACCTCTGTCGCTTTATACGAATTAATTATATATATTCACTCTTTTCTAAAGCTTATTTTATTTGCATTTCCACGTTTTGTTTGATTGAAAGAAGTCGAAAACCTGAACACAAAATGAAAAATGAAACCCATTTGTTAGTTATGGGAAGTTTCGAGAGTAGCTATAAACTGTTAACTACCAATTATTTATTTCACCGCTATCTTCATTACCTTTCACTACTAACTTGATGTTCAATGCTACTGCTTTCATATGAATTCCTACATCCATTCACTACACTGCAAGTTTATCTAATTTGCATAATCAAGCATTTCATTTGGTTGGAAAGATGCTGGAAATTTAAATATAAAAATCAGAAAGTAAACTTATTTGTTGTTAGCTTCGTCTTTTTCTAATTCGTTACAGAAATGAGAGAGAATTTATATTTGAAGTATGCTATGCTGTATGTACGTAGTGATATGATTAATATACTTATTTGAATTGTACGTTTATGTATAACGATCTTTATGTATTTGAAAACAAATCGGGAAGTTAAGACTTCAGAAAAATTACTATGCTTAGAAAAACATCGGCATAAGGAAGAATATCGGAAATTGTAATAACACATGAATAATTTAGCTCATTATTTTAATATTACCATAATTAATTTAATTACCATACTAATTACTTAATTCATTACTTAATTTTGAAGATGAGAAGAACACGCGTTCTAATTCAATTCTAAAGAAATTTAAGGCCTTTGAGGAAGAAAAACATTTTTTGTAATTGCTTCTGGAAAAATTTTCCTCTTAATTGTTGAAATTGAAGCTATCCTGAGATTATTAAAATTTAAAATTATGCATAGAATGATTAATGCACTTCAAAAATATAAAAGACATCGAAGTTTTTTTTATGGTTATCTTAATACAAATTTGGCTGTTTAATAAAGTAAATTCGAAATTTAATTGCTATAAAAATCTGATTTAAAAATAAATACACATTTGATAAAAAAAAAAAAAAACATAAAACAATGCGTGAAGTAAATTTATACATTACTAATTATTATGATAATTATATTACTATTTTTTAATTGAGACTGGTTACTCCAAACAAAAAATAAAACATTGACAATCTCATCGACTTCAAACAAAAAAGTTAAGAATTGACAAAAAACAAATACTGACTGAGAAGATAACCTTTCTCTCTATATTTATATAACATTTAGTCTTCTGTTACTTTTGCACTTTGTTTTAAGATCTTCTTGTTTACTCTAAACTGTTACACTTGTAATCATTCTTTTATCAATGATTGGCATGAAGCTTAGAAGATAATAATATTGTCATGTTGCATAAATATTTCTACAATTATAATAGGTGAAACGAATTCTTGAGAAAATGTTCGAAATAAAACTTCAATCAAAATAGTAATTCTATACTGATTCAATTTAATAATATCTTTCCTGATATTTATCTTTACAAGAAAAGTTTACGAAAAAAACTTTCAAAATGGATCAAGTTGTTAGATATAAGATATTTATCTTAAATTTGATGAATTTATAGCAATTATTTTAGCATCCAAGAACCTTAGGAATATTGATAAGAAATATTATAATCGGATTTCACTATACGTGTAAATAAATATTTTTTTTTTGCCAATCACAATGACGGAATTGGAAATTTGTAAGTGAAAGGGCGATAAGCAGAAATATTTTATGTATTCAATATAATTTCAGTCTGACAATTTATTAAATTTTAATGGAAAAATTAAATGATTTTTTTACAATACTTTTCATTTATCAGTTTAGAAAATAATCAATAAAATTATCGATGTCCTCCATTATAAAAGTTTATAAAAAACAAATTTATATAACTCAAAAAAAATCTTATTACACCAAAATAGCCTTCCTTTAGTATAATAATAAATATAAATTTGCTGGGTAAATTTGTCTTGAATCTTGTTTATTACCGAATTAATTTCATTTTCCTTATTAACTAAAATGGTCACCATTGATCAGTTTAGAATTAAGAGAATATCTTATTTTTTTGTTATATGACATATTTATGAAAACAATTTTAAAGATAAAGATTCGTAAAAAAACATGCAATACTAATATGTTTTATTATCCTCGACTTCATCTACCTTTTAAAAAATAATTTATATCAATAACAATTAAAAATGGAGATGAGTTTCATTTATTTGTAAGAAGTAATAGAAATCTATAAGGAAACGCCGCGTCAACAGAGAGAAAATAAATTATTTATAAATACATGTACATTAAAACTTATGGCTGACTCAATTTCAGGAAATAATCATTATTTTCATTTAAATAAGTAAATGAGAAATAATGATGAGTTTTCTGTAAGTTTTCTGAATATATTTCTAATTCTCAACACTAATAAAAAAAATATGTCTTTCTACGTTGTACTTTGGTAACCAATTTCTTTTAACATACACATTTCAATCAGTATAATAGATGACCTTTCCAGAATAAAAAACAGCAATACTTACAAGATACACAATATAGGGACAACGAGAGTCACCAGCATTGCTACCGTACTGCTCATATTCCTACCGAGGGATCTACAACCGTAGGATATAACCTGAGCTCTGGGTTGGTATGTAGCCATGAATGTTCCTGCTGCACAGTACTTTCCAAGCATAGAACTAATAATATAAGGAAATTCTGAAAAGAAATTAACCACCTTTGTAACAAAAAAAACAACACTATAAAACAAATCTTGGGCATCATAAAGATTTAATTGAAATATTTTTTAAAAAAAATGTAATAGTTAAGATTATTAAAATGTGATATTTTCAAGTTTTGTGAGATTACGCTGACTTTTTATAATTCATATATATATATGTAGAACCCCAACTACAAATGGGGTACATGGCTCGTTTTAAAGATGTCTAGGGTTTTTCGATTCAAATAATAAATGGATTTTTAAAAGATGAGATTTATTTAAACTATATATATATATATATATATATATATATGTGTGTGCGTAAGTGTGAATGCACGCGGGTATAAATGAAATCATACAAAATACAGATTATAATTCCTAAAACATTTCCAAAGTTATTTATAAGAAAAATTAAAATACTACTGAATTGAAAGGAAAACCAAAAAAAAAAAAAAAAAAAAAAAAAAAAATTAAGAGGATAACCAAAATAAAATTACAAATATTATCTATATGTGTGTAAGATTATTAACCATCTATATGAAACAAAAATAATCTTCTGTGGAAATTATGAGGAAATGAGACTTAATTAGCTGAAGAAGATCTAGTTCCACCATTTTTAGAAAAAATTTTATTTTCGAGAAATTTCAAAGATTATTCAAATTTTTTTTAATAAAAAATTTTCATATTAATACCAGGGATATCGTGCCATTGAATTTTAAATAGAATTTCACTCAAAACTCCCCAAGAAATATACAATGAAAAGTTTTTTCTTAGGGGTTCTTAATATTTTAAACGTAATGTTTGCACATCGCAGAGATATAATAATCCAAATGGTAAAAGTAAATCAAGTCTGGTTTGAGGCTCTTTTCCATCATCGTGTTGAATAATAAGATTATTCTCTTTGAATATATCTGGTGCTCTTTTAACATGTCTTCATTATTTGTTATGAGTGAGCACCAGCAATCAACGTCATCACTGACGGTTCAGAATTACAAGCTCAGCCACCCAATACCTTACCATGAAGCTAAATAGAGACATTAACCCATGTAAGCAAATGGAATGAACACAAGCGGATAGTCTTCAGGCTAACTGGATGTTGCTACATGCTTTGCCTAAAGGATTACACCTCCAGACATGCACAATACCAACTAATAGCGGGTGTTGATGTTAGAGAGTAGAACGTCTTATATATATATATATATATATATATATATATATATATATATTCTATATTCAAGAGTATTCTGATAGGAGCTATGACAACGTATTCGAGAATATGAGAGAGAGATATGATGTAAGACCTTGTGAACCTGCGTGAAACTTACCTCAAATCTATTTTTTTTCATTTGTTTTAAGTAATCCCACTTATTTAAATTTATTCTAAACCACTGCAACTCTACTAACATTGCCTTTGTATTGGAATAGTTAACCGTTGACTTCACAGACACCGCTATGCAACTTATTGAAGCAGTAAGCTTACAGTGAGTGAATCGGAAAGTGATATGATAATACCGCGTTTAGAATAAACTTCGATTAACTAATGTTTTTTGAGTATTACACTCTAAATGGTTTCAATGTGTTATTTTTAAGTCTATACAAAATAATATATTAATTTATTTTCTTTCTGAGAATAAAAATGTCTCATAGACATTATTATAGATATCACCCCAATAAATTTAAATGCACGAGATTATATAGAATATTTGGGAAATATATTCTAAAAAAAAAAAATTCTTTAATATTATTTGGTTATGAATAACACAGCTTTTTAAGATGCTTATATTGTTGATAATTATTAAATACTTTCCTGGTTGGACATTAATATTTAAAATGGATAATTACTATTGGATTAGGAAATAAAAATAATTTGATAAAAATATGGTATACCTTTAATAGCTTCCATTATTGTAATTGAAGCTAGACAAGATTGATATCATTATCTATATAGTTAAAATGAAACTAAATTATGATGTTAATGGATTAATTAATTTTCTTAATTAATAAGTTTCTTTTATGGTATATATTTTTCGTTGAATTAAAAAAATAACACTCTTAACAGTTCATTTTAAAATTTCAGCTCAATAATTTGTTCTAAATATTTTCACAATTCATTAGGTGGGCCAAGGAATTGAATCATCGTTATTAAAGGATTCACCTACAAATCATAATGTCTGAATTCTGATCGATTTTGAAAGAATTTAATAATTTTGCATAATCTATCATTACAAGGTATTAATAAAACAAAATTCTTCAATTAAAATGAAAAATCAAAGACCTTTTAATGCATCGAATTTAATATCATTATTAAAACATATGGAGCTTTATAGTCATATATTTTGAGAGTCACGCAAGTAAGTTGATTTAGTATAGATTTGTGTGGGTAATTTACAGTTAAACTATTATAATTTGTATTAAATGATAATTTCATCATAATCTGACTAATTTAGTAGTAGATTAAATGCTCTTCAAAAGATTGTGATTTTAAAAAATAAAAGCTACCATAATGACAATATGAGAAAATATTTGAATTTGTAAGATTGTAAACAAAAGAGATTTAAAACTGATTTTTTACTATTCTTGCTATGAAAAGTAAAACCTTAAAAAGGGATATCGTCTTCAATTTTTTATTTTCTTTATTGTTCTAACGATTGAATTTATTTCAAAAAATATAAAAAAAAAAAAAAAAGGTCTAACTGCCAACTGTATATTTATTAAAAAAAGGAATAATCCATTACTTCCATAACAAATAAAAAATAAAAAAACAATGAAAAAATAATAATAATAGGTATGAATACACACCATTATATTCAAATTAAAAGAACTTAAAAAATAATAATTGCTTAAGATTGATCTAGTTCTTCAGCGCACGAACTCTCATCTCGAATATAATTTTACCACCTATATAATTTTTTTTTCCTCCGTCGAAGATTTTATTTATTTTAATGTAATAAAACACAATTTTATTTATCTAATTCAATTGACAGAATTGGTTTCATATTCTTTTCTTCCGATCTTTTAATTTTTATGATTCATTACAAATTTGATTCAAAAAAATTTATTTGTTTGTGATTCATTTTTTGTTTATGATTCATAATATAAAAAAATTCCAGTCACCTAATTCAAATGTAAACAACTAATACAAACAACACTTAAAGTCAGATGTGTGTTCTAAAGAATTCTGGAAGTAACTTTCGCAACTCTGAGATTACCAAATAACAAGTTGCTTACATGGCTCACATATTAAAAGATCATTTTCATTTTATTTGAAAATTTCTTGATTATATTTATATTTAAAAAATTCTAAAGTTTTTTAACTATTTTAGGGTAATTTTGATATTTAATATGGCGTAAAAATACTAAATTAAACCTTTTCTCTTAACACTATTATTATTTCTGAATAATTTTAAGCCACAACACGCTTAATGAGAATAACAAAATTTATCTTGCATCAAATATCAAAAAAGCTATGAACACAATCAGTAATATAAATCTTATCCTCCAGCGATAGTGTTACAGAGAGAATTTTTCTGATTCATAAAATGAGTGTTCTGCTTAAGGATTTGTCATATTACTATTTTTATTTGTCATATATAATCATCAAATCTCTAATAGTCTCGTAAAGATTGAAGACATTTCTAATAATAATTTAGAAATTTTTTTAACCTTTATTCAACAAATATTGCATCAAAATATATTAAATGCATAACTAATATAAATTTAAAAAATGAATAAATGAAAATATAGCACATACATCGTATATTTTAATTGGAAATTTTCTGCCATTCATAAACATCTACACATGATAAATTAATAAAAATGTGTACATATTGGATTTATCTAAATTAAAATATCAGATTATCATGAGGTATTTTATTTATTTAATTTTGTTCTTTTCAATGTAAAATATTTTCCTTATAATAATATATTTCTATAATATTTGAATATACAGAAATATAACCGATCTTAACAATTACTTCCGTGTTAGTAATTTTACATCGAAGACATCAGTATTATTGATTATTTTTTATTCTCTCTCTCATTCTATTTTTCAAGTATTTTAAATGGAGAAATATTTTTTCTAATATTATCTTTGATAAATAAGGAAATACTCAAATATTCTTATTCCGTTAGATTCATTGAAGGAATTTTAAAAATCTTTAGATAAAAAAAAAGCATCAAGATTGGGATTCTAGTACACATGATATCTCGCTACAAGCAAAAGCAAATTTATTCATACAATCGATACAAATATTCACAGACTTTTGCTCTGCATTAATCCTTTAAATATGTATTTAAATATATGAGAGATCTAAAATGAGAAATTCAATTGAATTCACATCTTTACAGAATTCTAGTGTCATTAAAATCCAAATAATAGGGTTTCTGTTTCTCAGACACGGATAATGATACTCAATAATATTTCATTTCTCTCCATTTAAGGTAAGATTTAAATTAAATAATATAAATCTCTAAACGTGGAATTAAACTACTTTAAAATGCAATGTTACCATTGAAATATTGATTTATTAACAAAAAATAAAACTTAATCTTTCTCTCTCAACTTTTTTAAAAATTTTGTAATGCTCTATTAACGATATCTTACCAATGGCCGCATGCAAACTGCACCACTTGAGAAGAAAGCCAATCACAGAACACCATCTACGGCCAAAACGCTCCATGATGTACCAACTGGTCAAATAACCAGGTATTTCAACAACGCCTAAGAGAAAGAAATTGATGAATTCATTCCCCGCCAAGTTCGATATATTCAGTTGAAGTCCGTAATACGCCATAATGTTAGCCATCCTAAAATTAAAAAAAAAAAAAATTCATACATACGTATATATTATGATATATGTATATATATATATATATATATATATATATATATATATATATATATAATCCCGTAAAATAAGATATGGATTGTTCTAATTATTTACAGTGGCTTCCAAATTGCTACATTATTCTTATTTATATAACGCAATTCTATTCGATCCATAAGAATGACTATATCGAAGATTAAGAACCTAAAAGAAGAGGAGCTGACTTAATTCTTTTTGATGAATTTTTTTTAATACAATTTGATTACTAAGGGATGTATAAGATATAAAATATTTTGGAAGTTTGGAGATCCTATCCCAAGAAATTAAATTAGTACCCCTAATAAAGGACACCCAACGGACCAGGCCTTTTGTCCCTTACATATATTTTTTTTTTATCATAATTATCTATATTTACTTAAATATCATAAATAATTATTCACATTGGTTTTTTTATTGTATATTAATTCAATAATTACAATATAACCATTTATTTTTAAATTTAGAATTTGAGAAGTCCTTCCTTCAAAAGGTACACAAAAAAATGTAATTTAATTAGAAATACAAGTAGTATCAAGCTTTAATAATAAATTAGTAATATTATCACAAGTACTTATTTGAATCAAAGTTAATAAAAAATAAAAAATTCTTAGTTAAAAAAATGCTTAATTACTGAAAAAAATTTATGAAATGAGCTATTGAGTTTTGTATTAATAGAAATTTACTGAAAATTCCACTACATGGATTTGATTGAAAGTCCGTGTATTACAAGCCTTGAATTAAAGTCCGTTACGACCTAAGTTCTTCACATATCATCACAGTTATCAAACTTTTTAAAAAAAATGGAAGTGTATTTTTACAGCATCGACTTACATTTTCGTCTGTCTTGTCTTCGTTCTCCTCACTGCTTCAAGCCATTTTTGACAAAGCTCATATCTAATACAGGTGAAATAAAAATTTTGTGTCGTTTCATTGATGTCTATGCAAAAACTTTCATCGATTTCTAAATATTCTTGCATTTGTGCACTGTCTCTTGATTTGAGTATGGCAGAACGAATTTCATCTAGAATGATCAACAAGTACAGCAACATTCAGGGAGATATTTAAAAAAATAACATAGAAAAATGAAGGAAGTTTCAATTCTTATTCATAAGCATAATGCAAGCATCGTACAGGATTGGTAGAATCATCATGAATTAGAGAAATGATAATGTGAAACACTTTAGAACATCGATTCCCTTCCAGCTCTGTGGACTATTTGCTTGGTTTCAATTCTTCGGATACTGTAACAGGAAAAAAATATGGAGATATCTGCATCGAAACAGTATTTAAAAAACTTATTCTTTCACATAATAAAAAAATATTCCCTACATACTGAGGAAGTAATAAGAATTTTGCTGTGGATTTCAACAGTGTATTAGTTCCATTTCAATTTTATGATTTGGGAATAAAAAAATACATTTGTAGGTTGTAATCGCTCACAGAATTTTCAACAGAAAATGGCATTGAGTCATTCTTTCAATATCTTGGTCTTCATCGTTTAGTTTTTGAAGAAAATGTCAATTTAATTTGGAATCTATCATCTCGCTATTTAAGCATCTTGGCATCAAATCATAATACATCAGAGAATTTATAACAATCTTATAAAATACAGCCCTAATTGTGGTTACTTTGTTCTCATTACTTAAGAATTTTGATGTGGTTTAGTGGTGTAATTTTATGGTTGTGGTGGTTAAGGATATTATTCTTATCACACTTTTGCGGAGTACTTGCAAAAATATAGTAATTTGTCATTCAGGGAAATTCCTTACTCTTCTTTAAACCATTAAGTCAATTGTGTATTGAGAAATTCTTAGACCAGAAAATATATGAAAATTATTTTGATTTTACGAAGAAACTAAATATAAAATTCTATTGAAAACCTCTTTTATTTGATTTCACTATCAATTTCTTATCAAAATAAACAATATTATTTACTGAAGAAATAAAATTATTACATAATAATATAAATTACTAATACACTCTTTAAAGTATTTAAATTAAAATTAGAATTTTTTAAAATAAAATACATAATAATATAATGACTAGAGTATTATTTTGAGATTTTCTGTCTTCTACTTTGTTCTTTTATCTTTAATTTTATAGACAATATTATTGAAATCAATTTAAGGAAGTGAAGGATCTGATAAGGAAGTAAATGACAATCTTTAAATAAAGATAAATATCACACAGTGAAATATATTTACTCATTTCGTAACATTTATTATGTCAAAATATTTCATTGAATAAAATTTATTGAAAATATTAATCTAAAATCTGTTGCAAAGCAAATCTAAAATCTGTAATGAGAATAAAATCATCTTAAGTGTTTAATCAATCGACTCATTGTATTCACATTTTATACTCAATAACAAAATGTTATGATAATGAATTTCTTTCTCTTGAGCTGAGGGCATTTCTCAGTAACCATTAGAAGAATTTGACATATTATCCACAGTTTTCTCTTTTTTTTTTTCTCCTTAGTTTTCTAAGAGAAAAATGATGGAATATTTTAAAATTTTATTCCTATCAAAACTTTTTATTTTCATTTTTCTCTTCTCTCAATACTTGATTACTTGCTTATAAATGCTCATAGCATTATAACGCGTATGTGGAAAACATATGACGTAATCCTATTACTTGTCTCGTCTGTCATCTGAAATGTACCTAATCACAATATCTAAATTTCAATCTTAAAATCAAGCACAAACAAAGTGATTAAAATTCGAATCAATTACATTTAAAAATTGAGTTTATTTACTTCTAATAAGAAGAGACGCTTTCAAAACGTTTCACTATCTATCAGTGAGTATTAACAACTTCTGTAATATATCAAGTAATTACATGAATATGATGCGATACATCCTTCAAATATTCAATCAACCAGAGCAATTTGGTCCTAATCTCAACAAATCACGATTTTCAGTTCATCAAATAAATAACTCCAAGAATTAGTTAAAGGAAAACGTATGATGGAGCCTTGTCAGATAAATATATATTTTTATTTCTATTTAACATCAAGTTAGAAAATAAATAAGAAACAAAAGTATTTTTTGTAACTACATTCGTATTTGACGGCTGTAATAATCATCAATTCGACCATGTACAGTACCTATCGGAAGAATAATTATCACGAGCTTCTGCTTGTTTTTCAGTCACCTGAGAGTAAATGATTTTTTGTGTCGAGAGGATTATGTTGAACTACATGGATCTCTTACCGTAAGGCTGCATACAATTGACTTGGTATTTTCATTAAACATACATATTCATTTTTGTCCAACGAATTCAGTTACTTACGCATGCTTTACGGAAAAAGATTAATTCCAAGTATCAGTGCCATATTATTGGAAGTTATTGGCTGGCTGTTATTACATATTATTACGTGTGTGCGTGTGTGTGTGTGTGCGCGTGCGTACATATACATATATGCGTGTGCGTATTATACATATTAGTTATTATTATTACATGCATATTATTATGGTATTATTACATATTATTGGTATGTATTATACATATGCATATATTATTACATATATACATGTATATATATTATACATGTATTATTATTATTAATGTATACAGACATGTATTATTACATATGCATACACATACATACACACATTGGTTTATTATTATTATTGAGTATACATATTATTACATACATATTATTATTATTATGATATACATATTATTATTACATACATACACATTACAAGCCATTGGCTATACAGCAACAATTACAATCCAGATCCTCAGAAAACACCAGATTATTAACGTGCACATCCAGACATTCTCCGGACGCCAGGTCCCTCCCCGTCTCAATCCCACTCTGTCCCTAGATTCTAGTCGAGGGTTTCTAAAAGACGTTTATAGAGGATGAATTAGACTCTTACCTGATTTGAAAGCTACATTATACCCCATGTATTGAAATCACTATGAGTTGCTTCGTGCTATCATTGAAAAACGCTATAATGTGCTTTCAACACATTATTGATGCTCTCAATGGACCCAAGCTATATTGAGCATATTCTGTAATTGAATAAATTTTAACGATAACATATTTTTGTCCTTTGTGCAATCACATTTCCTTCTAGTGGTCAAAATTTTAACAATTTTAATTCTCAGAAATCTTTCCCCCCATGTCCATATATTCCAAGTTTCATCAAAAAATCCGATAAGCAGAACGGGTTCTACAGGCCTCTGAATAGTGGGTTTTATTATAAACTGCCCGGAATATATATATATACAGGTTTGTAATTAAAGTTATAAATCTTTAAAATGACGATATCTATGCGAGCAATTAAGTGGTTGCTGCCGTTCTGATAAAACAGTTTTACCCAGCTCGATCTTTTTTTTTTTTTTTGTAAGGGTTTCCTTTTTTTGTATATATATATATATATATATATATATATATAATTTTAAAATTATTTCCTAACCCCTAATCTTAATGACTGAATTATTAACTCACTTCGTTCAATCTCAATGATTCATAATCTGTAAAATATCAAACATAATCGTATACATTACTTTCCGATGAATAGTTTGGGATATGTGAGAGAATGAAAGCGCCAAATTCAAACCATATAAATATTGTGATTAAAATATTCCGGGTAAGTGGAACAAGCAAAAGAAAATACTTTACAAGTGGTTATGATTTCAAATTGTACAGGTTTATAATCATAAAGGATATTATCTGTTATTACATTGAGTTGCTTTTTGCGTTACATAAGCTTCCAAAATATTATTTTTTGATAAATTTAGTAATAGAATCACAAGCTAAATTTAAATGAGATTCTTTTTTACATCTTCAAAGAATTTTGTTCGATCGTTATTAGATATTTCGAAATGTCACATTTTAAAGAACTTATCATAAATTTTTCTAACTTTTTTAAACATTCTGATTATGATAATTAAGAAAAATATTGTCCATATTAATAAAAAGAATGTAAATATAATCAATGTACAGTAAAATAAATCATTGTGAAATCGTTAATTGGTAAAGATATGACTGAACTAAGACATAAACTAAAAAACATAAGAAGACATAAGACATAAACTAAAAAAACATAAGACTGCTTTTACTTTCGAATTTGCTTTGAACATCTAATAATTCATCTATCAATTTAGCAGATAATTTTAAAAGTTTCACCACTTGAGTCCAAACAACTTCGCTCTTTTAATATTTCTCATTCATTTAATCTTCTCCAAGAAAGGTCAATAAGATACATTTTTTTTGTATGAATTTGTCGGACTGAATATTATCTTTCCAGAGAAACATTGGTAAGGGGAAAACGTTACAAATTGCTTTCTATCACATTCAATAACTATGCAGAGAAATTACTTTTGAATGGAAATTTTCTATTAAAATTGTTAACATCGATTTTGAAATTAGTGTAACTCACGTTTGATCTGCTCTCGTCTTTTTTGTATCCTTATTTTTATTCATTGATTTGTTTTTAAAAAAGTGTGAAAGATTTAAAACGTTACGTGTTTTTTTACAACGTTTTTTCCATTTCACTGTGTGTGGAGTGTGTGTGTCATCAAATTTTCGATCGTTAATTTAACTAACTCCCATCAGAGCTAATGGAAATTTTGGGAATCGTTCTTACCGCCTAACAATGCAATATTTAGACGTTTCGACAAGTTTTAATATTTCAATAATTTTAATAAGTCAAAATATTCTTCCTCTAGGCGCTTTAGGGGTTAAGAAAACTCTTTTCCTCTGAACACCCCTGCACTCCCACACCACAATGAGGCCTCGTAAAACTATTGTACTCACAAAGGGAGATATTATCTCCTTATATCTCCATAGTAAGGGTTGCTGACTTTTAGTCAATAATCATAAGCAGAAAGAAAGTTTCAATATTTGGCACCATGTCTTATCACAATAATTTTTCTGAATCTGGTTCCCATTTTGTTTTTTATAGAATGTATTACAAACTTTCTCAAATGCATGTTTTGATTTATGAGTATTATAAATTTTTTAATACTCTCACAAATATCTTTTTTTTAAGTAAATTTAAAGTTAAAATAACTAATAGTTTTAACTAATATTTCAAATTTTCTAATAAACTTTTACACCATATAAAACGTTGTTTTTAAAAACGTTGGTTTTTATATCGAATCTTTATTTATGTTTATAAATGAAGACATATTTTGACTTGTATAAATGAAAGAGTTCATAACGCTTATAAAACTGAAATGTAATGCGCATATTTAAAAAAGAACAGGTGAAAAATTCTGTTTGAAACTG
>BMAW01087746.1:1204102-1293855 GCA_019974015.1 Nephila pilipes
TTCTGTAACATTAAAGTTATGTTGATTTATACAGATAAAAAATGATTGAATTGAACAAAAATGATTATTGTATTGTTTTGCTATCATCGGAATATATGTATAAAAAAATAGAATAAAGTGCTAATGTTCAAAACATAAAATTGTGTTTCCTATTGGAACCTATTATTTAGTCGAACACAATATCAAGAGAAAAAAAAAAAACATAGGCAGTTTTGTCATTAAATTATCTTCGCTTCTACGGTAACGTTGTTATACCTGTAGTTTTTGTACTAGATCATTTTTTTCTGCTACTTGATTATTTTTTTCTCCAATTTTACAGAGTATAGCTGCAGCTTCTTCATATCTTTCCACTGACAATAGCCAACGAGGAGATTCTGGAAGGAAGCTAAATAAAAAATAGCAAGAATTAAATACGTACATAAAATACGCATAAATGTGCATCGTGTAAAGCATTATGTAAAGTGGGTAACATATAAAACTACACATTTATCACATATATATCTTATTCGCATATATTTCTTATCTTTATATTTCTATATATTTTTTCTAAATTTCAATGACTGCTTTGCTATTCTTGATACGGGATTTCTTATATATATATTTGTGAACGATTGCGACTTGTTACGCGTGGTTATATTTGCTTAAATTATTATAAATAGTTTTTTCTCTTTCCTTTTCACTTTAAAAATATTCGGAATCAAATAGAATTTGTTTGCTTGTTCGAAATTATTTATTTATTTTTATTTTTGCGATATTTCTCTTGATGGCTCATATCTCTCTTAAGTATTAGGTATCTGTCAGTATTTATTTCCTTCTAGATTATGCATTATTTTTCGTTTTCTCCAATATATATATATATATATTCATTTTATTGAAAAATCTATGCCTTTATAATAAATAAAGCGACGGAAGATTGATTGATTGATTAATTGCTTTAATAAAGTCGCAATGAAAAGTAACATAAGAGTCATTGGCGACGGGTCTCGGAATTTTTAGCCACCGTTAAGTGATGAGGATGACGCATATGAACTGGTACCCTACTCTTCAAATTTCCACACCACCCCAGCTTGAGAATATTGAGCCTTGATAGACGTAACGAGAATCTGAAGCAACAGGGGAAAGTTGATATTTAACTAGATAGATTGTCTGTATTGATTAGTTGATATAGAAACAGACTCATAATTCATGGGTAACGTGTCCAGTTCTAGTGAAGGTATCGACAGATATTGTACCATATCATGAACTAACCTAAGATCTATTTTTATGAATTGCTTGAAACAAGTAGCTGCACGCATATCCACAAAATAAATTATGATATAAATAGCTATAATTATCGGTTCCTTATAACGATTCCTTGTAATAGGAATTATTTGATTTATCTGTTAGTAAAACAATGGATTTTATTCCTTAATAAACATCCAATCTAAATGACTAATAAAGATTTGATCATGCGCATGTTTATTGCAATTGCGTTGTTTTTTTTAACGGTCTTAATTATTTTAAAGGCTTAGAAAGCAAAGCTTACGTGTAGTAAAATAAGAAAACTACAGTCACTGAGGATGTGAGAAGACCGAGAGTAACCCACGTCCTAGAATAGTACGCCAGTACAGGTAAGATACAAACTCCAATTGTCCAAGAGACGTTCACTATACCGTTCATGCGGGTTCTCATCTCTGGAGCCACAATTTCTAGAACTGAAAAAAAGTTAAGAAAATTGAATAATGTGCAGCGAAAATTTGATTTCAGTAAAAAATCAATACTTTTTAAATAATACACTGAAGAACAAATTATTTGAACGTTTTTTTTAAAGTGTTTACAAAATAACTTCTGTATTTTTATATGTTCCAAGAAGTTCTGATTTATTTTTTTTAAAAAAAAAAGATAAAATCTTTAAGTTATTTCATTAATTATCATAGAGAAACAAAAAGTTTAAGCAAAAAAAATGTTGAACATTAAACTATTTTAAAGTCGTCTCAAAATGAATAAGATGCATTTGTTATTTTTGCTATTGCTATTTTTTTTTAATCGTAAAATGTTTTAACAATGTTAAAAATAATATTTCAATACAATTTTTTCAAAAAAAAAAATAAATAAAAATAGAAAGAATATTTAAATTACGAGTATTTCACAATTTGCTAATCGCTCTGCAAAGATTTATTTATAGATTTCTTTCACATATTATGTTATTAATTTGAAGATTTTTCCATGAATTATCAGCAATTATTTTTAGATAATTTTTTGTTATCTCTATTGAAAAAAAATTATTTTTAATTGTAGTACAAATGACATCTTACCATTAAATGTGAGCAAAATGCATTCAATTCATTTTTATCAACATATTTTCGAAATATATATGTACGTTCGTATCCTGAATTTTATTTTTAAGAATTTTGTTAATAAACCATGAATAATACATGCAGTATTCTAAACATTAAATGCGAAAGTTCACGAAGTTTCTTCCATTTAGAAAAATGTTTTTGGATATTGTTTTAATATTAGTTAAAATATTCTTTACACTTTTAACTTTTTTCAAGCAAGATAGATATATTGAAAACACACAAAAACACAATTTTACTTGCAAAAATATTATAAAATTACTACTTAAAATTCATTTTGAAATATTATTTATTTTTGGAATCAATAATATTAAAAATTAAGGAATTGAATTTATAAAATTTAACATTTTTCTTTCGATGCGATTCAACTACCGACAGTTGTAAAAATAATGTTATATGGATGATAATCTCACTTATAATATAAGGTAATTGAAAGACACAAGGCATAAGGCTTCCATTGATGGTTTTAATAATGACGAATGCTGTGAAGTCCTGCATTAGTACTGATGATATCGCTGTTACGGTTGTAATAATTATGGTAATGAAAAATGTGATCTTGCGTCCAATTCTGAAAAATACAAATTTATTTTAGTAATCATTTCAGTGGTTTTAAGTATCAAATACATATGGAACAACTATTCATACTTAAAAATCAATAAATGTGAACTAAGAAATCGATATACTGTATACATGTACAACAGAAGCTATTTAGCTCTTGACAAAATGAGTTACTCGATACTTTTTGCATTATGATTGTTCTTGTATGAGCTTCATCAACAAGTTAGTTTAATTGAAACAATGTTTCAAATTGTACGTTCGGTATGTGGTATGTAACAGTTTATTGCTATCAATGCTCAGATTTCTCATTTATTAAAACTTCTCTAGGTAAAAGTCAATGGTACGAGGGATGTAACGAATGTAAGTATTGTCACTTTTTTTGAAAGAGCACGTGGTACACCAAATGAACGGATAGGAGCATAAAGATATCAGACATGGCATCTGCACTGCGTATTAGTCGTGCTTAGGTCCACAATGCTGAGGTGGAGCAGGCTTGCAACAATTCCTTGCATCGCAGAGCACGCGGTTTTAGCAGAGTGGTTTTTTTTTTTTCAAACTGATTGTTTGCTACAACAATGTCTCAATGTCAATTTTGACCATGTTGGAAAAACAGAGCAAGGTGCATAGTGTATTATGCGACATTTTTTCCCTATGAAGTCTCAACGTGAAAAAAAAAATGACGAAAATTACTTTCTGAGCATTCCTCGTATTTAGTATTCCGGGATGAAAATATTACATTTATATATTCAGAAGTTTCATTTTTAATCTAATAAAACGTGAGTGCTCGAGAAAAAAAAATTAAAGAACGAATGGTTTGAATTAATTTTTAATTGTATTATTTGGATATGAATGTGGCTGTCTTCGTTATATTTGCTAAATTTATGGAGACAAAAAAACATTTAATTTTTTTTTATCGTAAGAAATGTAAGAATAAAATCTTCATTTAAATTTGGTTCTGAAGGAGAATAATTATTCTTTTCTTGTAGTTATTTTGTTTGAAAACAGTAAAGAACCATAAAAGAACCAAGTACACGATTCTCTCATTTTTATTGAATAATTATCACCGAGAAAAATTTCCTTAACTAGCATTATTTCTGGGTGGCAAAGACAATCTTTTTTTTTTTCACCAATGTTTTCAGAGTTAATTTTTCCGGCACTTAATATCTTATTGAATGTAACTAAACAAATAATATCTATAATAACTTATCCTGTATTGTTAATTGTCTTTGTCCTAATGTATTCATATTCTATTTGATCAATACTTTGATCCAAGCCTTGGGAGTAGCGAGAAATGCTTTATATGGGGAGGGGGTTCCATTTCACAACTAATCACAAAATTAATTTCAAACCTTCGCTGTTTATTTTCGAAGTGAAAAATATTTATGCAGATTGTGGGGTTTCAAGCATTAATTTTTTCTAAAAACAATTCAGTATATAAAAAGTTTCAGTTCTTAAATTTCTTAATATAGCAATCCTTATGGATGAAGGTTACAACTCCATAACCCTCTTTGTTACATTACTGACTCAAACTAAACTACAAATATTTCAGAAATCTTTTGCATATTTTTTCTCATTAGACAGCACTCCTTTGTCTGAAAGGATGTTGCTAATTAACGGAAACTTTTTCTATCAACTCTATGAATTTGCGACGAGCTAGTTAGTGATTCAGATTACAATTGAATGTAATCGTATTTTTGTTTTTTCAGTCATGGTCGAACTAACGTAACACGAAACACAATATAAATTCTTTTTCATATTTTGGGTATTTTTCATTAATTTTGTTCTACATCGACCGCTTTAATAAATAATAATTATTAACCCAAACTCGACTAAACACAGTTTTTTTTCTAACCGGATGCTTGGAAATCCAACAATACCAGAATGCAAATACTGAGGAAATCAAAATTACTAAAGGAATTAAAAGGAAAGTATTTTTTATTGAATAATTCTTACCGACATTGTGATTATAAATGTCAGAATTTCTGCACAAATGTACATTGCTTCCTTAAATATTATATTTTGAACGTTTATAAATAATTTGCGCAATCAATAATAATAAGAGAGATTCATGATAAAAAGTTAAATGGAAACTTTCATTAAGATCTTGTAAAATAATTACAACTACGAGAGTAAAACTTTTTTAAAAACTTTATAAAACAAATTCTTCTTGCAAAGATTCATCAATTTCAGTTGTAAATCAATATACAATGATATTCAACTTTTAAAAAGAATTGCACATTTACACGAATTCTAGAAAAATATTGCACGAAAGATAAATTTAAGCCTTCAAAACAATTGTACATTTTTTAAATATCAATTACCTAAGAGTGCGTGTGCATGAGAATTGCGCTTTTTTGGAGAAAAATGTTTCGCAAGGGTAGGTCTCACTTTCTGCGTTTCGTTCGTTCGTGTAACTTTTCGAATTTCGGGTGTTGTTTTACAACATTAGTTGGAAATAAAAAGCAAACAGTTAAGTGAGGAATAACTAACGTTTGGATAGTGGAACAAGGTGGAATATTGTCTTGATCTGAAACAGGATAGTCTCAAAAATAGATTATTAATGACTTTAATGTATCGTCCAAATTATGAGGGTGGTTCAGAAAATACTTGTGTTTGAAAACAGATGGTATCGTTAAGGTAAATTGTTGTCACCTTTGGGTGCTGCCATCTGTTAAACAGCGCAAAACAAACTTGACATTGATTCATAAGTTAGTTTTCATTTGGTAGCCATATGATGTCAAATCAAAATTTGATTGCCACCAAGTCTGGTTGTCGACGTCCTTTTGCGTCGAGTTATCACCATCGGGGAGACCTAGATTCATCTTTATGCAAAGGAAATCAAGCAAAAATCAAAATGTTGGATGCTCATGGTGATTCTTTCCCAAAAAAGGCGAAAATGGTCCCATCGGCAGGAAAAGTTATTACGAAGAAATTTTAAGGTGCTAAAGTCGCCATGATGACGAATACGACTAACTAAGACTGAGCTGTTTAGTGAGTCCTGATGCTTACTAAAAACAAACCCTTTTCGATGCTACGTTCACTATCTTTAGGAATTTCTAAGGACTTATTGAATGACCCTCGTACGTGCAGCGTATGGTGATAGTTTAATGAAATTGGCTCCATCGAGATAAAGGCTAGTCAAAGTTGTCCCCAGAGACCAAGGAGAATAGATATTTGTCCATTATAAGGAACCTCTATACGATCGCAACAGTTTCCTAGCTATCTCTAGAATTTCATGCGGCCACAAGAACCCAAGTTTCAAAGGTTACGTCATCAGAAAGTTACATGAGAAAGCAAGATAGCAAGAAGCTATTTAGTAGGAAGAGTCCATTTAGAGTAGTGCAGAGAGCATCTATGTTGGAGCAAGGATCAGGGGAATACCATTCTACTTACTAATGCATCATAATCACTGATTCTCAACGTATCTTCATTTGAAGGAAACCAGAGACTCGAAACATGTCCACCAACATCCAAGAAAGAAATTTGCTTCATAGTAGTAATTTAATAACCTAGGAAGGTATCATTTTGAAAGGCAGCACAGATTTCCATATCTTTAAGAGGTTTTGAAAAGGTATAATATTTAGGAACTTTATTATCGCATTTTCAGGGATGAAGTTAGTTTCAATTTCATTATTATAGATGCCAACACACATACATACGGGGGTTATCTAGCCAATTAATTTCTGGAAAAAGATTATATTCGTCAGGAGGAATAATCAGCCAGGTCTCTGGATCTCTTAAAAGAACTGATTCTCGATATGGGATGGCTCTGAATCTCTTAAAAGAACCGATTCTTGATACGGGATGATTACCACTCATCGGTGGGAGTTGAAGAGATTCAATGGATCATTTTTAGTTCAAAACTAATTTGGGGGTGTTAAGGACCAACTTTCACCCCCACCCTCTGGGCAGTACTCGCAAAAGCGCACTGAAAAACTTGATAAATACAAAAAAAAAAAAAAAAAAAAATCGAACAATTATTTGAATAAATGGTTTAAAATGTCTTTTAAGTAAGACCAGACCGTATTAAAAGTAGGTATATAGATACATTATAGTTATGTTCCCAATAACCTTTTGACTAGTACATGAACAAGTCGCAGTATGCACAGTGCACATCACGATGCAACACAATATGCATGCATGTGTTCCCACTCGATCAACGATGCTTATATATTCAAGCTTGAACCGGTAACGACAAGGTTAAGGCTACCGCCAAAACGCCATCAAGAATTTGCAAGTGTGATAATAATATCATTGAGTTTCCTACTTTTCTTCTCAAAGCTAGATCATTTCTTCCAATTACAAGGAACAAACTGCAATAGAAATAGTCAAAAAAGGAAATTTCTGTGTTATTAGTTTCTTTTTCTGACATTTGGAATTATTTATTAAAGATCTGAACACAAACAAGTACATTATTAATTTCAAGAATGGAAGTCAGAGTTTTCTTCCTAGAAGGAGGTATGAGTAAATTATATATTTTTCGAGAATGGGGCAGAGTAGTCCGAAAACTTTTCGAAACCTATGCTATAGAAAATATTTGGAAATGTCTAGGGTGGAGCAAATCGCCTTCCCCTTCCTTTGTTCTAACTAGTAACTTCTCTTATAAGCTTCCCTGCCCTTATGACTAGTATACGTGATCATCTGTATGTATCATACTATTGAATGATAATTTTTTGTGCGTTATATTTACCTATGTTCTTTCAAGTACCTAATTTC
Organism: Nephila pilipes; assembly: GCA_019974015.1. Classification (NCBI taxonomy): domain Eukaryota; kingdom Metazoa; phylum Arthropoda; class Arachnida; order Araneae; family Nephilidae; genus Nephila; species Nephila pilipes. Next base: position 1,211,713 of record BMAW01087746.1, read on the forward strand.
ACTAAGGTCTGCCTTGTATTTCTGGAAATTATCTAACAAAAGTCGTCATTCTCTTGTTTTTGAACACTGGTGTTCTTTTGAAAGGTTTAAAAAACGAAAGATAAATTATTCATATTTAGGGTATTAATAACATTTTATGTGGAAAAAATTAATAATTAATAACAACATTTAGCGAAAGATAGATTGGAAATGTTTGTAAAAAAACATTTTTTAGAAACATTTAACGGAAAATGGTTTCCAGTCAAAGCATGTGAAAAAAATGATTTCATTAATGAAAACATGTATGATTGAACATACATGCGTTTCCTCCCATAAATTTCTAAAACTGGGCGTCAATTAAGGGATTTTCCATAAAATAAAGTGGAAAACTGAGTGAATACTTATAATATTCAATGAATCAACTTCATTATCTCCTAGTGTGATTGAATTTCTAGATAATTTCTTCTTAATACTGATTAGAATGAAAGCATTTTGAAATAATCGTATTGAATTAGGAAAATATTTTTTAAAACGATATAATTTCTTTGGGGGACTCGTATTTAATTAAAATTTTTATTATTGTTTATAATTATGTCATCGATAAATATTAGAGCGACTTATTAGATTACAAACAAATTAATGTGATGTTCAAGCTCACCAACGTTTCCTTTAAATCATTAGACTAAAGAGAGAAACATTCCGAATTCTGGAAATATGAATAAGCACATTGAATGATTTTTGAATTATTTAAAAAATAAACAAAAGTTTCATGCTTTTGATTTAGTCGGTTGATTGTATGCTAAAAATAATTCTAAAAAAAAACTTTTCGCCAGAAAAATTTGAAACAAAAGTAGTATGATTTTACACAATGGCATTTTTTAAAGTCATTACGAACTCTTAAAGTTAAGGATAATATTTTAAGAAACGTTCAGTATTTTTTAAAATAATGCAGTTATTTTTTCACAATAAATTTTTTTTCTTTAAAAGTGTTGAGAAATTGATGTTTTTCTCACGCAATTATTTCACAATAAAAGCAGTTGAACCATTCCATCAAAAAAACGCGAATAAACTCGTCCATTCGAGATGAAGGACAGATATAGAACTTTTTTAAAAACCGGTATTATTTCTCAATAAATATTGTAGAATGTCATTACTTTTTCCTAATTCAATAAAATTTCTACTCATATGAAGATGTTATATAAGTGTTAAACAAATATTTCATTATTTGATGCATTTATTTCTTAATTATATAATAAATATAAGGAAGTACATTGACATTGACAAAAGATTAAATACTAATTTAAAGGCATACTATTTAACAGATTAAAAACATTAAAATAGTCCAGGACCATTGCGTAAGAATAATTACATCAGGAATAGTTGTTTTTAGCTTATATTTGAAGTGTGCTAATTGGGGAAAAAGAAATGTTACAAGCATGAATATTGCTGTTGCTCATCGTTTTTCCTTAAGTAATTTCTCTTAAACGAAAAATTACAGGAAAAACGCGAGACAATATTTAAACATGGTTAAAATAATTCACATGTTTTACGTCATATAGTGAGTTCCATCACGAAAATATGTGTCTTGATCATTCCTAACAAGTTAACGTGCATGTCAAGAGATTATTATCAATTATTAAAATTATGTGCTTCAAATAACATTACAGTAATACATTGTTTGCATTTATGTCACTTCCTCTTGATAAACTTTCAGTTATTCCGTCAAAATGACTGATAATTCAAGCGATTTGATTTGTCTACGCATGACTGGACATCATTAAGAATTGCTGCGAACGCACAATAGAAATAGTTTCTAAATCCTTTCGTCATATATTTGAAATACATTATGTAGTTTTTTTTACATTTGAGAACCTAATTGATCTCCACACCATTCTTATAAACAGCCCTATATAATTTTCTACATGGAATAATAGATAATTAGTTCACTATTTAAATAAAAAGAGATAAAGTATTACGGGCAAACACATGGTAAGTTTATTTCTTCGCTTCCTGAAAACAATATCCAATGCTATAATCTTTAAAATGATAAACATTTCTTTCTTTTTCTATGGATTAAATTCTAATCACACACCCAATGTGGACTTATTTCGATTTTAATAAGTTTCAAATAATCAAAGGGGAAGTCCCTGTTTTCAAACACTTGAAATGTACGTAGAAAACGTTTCATCGTGCAACCATTGTCTGAAACAAAACTTTGTAACAATTTTATAACAAACAATTGTTTTGTGTATCTCATGTGAATATCTAAATCGGTCACATGTTCAGGGTGTAATTCGTTTTGTCAACCTAAATACTGACATTTATGTTTAATTAAATATCACTGTTGTTTATTAACAGATTTTCTGCTTTTAAAATTAGTTGCTGTTTTACAAATTTTTTAAAAAAACTATACAGTAAGCTAAATTAATTCCATATGAAAGAAATTTACAGTATTACGAATACTTCATTCAGTTTTTATGCTGAGACTAACTGGTTATACATATTTCTATATGGTGTTTAGATCATTTAAATTTAAAACAAAAATATATATAGTTCGGTTTTAAACATCACTATCTACTATGTCAAAATTACATAAGATGAGTTCAAGAACTTAAAAAAAATATAAATGTTTTTGTTATTGGTTATGTTTCACATTTAACAGTTCCTAATTATTTTGTGTGCAACAAAATAATAAAAAGATATTGAACCCAGAATTACATCCACTATAATAATATTCAGCAAATAGGAAAAATGTCTTATAAATTCGAGACACGTAAGTCTTGAAATACTAATCTCCGCGTATTGTATTACCTCAAGTTAGTATTTGAATGAAAGAAGCTTAGAGATAAATATGTTCTACATTAAATATTAATGTTTTTAACAATTTGAATTGGAAATATATTTATTTACATATTTTTTTTTAAAAAAAAAATATGCGACAAAAATGTCTGTGTTAAATTGATATTTCTCAAAATTCAATTCATTCGTTCTGAATAGTTAATTCATGTCAGTATTACTGAAGTGTGACTTAAGCTATGTTATCACGTTTTAATTTTAAAAAAATCTTCAAAACAGGAACTATCTTGAATTTGTTCAATTGTTTACTTTATATCACGTTCATAATATTAATTTTATTCATTTAACTTCTTTACTTGTTAAAATGTATGCCATTTTTTGGAAGCATACAAAGTGAATTTTTAATACACTTGTTTTGAAATAAATTTCATATCTTACTTGTCTGACAAAGCACCATATATAGGAGTTCCAATTATGCTTCCAACATTGTACATAGTGAGAACGAAGCTATTGTAATGAGCATCATCACAAACCATGTCCCACTACAAATAAATAAATAAATAAAATTAAGAAATCAAGGCAATTATTAAGAAAAGATTTAGAACTCATTTGAAAATTCCATTTCTCTATCTTAAAAAAGTATTTGATTTCCTTTCCAAGCTAATATTATGTATTTAAAACTTATAATAGTTAGTAGAATTTTATGATGTAAAATAAAAATTCTATCGGAATTTTTGACATACTATAATTTCATTCCATTTCTCAAATTAATTGTCTTGAAATCCAATTTCTTCAAATAAGTCTACTTATTCAAATAGTTTCTTTTTTAGATTATTTTAAAATCTCCCATTAGTTTTCTGACAACTACTAACTTATATTTAATTGATAAATATAACTTAATTACATAAAGCTCCGTAATAATTCAAGATGAAGAAGAATTAGCTTAAAATTATAGATGCAATCTTTTGCAAAATTGTTTTTAAGATCTCTTTGCTTTCAATGATTTGATAAACTTTTTTCATTCGAAATTTATCCCTTTTCAACAACAAAAATGCATCAAAATCTTTTCAATATACTTTCAGACTTAATTCCTGGAAAAGAAGAAAATATTAATTTCAGACATTGAGAGATTTCTTTGATAATTTTCCAACACTATATCATTGAGATAAAATTTGATAAATTCTATGTAAAATGTTGATTATCAAAAAAATTTTCAAATCCTTTTAAATAGTTTTTTCCCTTCTCATAATTGGTTTGATTTAAATGAAACATGTAAGTAAATGTAGAATGATACACACATTTATATATATATATATATACGTAAGTTATATTTCATTTAGTTTTTGGTTTTTCTGCACAGTTTAGTATAGCAAAATGAGGAAGCAAAGTCACCACCAGTCAAAATGAAGAAGAAAAAAGAAGAAAAAAAAAATCAGAAAATTTCTCATTTAAACCAAAACACAACAAAATTTACAACATAAAAATTAACACACTATTATACAAATAATATAACTAAATTTAAAAATTAAAACTAGTATAAAACACATTCATCTTTAAACATAAATTACGCCACATTAGTCCTAGACTTACACTTACCGAAAAAACTCAAAACAATAAACATATCTATAGTTTCATCATATATATGAATCAGAATTAAAATTAAGAAAGTTGTGTGTATCTAAAAATTCGAAAAGTTACAGTAAATTCTTAACTAATATTATAAAGTATTAGACATAAAAAATAAATAAAAATCCAAACATAAAATTAAATACAAAAAATAAAAAAGAAGTAATTATTCTATTTTAATAAATTTAAAAATTAATTTATTTTATAACTTCTTATATTTTGAATTTTTTTATAGAAATTAATTGGGTAAACAGCTTTAATACAAATATGAAGGATTTTATTTTCCTTACTTTTAAAATTTTAAAGCATTTTAACCAGCTGAAAAATCCGAGGGAAAAAATTATATCAGATATTTCTATAGTTATTTAAACTTAAATATTGCCCTTAAAGAAAAGAGCAAAAAAAAAAAAAAAAAGCTGTAAATTTTTTTAAAATTTATTGGAAGAATTCTGTACGCACACACACACACACACATATATATATATATACTCGTTGCCTTAAAAATTTGCTCATCAAGAGAGATTTGTCAGAATAAAACGAAATTTTACATACGTAAGTACAACGTTGATGTAAGTAAGTGATTACAAAATCAAAGCAAAATGATTTATTGTAGGAAAAATTTCAAATGTATGGAGGTTTTAATACCCTGTTGAATCACTTCTAGCATGAATGCATGATATGATACGATCGGGCATTGAGGCATACAAGTCCCGATGTAAGCCTGCGACATCTCGTTCTACAGTTGCTGTAAACGCGCCTTTAATTTGACCAAACTCGTAGGCTGTTCAACTTGCAGTCCTAAATGATACCAGGTATGCTCGATCAGTGACATATCTGGGAATCTAACAGGTCAGGGAAGGGTGGAAATATAAGGGACCATTCCTGTGAAACCCTTTCTATGTGTGGCGAACATTGTCCTGTTGGAAAATGGCTCCTGGCCGGCCGGCCATGAGTGGTAACACATGTGGCTGAAGAATGTCACGAACGTATCTCTGGGCTATCATGGTGCCGTGGATCAATATTAGGGGCAACCGTGTGTCGTATGCGATGGCACCCAATACCATTACACCAGTTGTGGGAGTGGTGTGCCGCTGTACAGCGAAGGCAGGATTGAGACATTCACTACGGGGGCTACACACACGTATATGATTATCATCACTGCCCTAAATGAATCTTTATTTGTCTCTAAAGACAATCGAATTCCATTTGGTTTCAGTCCAATCCCTGCGAGCCTGACATCACTCAAAACGTAGACGATGATGAGTGGGTGTCAATGGCAGGACACGTAATAGGCGCCGCGATAGCAACTATCCTTCAGCCAGGCGACTTGCAATTATACGGACTGACACAGAGGCAGTGAAGGTGCTGCCAATGCAACAATGAGTAATGATGTAATAAGTGATGAGTGTGAGTGTGTATAATGGTGGACAATGAGACAGTTCGCTCTATGCGTGCATGTCATATGTTGTGACGGTCTTCTCGACTATTGGTCGGTCAAGGGTGTCCAGAGCTTGGTCACCGTGTAACATACCTCTCTCTCGTTGACTGGTCCCAACAACTCTTCACAGTAAAGTCAGAACAGCCAAAGTGGAGAGCTAACCATTTGGTTTTCATAATCCCTACGATTCTTCCACTCTCGAACTCTAACTGCTGTTAATATTGTCTTCAATGTCTGCGTAATGGCATCTCCAGTTAAAAAAGCGTCCCTCCGTAATAGATTAAATGCATGCAAACAAGCTTTGTTTACCTGTTTTATAATCCAAGGATAATTAAGTTAAATAAGTAAATGAATAAACAAGTTTACTACCCCCAAATAAATTATCTAACTATAGCAATTTTAAAAACTTATCCGTAATTAAATTAAAAACTCTAGTAATTAAAAAACGTTCAATTATTATAGTGTTTAAAAAAAACTTAAATATTACTAAACACTTCAAAGCATAATTCAAGAGGAATGAGACATATTTGTCAAAAGAGGAGATATAAGAGCAAAAAATTAGGGAACAAGCAAAGAAGTTAAGAAAACTTTGTGAGACTGCTGGAATTTGGTGCATGCGTACTTCTTCTATAGCAGCGTCAATCTCATTATTTACCTAGTATGCCAAGCCATAGAATCCGGTAAATCACGTTGTTACGACATTTTCCCTGACACCTTTTTGCAAAACTAAAGCTGAACGGTTGAATTTCACAGCTGAGACAGTGAAAAAAAAAAGAAGTTTCAGCGAAAACACGATTTGGAGACTTTTCTTCATTTTTCTGGTTTTGATATCATTAACACTGATTTTCATAAGAAGTTTTATTTTTTGCTGCGCTTTAAATTATAGATGCTTTATTTCAGGCTAGTTATCAATGTAAATATTTGTATACTTTCGTTAAAATCATGTCTTCTCTTAATTTCCTGAGTAGTTTATGTTTATACACACACACACACACACATATATATATATATATATAACGCTATAAATTTAACTTTTCAGTATGAGGTTATTAACTAATAATAATTTCCTTGTTAATCATATATTTTCACTGTATTATATGATTCCCATTTTGGAACGTTTATTCAGCATTTTTGAGTTTTTCGCCAATACACCTACCGCGATTTTTTAGGAACAACAAATACTTCAACGATTTAATTAATCAGAAAGAACAATGTATTTTTTTTGTCTGGGCTATTTATTTAGGGTAAGGAAATTATATATTTAATATATATTCGTATAAATAGAATTCCTTAAATGATTATTTCAAAATATTTGTACATGTAGAATATTTATTTCCCTAAAGCTTAAAGTTTGATTAACTTCTTAAAAGAAGTTTAAGTTCTGTAGCAATTAAGATATATTTATTTCTATGAATATAAGAAATAATATCATTTCCTTAGCAGAAGCAAATCTTGAAATCAGTTATCTTGAAGAATCAGTAATCTTGTAATCGTAATAACAACATTTAACAAATCTAGCTTTACGATATTTTGACATAATATTAAAAAAAAGCAACAAATAATCGCTTATACGCTTGAGAAAATACATTATTATTCAAACAATGTCACTTTAGTGACTGCTTTCTGTCTCAGGTACACCGTTTCTACCCGACCTCATTTTGCCAGTTCAACCATCAACGGCAGGTTCATGAGATCAGAGATCAGCGACATACATTGTCGAACAGAAAAGGCGGTGAAAAAACGCACTGACTGACCTATTGTAAGATGCTCGTGGACAGCGTGTCGCGGTTCTAAAGCTAAATAAGCTTTTTTCCACCCATGAATGATAGGTTTACTCTTTAAAAGCAATCTGTAATTTCGAAAAAAGAATGCTTACACCCTAGAAAAGTTTAGCGTATTTTGAAGAATAAAAAAGATTTCTCTTAGAAACAGGTTACAAGGCAACATATTTTTTAATACTTGCGGTAAAGGATTGCATGCATCAATCTGGATTATGTAATATTTATTAGTTAGCTTCCTTTGTCGTACTTATTGCCTTTTTGTGCGTAACATTTTCTTTAGCTGATCAGTTTAATAAAATATATAACGATGTCCTGAGGTTGTTACGTTTGAATATATTAGAGTTTGGTCAGAATATAAAATTTCTCTTTAAACTTCAGAAGAAATACAGTAAAATGCAAGCAAAATCATTAGTGTTTTTTAACTGACCCGAATTAATATTTTAACAAAATAGGGGTAAATTATACATATTTTAAAATAATTGCAATATCTACAATTCTTTTTCATTCATGAACCTCAAAACAATTCTTTGTTATTGTTTAAATACGAGTAGAGTTCATCCTTGAGTCTTATTCGGTAAGCCATACAAGGCTCGCGCTCATAGATGAACACACAAACACACACACACACACACACACACACACACATATATGAGAGAGAAATAGAGACAGGTGAGAATAAGAGAATTTTCATGTTTTACTCATCTTCCAGAATAGCCGATTTAATAAAATTTGGTGTGAACATAGGTTGATATAATACAAACAAAATAAACTTTCAGCAGTTATAATAGACACACATGTTTGAGCGTAATACTCAGAGGAATCTGAAGGTCTGAAACAGCGGCTGCAGAATACACAAAAGAAATGGGTTAATAGGGGGTATGGTCCCCTCTTACAGCTATACAAGCTTTGCAGCGTGATGTCATACTGGGAATAAGGCAGTTTATCAGTGCCTGTAGCAATTGATCCCACTCATTCACCAACGCTGTTTTCAGTTCCTGGATGGTTCTCGGAGAGGGGTTACGAGTTTCAATTGCCCTCCCCAGAGCATCCTAGACATGCTCTATAGGATTGACGGCCTGGAGACCTGGCTGGCAAATCCATCCGGTGAATATCCTCACTCTCGAGAAATTCGTCGACCAGAATAGCTCTATGTGGCCTCGCGTTATCGTCCATTAAGATGAACTCGGGGCCCACTGCACCCCGGAAAAGGCGAACATAGGGCTCTAAGACCTCATCTCTATACCTCACACCAGTCACAGAGCCTCTGTCAAAGACGTGGAGAGGTGTGCGACCATCCAACATGATACCTACCCAGACCCTTACACAGCCATAATTGTCGATTTCACGGACATTGAAGGGTAGATAGCGGGTCCCTGGCTCGCTCTATATGAAAGTACGATAGTCAATCCTATAGAGCATGTCTGGGATGCTCTGGGGAGGGCATTTGAAACTCGCAACCCCCCTCTGAGAACCATCCAGGAACTGAAAACAGCGTTGGTGAATGAATGGGACCAATAGCCACAGGTACTGATAAACTGCCTTATTTCCAAGATGACATCACGCTGCAAAGCATGTATAGCTGTAAGAGGGGACCATACCCCCTATTAACCCATTTCTTTTGTGTATTCTGCAACCGCTGTTTCAGACCTTCAGACTCCCCTGAGTGTTATGCTCAAACATATGTGTCTATTATAACTGTTGAACGTTTATTTTGTTTGTATTATATCAACCTATGTTCACATCAAATTTTATTAAAATCTATCCAGTAGTTCTGGAGATCGTAGAATAAGGTATGAAAATTCTTTTAATTTCTCACACCAGTGTATATATATATATATATATATATATATAAATCTTTATTAAAAAATTGCCGATCCCAAAGTCTATTTCAATGTTATTCGAGTAGGTGGTAGCCTTTTATAAAAAGGCTACCACCTACTGGAATAACATTGAGCATATAGTACTTTAATTTTATTATAAAAGTGCATAGAAAATTTTAGCTCAAGTAGGTGCTTTAAAACGTGAGAAAAACACTTTTAAAATTTTGTCCCAGGCACACAATGTGAGTAGAAGAAATACCATTAAAATTTTTATTTAAGTTATGTTTATAAAATAATTGTTTTACTTTTATAAAAATGTTCAATCTTTGAAAATTAAGTTATATTGAAATTCATCGTCATTTTACCAAAAGCTCTGATACGCATAAGATATTTAATATGTATAATTTAAATGAAATAATTTTTGTTTTGATATTTGTATCAGTAGAAATTGAAGTAATATGTTAAATTAGGTTAGTAAATTTAATATTTATTTGAAGGTTATTTAATAAAAAAAAACTTAGAGAACTGAGAATTAAATTTCAAAAAATATCAGAATTTATTAAAAAAATAATGTTTCTTAAATTTCGTAAGCTTAAATGTTAAACTAACAACTGCATAACATAGACGTCCCATTTTCAAGAAATCGAGAGCAAATTAAAGCAATGAAATAATAAATCGAAGATAAGAGAACAAAAATGGAACATGTTTCAGAAATAAAAAAATGAAATCCGTTGAAACTTTGTTGATGTTGATATTTTAAAACATAAGATAAATACATGCTTGTAAATTCAACCACCAGAGGAAAAAATTTGTAATGAATAATTTTTAAATTTAAATTGCTTTTTTCTTTAAAGTTCATTGGATGAAAATATTTAAAACTTTTATGGTGTTTTTATATGTATATGTTACATGCGTGCTTTCACCAGTAATAAAATTTATTTTCAAAAAATATCAAAATAAATGCCTCCTAATTTTTTATTGAATTGAAAAAAAAAACAAAGAAAAATCAAGTATTTTTTGTCTAAAAATTGATGTATTATCGTAAACGAAATGTAATCACGATCGAAGAGAAATTGAAAAGGAATGAAGAATTCAGAATTTTAAAATTTTGTGCCACAGCCATTTTCGTCCTAAAATTTTTGAACACTTAATATATAATATTAATATATTTTTTAACACTTAATATTAATATATTTTTATATAACACTTTTTAATTTGAAATTCATCTTGAAATGTCTTGAGGTCAAATAATTTTGATTTGACATTAGTACCAATAAAGAATTTTTGTTATAGATAACGTAATATAATTTCTTTGCAACACATCACACAGGACAATTTCTTTTTTTTATTACAAATTTTCCCTAAGTTAGGTCATTTAAAACAAAAAAAATATTTATTTTAAACTTGTAAATATTTTTTGATATATGTGTAACCAATTCATGAATTATTTTGTAAGTGCTAATAATTTTAAAAAATGGTGCTTTTGATTTAGTTGTAAATTATTATAACCTGATGATTTTCATTAATCATAAGATTAAAGACTTAAGAATAAGAAAGAATACCTGACCATAAATAAATAGTGAATTATTTTTGAAGAAATAAAAATTTAAAATATTTAGCTAGTGAATATACTGTACAATATATTTTTCTAAGTAATTTTAAGCATATTAATAATCTTTTGGAGTATGATTTAAATTACAGAAAAATCCTACATAATTAAAATGTTTAAAAATTTCAAAAGCTTATTTAATGCATATATTAAAGTTTGATATTTAAAAATGTCACAGAAAATGAAAGTAAAATTTTTCTGCTCACGATAGATAATGTGATATATTAATCTATTGTTAATGCAGGAATAACAAATCTCCAATCTAGACTATTTTACATACATAAACAGTTACTTATCTAAAATTATTCCATTTTAAAAATGAAAGTAAAAACCAAACATAACTTAACAAAGAGACCTCGTCAAGCAAATAATTTTACTTTAAAGGATGTGTTTTAAAATAAAATTATTTGCTTAATAAAGCGGATTTTTTTGAAGATATTAAGATAAAATATTTCGTAAATTAACTACAAACTATAAAAAATTTTGAACATTATCTTTTTTTTTCGACAATGTTTGTTTATAATATTAAAAGATTTAAGTAAAAGTAAAATTTCTATACTTGTGCTAGTATGTGTGTAATACAGATGACTCGGAAAAAATAATTGCATGTATATATGAGTTTCCTTAAATTTTTAAAACGTGGTATTTTTGAAGATAAATAAGAAGTTAAAGATAAACATTTCTTTAAAAGTAATCTTAATTTTTAATTTAACATAAAATTGGGTTTCTTATTTCAAAAAATTATTTGAAAAAAATTTTTTTTAAAAAAAAAAAAAAAAAAAAAAAAAAACCTTAATAAAATCTAAATTTTTATTAAGAGAAACAATTAAAAATAAAAGATAATGAGAAATAAAAACTTTCTAAGAACTTATGGAAAATGAAGTAGTTACATAACTATCATTGAGTGTTTTGAAAATTACCATCCAATAATTAAGTTATTTCAAATCACAAAAGAGAAAGGAATCTGGAAGAAGTTAACTACTTCATCTTTAATAATTTTTTTCAGTAATTAAAATTTAAAAAAATATTACAGTAAGTTTTTCAAATATTTCATATGCTGATAAATATTTAGGAAAAATAATTTTTAAGATGAAATTTGATTTTTTTTACTCTTCAAAATAAGTGCTTTTTTACAAACAATTTCTTCGAATGGTAGGATATATAAATTTTTATTCGTGAAACGAAAGAAATATTAATGCAGCTTGAAATATAAAACGGTCCTTGTATTTATATAAAAATTTTTGAATGACTTTTAACAGTAACTGCACTCCAAGGGCGTGGAATGTATTTTAAAATTTCGAAATAACTTTTAAAATGAAGAATTATTTTAAATTTTTTTTAAAGGAAAACAAATAATAAACATTATTTTCATCTTTAAATTGATTTATTAAAAAAAAACATTTTAATCTTTTACGCAATTAAGAACTCGTATATAAATATTCTTATTCGATATAAATCTCTTAAATGACAATTTAAAATCTATTTACCCCATTCTTTTTTTATAAACATATATTTCAAGTTAGTAATTATAAAAAAAATCCGTAAGTTATTGAGAAATACGCCAATCAAAATGAATAAGAAAGGAACATTTTGGTATTAATTGAAGCACTATAAACAATAGTGCATTCATCATCCTCGTTTGAGATGTGTTTGAAAGAAAACGAGCTTGTTTCGAAATGTTAGGTGTCGTCAGTGAAAAAGGACCACAATTAGTATGATCCACAACTCACAAATTGCGTATTCTCTTCACAGTGAAAAAAGAGTGTTTTAACTACATGCTTCAGAGGTGCTCTGCATGTGGTTCTGTATGTAGAGTTGAAGTGATGTATTTCCACAAGGTGAATGCTTTTTTTTTTTTTGGTGGCATTCATAGAACAATAAACCGACTATTTGCATACCACTTACATCAATACTAAAGACATATTCCTTCTTTTCGCCCAATTTAAACTTCTACCAACGCGTTGTAATTAATCATTAATGATAGCGAGAGAGAGCATTTAAAATGCTTTTAACGATGAAAAGTTATGCAACCTTAGGGAAAAGTTTTTCTTGACTTGTTTGATGAAAAGCTTACATTTTTTAAAAATATCTCAGGTATCTCTTTCTGGGTTTGTTATTTTAATGACACATGTTTGTAACTATAATGATATTATATTGTATCCAGAAGATCCCTAGAATGGAGGGTATGTGATTCAGAAATGGAATTAAATATTTTAGCTGGTCCTAAATAACTGCAATCAAGTAAGAATTATAAAAAAAAGTACCACCCTGGACCAATTTTGGAAAATTTCATAAGCAATGTCTTAATGTAAAATAGTTAGGCTTATGCTGATGTAATAAATACTTAATTAAGGTTCCCCTCCTTTTTAATATCCTATTTTATGTTTATTAGTACTAACTATAACGAATATGTGTTCGCCAAATATAGGAAGCAATCTCCTAACTAGATCAGAACTTTTAATTATTAATTGTATAAAAATAACTCTTATGGAATTAATCATATTTTAGCAACTTAAACACAAAGAATTTTATTTTTCTAAATACACATTGAAGGAATTTTCGTTGAATCACAACATGCTTTTCAAAAATTTCTTATCACAAATGTTTTATTAAATCGTAAACTGAATTATTCAAATCTTGATCTTTCCTTGCATACTAACTAAATCTGATTTTATCTTTTATTTGCCCAACTGAAATTTAACCTCAATTTCTCGCTGAAAAAAATTGAGAAACCGCTTAATCCAGTTTAAAACAATGTTTTCATTCACTAGTAAATTAAAACTTTTTATGAAAATTTTAACTAGAAATAATATAAATTGTTAAATTAGCATTTCTTAACTTTTAAGTGCATATTGTTATGCTTCAATGAAAGGGTAACAAATTATGTTATAGCTATCACAAATATTTTATAATATTGCTATTTAAACTGAATTTAATTTGCTTGGTAAAACTTATAGACAGGAGAGGAATGAGTATTAAAGACTATAGTATTTACTGTATAAATGAAAACTTTCAATGTGAGAAAACATTATAATTTCATTCTTATATTTAGTTAATAATGTCTTATATTGCTATAAAATCGCTTAGAAATCCAGCTTCAAATTTTGAAATGATTCTTTCACTTTTTTTATACATGTGAAAATTATACAACTTTAAGTAATTATAAATCTTACTTATTTGAAAAAAATACCTATGAAGTTTTCCATTAATTTTTCCATAGGAGACTGTATATAATTTATAAATATTTGAAGATTCGTTTACATTGAGAACCCAGATACATAAGAGAGACATTCATTAAACTATGCTATTGTACTCGTATTATATTAACTCATTCTGGTATACATTTCTTAATATAGCTCATTTCATGCTACGTATATTGTCACGCAGTTCGCAAGCAGCGCTGGCATCGAAGTAAAACGCTCGTCTACAGAATTCTCGGGTTCAAACCTCAATGCTGAAAATATCTAAAAGTCATTTCTCTTCAGCCGGCTGGCCATTTAGTACCAATCCTTCCTGAAATCACACCATTCTGTTGAATCGAGATAGACTTGCTTGGACGATTTCCAAAGTCACTGCAGGAACATTCATAAATCAATATCTGTACTGTGTGTGTTTGACTAATTAGTCTCCTATGCCATTACGATGGAAGTACCTACTGCTGAAGCCCCGGAAGTAGCCAAGTTTCCCCTTGAGAATATCATTTTAAAACAAAAGTTCCAAGAGTCATCATAACTGACCGAGAGCAGGTGTTTCAATCGAAATTAGTAGCCGAACTTAATCACTTCTGTAATGTTATCCACTGAGTGATGACTGTTTACCATCCTTTAACTAATGGGGTAACAGAGCTCTTTAATAAGACATCAATATGCAATCTGTCTATTAACGTCGAAGTCAATCTGAAAGGTTGGGATGAAATATTGCCTTTCTTTATTATTGCATTCAACATCACAAAGCAGGACACAACCTGATTCACACAGTTTTATCTGATGTTTGGGCATGAAGCCGAATTGATCCTCGACACTTGGTTCCCGATTTATTCTGAAAACACCAAGATGAATGCATACAAGATTTCTATCAAGAGCCTAAGAATCTAGACAGCTTGAGAGATTACGAGCCTTGGAAGCACGAGAAAAGGACAGAAGGCGATATGATCCCAAACATTGAATAGTCTACTGCAAACCCGAAGAATTCGTATGCATTTTCATACCAGTTGGAAAAGTAAGTCTGTCAGAGAAATTACTTAAAAAATACTTCGACCCTTATGAAGTCCTGCGACGACTTTCCAACGAAACATATCAAGTCCAAGACTTTGCTTCAACCTCGAGATGCCGAAAGAGAATAGATGTGGTACATGTGCTTCGAATGCAGCCCTAATACGATCTCGATGCACAGATACAGTCTCCAGATATAATTATACTCCCTACGAGCTCAATTCTAAAGGAAGTGTATCCAGCCACCGAAGAAAGCAGCCATCCCATCGAGTCCATTCAAGATCCATGACACGATCGTGGACGAGAGTTTTACTGCAGAATTTCTGAACTGCAAGACACTGTTTTTTAAGGGAATAGCAATGCTACGAAGTTTGCAAACACAAATGTCACTGAGGTATGACGCTCATCTACAGATCTAGAGTTCCCGCACTCAAAACTTAAAGCTGAAAACATTGAATTTTCATGCAAAAGTTTTGTTAAATTGTTCTCAGTTTTTTTCATTATAACTTTTAAAATATTCTGGAATATTTTTAACGTTTCGACACACACTCACACACACTCACACACACACACGCACACGCACACACACACACACACACACACACACACACATATATATATATATGTATGTATGTATGCGTGTGTGTGTTTTAATAGTTATTAAGAAGTAACTGAGATAACTGGATACAATTTATTCTGCATATTAATTGATTCTTATTTACATAATGTTGCAAATAGCGGCTATTAATATTAATCGGTTTGGTTTGAAGAAACCATTTATTGAATTAATCAGTAGTATGTAAACGATAGTGTTCAATCTGCGGAATTCTACAACGGTGGCCTTCGACAGGTCAAGAAATGCTGGGAGAAACGTATAACTCTGGATAATGATTATGTATAGCATTCTTAAAAATTATGAGTAAAAATCAGGTTTCTATTTAGATTATTCTTAAAAATAATCACATTTTACGATACCCCGGGATAACAATCAAAATTTTATGATACTACGGATTACTTCAATTTACAGTGTAATAAAACCAAACGAATCACCATTAACAGCCGTAATTTACAATGTTATGTGCATATGGATAAATTAATACGCAAAATAAATTTTATCCAAATATCTCGGGGTTATTTCTCAGTAATAATTAATTTCTTACAAAGGCCCCTTATTTGTGTAATGCAAAAGCAACAGATTTATAATTTATATATCTTTAATATAGGGTCATTCTACCATTGTTAATGCAATATTCTTACAAGTTTCTTTTATGTCGTTTTATATTTCACTTCTTTGGAAATTGTAGAATAAAAACATTTTTTAATTACTTTGAGATTGCTTAATATGTTCAATGATTATAATTTATGTATTTAACATAGAATTATGAACCAAATAGTAATCATATTTCACAAATTGTGATGTAAAACCAGTATAACCTGTTATATTTTCCATAGATCATGAATTAGCAAAAATAATCAACAATTCCACCTTAAATAATTCATTATAATTTATGAAGATACTAAATCATTTCAAAATCATAACTAATATTTTTCTGAAATATTCATAGAAATAATCCAGGAAACATTCGTCTAATATATTACGTTGGCCACAGCAAATCACCTAGTATAAATACAAGTTCATATCCCTCTATATTGATGTAGAAAAACACCAGTTTTTGATATCATAAACATAATGATTGAGTATTATTTTATTTGAGGCCAGTTTTCTACAACTTTGTTAATTTTATTTGTAAAAATATTTACCGAAAATGATTCCTGATCTGGGTTGTACTAAATAAATAAATTAGAATTATTTTTATTAGAATTAAATTTATAATGAGAATTAAATTTATATTATTTATAAAAATATAGTAACTAAACTTTAATAAAATGGATATGAATTAAATTTATATTACTTATAAAAATGTAGTAACTAAACTTTAATAAAATGGATATGAATTAAATTTATATTACTTATAAAAATGTAGTAACTAAACTTTAATAAAATGGATATGAATTAAATTTGCATCATTCATATAAACTAAAGTATAAAACTATAATGTAATGTTAGCAACATGTATATCAGTTTAAACTATATCTCATTTCAATCAAACAAGGATTTATAACAATAAACTCTTTTCAGGTTTATCTCCTAAAGATTGATGTTGTGCTTTCTTTGATTTCTGATGTTACATTACGTAAGAAATTGCACATCAAATTAATAGAAATTAATATTGTTCAGTAAAAAAACCCCACTAATTATACTTTTTAACATAACATTTTCTTTTATATCATTGATTTTTTAATACATTTAATTCAATTACAATTTAAAAATACAAATTCATTTTCAAGCTCATTGAATTAAGATTAACGTCATTTTTTTACAAATTGAACTGCTCAATTATTAAAGAAAATGAAATATCAAAATTCAAAGAAATAAAATTTGTTCCGAAAGGAAATGCTTTAACTACATTTTGTCGTTATGTATTGTATTTTTTCATGTCATGAATATTTAAATATATTTTGAAAATCTATACTAGCAGTCTTGCCATGAACAGAGCACGAGCGCTAAGTTCTCCTTTTTCTATTGTAAAGAGGAAAAAGTCTGGCCTTGAACAATTATATATATATATATAATATATACATATGATATATATGCCATTAAAAAAGAAAATGTGCTCACGTATTATTTTACAATGAGTAACCGTTCACTTGTTTTCTTTTCTTTATCTTTTTACTTTTATTCAGTATGCTACACGAAGCGTATTAGTTCATTTCTTTTAGATTCTTTCATTTATAGAATGTATTTAACAGAGCGATTTGTGCAATAATTCAGTGGAGTAAAACCAACACATTCCTTACACTTCGGTTTTATGTTTCGAAATATATAGAAAAAGAACTGAAAAACTGTAAAAGCGTAACTAAATCAAATATATTGCCAAGAAAGTGAATTCAAATTGTTAGTGACATATGATTTAAAATTATATATAATAATGTAATATACTCCATATATATATATATATATATATATATATATATATATATATATATATATATATATATATATATATATATATGTGTGTGTGTGTGTGTGTGTGTGTGTGTGTAATGATTTAACTCTTAAATTTAATTAAATATTTTCAAATTTCTCTCATACTTTAATTATCATAGAGGGAAATCAAACTTATTTTCTGATACAAATCCATTTGAGGTTTTATTTTATGGGATCACGTGTTATGAATTTGCAAGAATGAGGATTCTCCTACGGTTTCGAACCCGTAGGGATAATCCCTACTAGATTTTTTGTTAGCAGATAAAATACCGAAAGATCCCAAAATCTATTACCACGTGATCTGAATGTATCCTTACATTTAAATTCCAAACTGGAGAAGTTTTTTCCTCTTCTGATTCAGCTACAGAAGCAAGTGGACGTATACTACTTTGCGTCCTATGCTTTTACAATGTAACTGCCTCTCTCTTTCGTATTATATTAATAAGCTCATAAGGCTCTGAAATATTTAAAGTTTCTTCATTATGCTACGACTGAAGTAAAATATTTACAAATTAATTGAAAAATATAGTTTAGCTAATACTTCATAATATATATATATATATATATCGAGGAAGATGTTATCTATCCTTGTGATTTTTTTTATGAATAAGATACATGTAAAAGATAAATATGAACCATAAAATTATGAAATAAAGACTCAGTGATTACTTCTTTATTTTCCTGCATCTGTAAATATTTGGAAGATGAAATTGTGGCATTATTTTTATTTTTAAAATTTTTGTTTTGTGTATTTCATAGGATGAGTAAAATTGGGTAAGATTAGAGTTGAAGTCATAATGAATAGGAATGAAAAATGCATGAAGGTGTAATGTTTGCTCACGTCCAAACAATGCTCTATTCATAAATCTCGAGGTAACATTTAGAATTTCTTTTAGCTTATTATGAATTGTCTTTCACTCCTTAAAATATACTCGTACATTCGTTTAGTTCGTAATGATGGAAACCACATCCTTGTATGATGTGTATTCTGATGAAATACTCCTGCTTTTTAAAATTGGTTTATTTGATTTATTTTTAACATTAGAATATTATTATAAGACATTCTTATTCTAAATAATAAATGGTCTAAGTTTTCTTTTATCTTCCGTGAGAGATTTAGGTAGATTAAATTATATTTATCATAAATTCGTTACATATGTGTGATTAAGAGAGGTTTTTTTTGTATATAAAATAGTTTAAATTAAGAAAACATTTCTCTCATTTCAAATGTCTCATATTGACACAGATCATAAAATATTCTTTTAATCTGTCTGAATATTTAGTCTTGATAATTTAATTATTATGAATAAATAAATAAATTATATGTATTAATATTTCCCGAATTTGAATACATTTTCTACTTTTAAAACAAATACCCATTTAGTTGATCTTTTTTATTACAATAGCCATCATTATATAATTTATCATCCAATTATTCTTTAAATGATAGAAAATTTAATATGACATTTCATATTATTTTATACATAAGAATTTGCACCCAAAAAATTCAAGATATGCGATATTTATAGAGTATATTACATTCATTACTTGTGAGAAGTTGCAGTAGAGTTGATCATCGTGTTACTGGACGCTCGCCTATTTGAATTATAAATGTATGTTTAACCAAAGTTTGTTCACGTACAGTTTCAATAAAGTTCACTTCAAAAACGGTTACAACGGAGTATGAAATAAATATAAATTATTAATTTCAAATTTTGATTATTTGTGAAAAATGCAAACACGACAGTTAGCAACGAAGGCTCACTTCAAATAGTTATTACTAAAAAGAAAATTAATTTTACATTTGTTTTTAGTTAATGGTATTACAAGCAAACTCTTATGAAAAATTTGTCATAATCATAGTATTTATAAAAATAATATTAAAAGCATAAAAATATTATATTTCAAGATGATAAAAAATAAATATATGCAAAATTTACAGAAATATGTAAAACTTCCTTACCTTAGTTGCCGCTGTAGAATCCCAGTAAGTCTGATCATATTCCCATCCATGGTCACAGGGCTTAGTTGTAGTCTCATTGTTTACTGTATAGTTCATAATGTTCGTTATTTCAGTGTAATTAATATCATATCTCATGCAATGTTCTTCAGTAGGACTGGTGAAATATCTTTGCTGTGCAATACTTAAATTAAAGGCATCCAACTCTGGCACATGACACCAATGATCAGGAACGGATACCATGAAGAGAATGTTCATAGAAAACCATGGAAGCAGAGATGCAGCAGGAACAAGAAATATCATGATCAAATTTCTTTGATATTTTCCGTAGTCCCCCACTTCGATCAAAACGTCTTCGAATTCCATTTTCAATCTTTGACTTTTTATAAGCTTTTTCTTGATCACAAAGTATTTATAAGTAATTATACCATGTTTTCTCTCACACTATAGTTCTAATTCTGCACAACAAACATCAGATACATTTTCTAGAAGAAAAAAAAAAAAAAAAAACAGGAAATGAAATATATTATTAAACATAGAAGTATTAAAATTCTTTTTAAATATGTTTTTCGAGACTATTAATTAATGACTGTGAAACGCTGCATCCCTCTTATGTGTCCACGGTTATCTCAAGAGAGAAAGTTCGGACTGTGTCCGCTAAGAACACTTTTGCTCTTTTAACGCATGGTCAAACAACGCGGAGAAAATCTTCCCTATGCTCAAAGTGCGTGACCTTGTAATCATAACGCTCTTTCATATCAACAACCGAAGGCTTGGAAATACTTATCCACGCATTTCGGCTAAATTATAAAGAGAGATTACCAAATCTGTGAAAATCGAAATAAATGGGATGATTATGTCGCTCTTATGCAATTCGTAAGGACGACCTATTTGCATTTCCTTGAGTAAAAATTACTAAATAATAGTTATATATATATAAAAAAAGGGCTATCGAAACTAGGATTTTCTTTGGGAACTTTTGTGGAAAAAAGACCAGTACAATACAGCGGATGTGAACATCCAAACAATTCATACAAATTGCATGCTGTTAAATCACAAGATGAAATTTATTTCCCAGCTTTTGTTAAATGAGTTCCCCATTCATCTTGCTTGACTCTTTGTTTTTCATTATGCTCATGAAAAGGTAATTTTTTATACTCGAGTTATTCTTTGGTTTTGTAACCGGTCAATACCAATAGAAAAGTATACCACACAAAACTAGACGTGATAAAAATTTGTCGCTACCAAACCAAAGTATAATCCATTTCCTTTCTTGCTTACATACTGCTAATAATTTTCCCATGTTGAAATAATATTATTCATAGTTTTCTTTTTGATCGAAAGAGTTATTATTTTATCAGTAGTCAAAAATGTAGTGATCATTTAAGTATTTTAAAAAATTCAATAATGTTATTTTTAATGTAGTAATGTATTCTATATTTTTGCCTTAAACTGCTGTGGAACACTTATAATTTCTAGTAAAAGTTAACAAAAAGAATTAAAAACATTAAAGTTTTAAATGTATTTTACATGCATAGGTAAAAATGTTAAATAACAACATTAAAAATAATAATGTATATTAAATATGGTGTAAGGAAATCAGGAAAAAGTGCAAATTACATATATTTGAAGTACATATTATGCAATAAGAATTTTAATAACTGATTTCATTCAAACAAATATTGAAGAAAACATTATTCTTAGGTCAACATGTGTATGTGTTTCATATTTCAAAGAGAGAGAGAACCAATCCTTTTTTATCTAGCAATGCATTTAATCTCAGAAAAATATCAACCGCATTTCTTTGAAATGTTCAAGAAATTGAAAAATTACTATGACTTTGCTCTTTCTTAATAAAAATTACATCAATTTCTTAGAGGAAAAAATATACTTTTTAATCAGTAAGTTTCATATTTTATGCCTTTTTCTGGAAGTTAAAATAATAGTTCTTAATTAGAAGTACATCTAAAGAAAATTTTTGATATCTGAAAGTAACATGCAGTATTTAATTGAAAACAGTGTTGATTAAGACACAAAATTTGAAAAAAAAAAGTTCTCCATAAATTTAAATCTCGTTTAATGTTAAGTATATAGCAAACATATTTTAAGCTGAAAATTCATAAAATATCACATACCTCAAGTAACAAAAAAAAAATTATGCTAATCTTGAAGTAAACATTAAGCAGGTCGTATAAATGACTGATGGGAAACATTAATTCCAGAATACGAATAAATATACATGCATATGTATGTAACACTATGCGTACACACCAACAGGCGTGGTTTTGAAACGCAGTGTCTTACAGTGAGATTATTAAACTGTTATGCACTACAAAAGGTTCCACTTTTCATTCGATAAACGTTATGCAACTATCTGTAACCTTTCAACCTTACATTTTAAAAAATTTTAACAGGAAAAAAGAAAAAAGAAAGAAAGACAGTCGAAAGTTAATGAAATAGACTTTATTTCTGTGTCACATTTATTCTCACAGGTTGATTAGAATAATTTTCTGCAAAGTGACCTATTTTGATGATTAAGAAAACGGTACTTCCTATTCTGAACGAACTTGAAAAGAGAAAGCAACTTAGCGATGAAAAAAAAGTTTCTTTTTACTTTCCTTTTTTTTACATCAAGTTCACGGGAAGAATATTCATTCCCATGTCGAATGAAAGGAATAAATTAGTTGCGAATTAATTTTGACGAACTAGTTTTTGACCTTAATTTACCTTCCAGTCACGAAAGTGACCTAACCTCTGTACCTGTTACAATAAAATGCTTGGTTAGTTTAAATCGAAAGTTCTTTTTTAATCTCTGAATGATGTCTTTCAAAATAAATTTTTTTATGTAATTGCTGGAGGTAACAGATGTTTCATCCTCACTACTCTGTGCTGATTGAAAAGAATTGTAATGTTCAAACATATTATTTGTGAGTTAAATTATCACTAATACATCTCTACTTTCATTCCTAATATATTTGGAGAATTTTCAATTATTTAATATTTATTTAGAAAGTGGAAGTTCTTCCTAACATTCCCATTCCTGACACGGATAATATATATATATATATATATATATATATATATATACAGGGGGTGGACAAAAATATGGAAACACCTTGTAAAATGCATGTTTGAAAAGAAAGATTGATTTTAATGAAATATGTAGGTGGCGCTGGCGTTTTTGACTACTAACGCCACCTATACAACTTCGTAAATGTGCTAAACAGTTCAGTTGTTGTCGGAGTACTGTTATGTGAGGTTGTCATTGCATTATGTCAGAGTTAACAGACTTCGAACGTGGGCAAATTGTTGGAGCACGTATGGTAGGTGCTTCCGTAAGCAAGGTAGCCGAGGTGTTTAGTGTTTCAAGAGGTACTGTATCGAAGATTTATTCCGCATATTTGAAAAGCGGAAAAACATCATCTGCTAAATCACAGCGCGGACGAAAGTGTGTGCTGAGTGATCGTGACAGACGATCATTAAGGGCAATTGTGACGAAAAATAAGAAGACCACAGCTGCAAAAGTTACTGCTGAAATGAATGTTGTGTTACAGAACCCTGTGAGTACCAAAACAATTAGAAGGGAGCTTCATAAACAGGGAATTTCTGGCCGTGCTGCAATTGAGAAGCCACTCATCAGTGATGCTAATGCCCGTAACAGGAAAAAGTGGTGTTTAAGTCATAAAGCCTGGACTATAGGGCAGTGGAAGCGTGTAATATGGTCTGACGAGTCTTCTTCCACATTGTTTCCCACTTCTGGCCGAGTTTACGTCTGGAGAACGCCATCTCAAGCCTATAATACAGACTGCTTGTTGCCAAGAGTGAAACATGGCGGGGGTTCTGTTATGGTTTGGGCAGCCATATCGTGGTTCTCTGCTGGCCCCATGATAACTGTGTCAGGGTACATGACTGCCAAGACTTAATTGAACATTTTGGCAGATCAAGTTCATCCCATGGTACAAACTTTGTTCCCCGATAGTGATGGTGTCTTCCAAGACGACAAAGCCCCTGTTCACACAGCTCACATTGTCCAGGACTGGTTTTCTGAGCACGAGGAGGATTTGTCCCATCTCCCCTGGCCACCACAGTCACCAGACCTGAATATTATCGAACCTTTGTGGTCTACATTGGAACGGAAAGTGCGTTCTCGTTATCCACCGCCAACATCGTTATCTGAACTTGCCACCGTTTTGCAGGAAGAATGGTATAATATTCCCTTGGCACACATACAGGAACTGTATTTATCCATTCCGAGAAGACTGCAAGCTGTTTTGGATGCCAACGGGTTTCCTACACCATATTAAGCAAAGAAACATGTTTTTTAAAAGGTGTTTCCATATTTTTGTCCAACCCCTGTATATATATATATAATCTGTGTCTGGAATGGGATTAAGACTGCTCACTGCAAATAGTACTTTATCATCATTTTTCCTTTTTCAAAGAAGTTTATGAATATGAAGTATTTCGCATCCACTGAATCTGAGGTATTAGTTCCAGAAGCAATTCAGTTAATTAAGAATTATATTTATGTTTTTAGAAGCAATAGATAGTTTTGTTAAAATTAAAAGTTTGTTTCCTATACATGCAGAAAATTGAGTTTTATTGAAAGTTCAGTCTTTTAATGATAAGTTATTGGAAATATCTTCGAAACATTATGAAGAATATTAGATTTTTCCGTAGTAAAAAA
Organism: Nephila pilipes; assembly: GCA_019974015.1. NCBI lineage: Eukaryota > Metazoa > Arthropoda > Arachnida > Araneae > Nephilidae > Nephila > Nephila pilipes. The sequence goes on from BMAW01087746.1 coordinate 1,236,669, forward strand.
ACTTACTGTACTGCATTTTTTTCATCTAATATATATTTACTTTAGAATTAACATCATAACAAAGCTAATACCTAAAATTAATGATTCGCTGTACAGAGAAAAAATAAAACAAAATCATATTTTTGAAATTTTTTTTTCTGAATATCATACACATACATACCAGGCATTTAAAAACAAAACATTCACAATTTCGAAACAAAAATATTAAAAATAAAGTAAATTTTTTAATTCCTACAGGTGAAGGCATGTTGTTTTACAAACCACTTATAAACACTGCTATCTAATCCATACTATAGTCCCAACTCCATCCACATTCGTACAGTATAGTTTATGTCTTAATGTAGCGTACAATGAGGTATTTAAAATATAGGAAGTTCTCATATGTAAACAAAACAGATTTTTTACTGCTTTCAAATCAACAACATTTTGTCAAATTACTAAATATGAGTGAAAATGCTTCTAGAAGCAATATATAGTTTTGTTTAAATCCTATACATGCAGGAAACTCAGTTTTATTGAAAGTTCAGTCTTTTAATAATAAGTTATTGGAAATATCTTCGAAACGTTATGAAGAATATTAGATTTTCCATTATAAAAAATTAAATGTACAGCATTTTTTCCCATCTAATATATATTTACATCTGAATTAACATCATAACAAAGCTAATACCTAAAATTAATGATTCGCTGTACAGAGAAAAAATAAAACCAAATCATATAATATGCTCCGCCTTGTACTGTGGTGAACATTTATAAGTATTTTTACACTTTAATGAATTACACATAACTATAGTATTTGTGTCATGCATCGAATACAAAAGAAATTGTTTTATTTATTCTGTGTGTATGAATATTGGAGTTCATGCTTAGAATAAAATCTGAATATGCTGCACCAAATATTTATTTAAATTTTTGCAACATTTTTGGGCCACATAATAATAATTAAAAAAAAAACCCAGGTATGAAATGACTGTGTTAAAACCTTAATTATATAAAAATCAAATTTTGAATTACAACACAAACAAGTAGGAGTTCCTAACCCCAAGTCATATGAGTTAAAAACAGATAACTTAAAAAAATTAGACAATTGTAATGAAACACAAGACAATCACGAATAATATGATGAGCAGTATTTGGGACATAACAGGAAGGATGCCTGATTAAGTTGTGAAAATTTGGTTCCAAAATATACATTAAATTTGTGTTTAAATTAAAACCATATTATTTAAAGAAATATATATTCTAAAATATCTTACTCCTGTCATAAAGCATCTGAAATTTACTTCAATTCATAAAAGAATTAATCAGGAATAAAAAGTATTTTTGTCAACATTTTATTCTGAGTGTATAATTTCTAACTTTATGATTGTCCCACAGTATTATTGGAACAAAAAATTGATGTACAACAATTCTTCGAAAATGGTAAAACTTTAACACCTTAAATACAAATATATACCTTAAAACAAGATAAAAATATATATAATAATTTCTCTGTCAATTAAAAAAGGCAGTTTCATTACACACTTATGAAGTGAAAAACAAAATGGAATTCTTGTCGAACATCATTGCTGTATAGTCATCAATAAAAAAAAGTGTAGCAAAGAGGCTCAAAACTTTTAAAATTTCACAACACTGCTTTTTGAGTACTATAATGTTATTCTATAAAATATAAGCGTCATACACAAATATTTACATGTATGAAAATAATTTTCAATACTGATCTATGCAAATTAAAGTAAGAAGTTATTAAAAATACAATTACAATGTAATATTATGGATAGACAATAAGACACAAATAACTACTCACAGAAAATCATTTTCAAGCGGATCAATTACAATTCTTAAGATATAACAAAATGTAAACAAACACAGACGCAAAATTGAGTATTTGTACATACTCATTTTAATATTCATGTTTTCTGCCGAATGTAGCTTGGTAAATACGAAATATGGTGCGAAATATAAAGCAAACCATATTTGTTTTTGATCCCCAATTTTTAAAATACGTAGTCAATATATAAAAGGAACTTTTATAAGTCCTTGTATCTGTAATAATCTTTTGAGAATGTTGATTTCCCATTTTTTTTTTTTTGGTTTTGAATACATGTAATGTTTCACATTCGATAAAGATATACGTTCAAATTTGATACAAACACTCATTTCAAAATAAATATGTCTACGTATTCATTTCTGAGTATTTCTTTTTTCTCCGTAAGTACTCTTATTGTCACCCTCTTATATATATAGTTTTAAAATAAATTCACAAAGGAATCTCTCGGAAGAAAGCTCAAATTGTATTGTAAAAACCTATAATAAGTACATAAAATTAATAAGAATATACAAAAAGCTTGATTGTGGTTTTTTAATTGAAGACGATACTACAGTAAGGCTAAATGTCGTTAATAACTTTACTTTGAATGGGAAGTTTATAAATAAAACAACTTGATCTTATTTGTAGCCATTGTGGCTTGCCTGAATAAATTATAAGCTTATTTAATTAATCCCAATGTTTTTATTACATTATCATGGCATCCATGGGTACTCAAAAGTGATAACGATTGAAACTGTCTTTTTAATGATAACAGATATCATTAATTCCTCCATTTATTTTTACTATTACTAATCTCTTTATTTTTCTAATGTTTTACAATGGCAAATATTTGATCTCTTTTTGAGTTTCATTTGCAATTTCTTACCTTCCTTAAAACATATTATGTGTTAAAGTAGAAAGGGAGCTGAGAAAAGAACTCAAATCTTCGTCTTGCAATTGTGTTCTAAGTTATAAACTAGAGACCTGTTTTAATAAACCAGAAATACCTAGCAGAAAATATTAAAAACGCAGCGGACTATTGTTTAGTTTAATTACCTTCTATTCCGAGAAGAAAAAAGCCATAACTTCTTTTGTGATGAGATATTTCAGCCATCAGATAGTTTAAATTTTTATATTTCCAGATGAAAGATTATTCATCCAACTGTTGTGGTTAGGTACTGACAATTTTATTTTTTTAGAAACACGCTAAACTAACATTGAAGGAAAACTGAGAAATCGAATAAATATTTAACAAAAAATATCGTTTTATGCGAGTAATTAAATATTTAAGAAATATGTTTCAAATTTGGAGATTGAGGGAGTTATGAAAAAATGTATATTTTACTCAAATTCAAAAGTTTAAATAATTTTGGGAAAATGGCTCGCACTTTAACAATGATATTTTTCCAATTAGATTTTATATTGAATAAAAAATTCTTACATAACGACAAACTGATTTAGAATTATATTTTCTTAACCATGCATATCAATTTAGAGAAAATATTATTTAAGTTTTGAAAAAACAGTTTAATCATTAAATATTTATAAATTAAAATTGAACTCTCAAAAACATTAATTTATTTAGAGTAATAATATAAATTCTAGTGAACAAAATTTGAATTTCAGAATATATATATATGTGTGTGTATGTGTGTGCATGCATATGTATACCTTCAGTAATAAAAATGTTTAATTCAGTCTTCTATCATGTTCTTAGTATTGAATAACGTAACAATAATCCATGTATGTTTCTCTTTTTCTCAAATAATATTTTTCGACATATTCTTTTTTTCAAAATGTTCAATCTGATTTAAGATTTACTTGCAGATGACACAATTTTAAAATTGTATTCTTTATTATAAAACTTTAAAAAGTCAAATCGTGTAGGATTTTTTAATAATTTTCCTATTTAAAAATATACAATGAAAATAGTAGTAAAAATACTCTTAAGAAAACGAATTGCAATGAAATGTTCAATTTCTTTTTTTTCTTCTCTATTTATGATTTAATTCACGTCTCATTTGTGAAGTCCTACATTTTATACCTAAATATGAATTTAAATTTCATGAAAATAGTATTTAAAATTTTGAATCACACGAAAAATTTAAAAATGCATAAATACAATAACAAATTTTGAAAATTCGAAAATTAAAATCACTTTTTCAAACACAAAAACATGCATTTTGCAAAATTATATTAAAAGTAAACTGTATAGGATTTCGTGTCCTCTTAAAGCAATACATATGATATCTATCATTAGTACAAGACACAAAAAGTCAAAAATTTATTCTATAAAAATAAATGTAATGTCGATTACCAAATTCTGAAAGAATTTGACTAAAAATAAAATTAATACCCATAACTTTTCATTATTTAATGCTTAGATACGCATATATTAAATAATATACCAAGCGTTATTAACTGTTTTGATTAAATTTACTAAATATTTGGTAATAATCATTAGTATTATTTTATTGCACTCTTTTCTCTCTAATAACCGGATGATTTTTATTTTCATGATTCACCGATTGAATCTATTTTTTGATTTGCTTTGCAAGAGCACAATTTACCAGAAGAAAATTACCAGATATATTTTACATGCGTTCTTGTCTGTAGTAAATATTATTCTTTAAAAGCAAAATAGATTCCAAAAAAATTAAAAGCAATGAATCAAATCATTAAAAATTAATTAAGAATAATATATTCTGCTCTTTTTCTCAGCGATTTTCGAAGAAGAATATCGTAGAGAACAGCAACCACAAAAACGCCCCTAGTATACTAAATTTTTAAACACATAATGAACGGAAAATTACTGTTCTTACAAATATATTTAAGAATCAACGGCGAATAATATCAATTAAATAACACACATTTCTTGTATGGAATTGAATTTGTCTGTGATTCATTTGAAAAAGAATGGAATAATTGCGTAGGAAATTATCATCAGGCTTATGTCGGTAATAGAAGAGAGCAAATAAAATATCTTTAAGGATTTGCTGCAGTAATAAATACGAAATTCATAAGAAAAGGAAAATTATACTTTTTTTTCTTCTTCTTTTTAGTATGATTACTTATAGGATATCAACAATTATATGAATAAAAAAACAAATGGTCAATTGGGGATGTTACTATAATAAATCTTTATAAGACGAAAAAATAAATTGTCAGCTTAACATTTTATTATTTAAAGTCTTCATATGAAGAAAGTTTATATAAATGCTTTTTTTGCAATGAAATTTATTATTCCATTTGTATATTTTGAATGATTTAAAAGGAGAACATAAATATATAACTTAAAAATACTTTGAAGCCCCTCTATGAAAATGACTTAAGGGGTAAATAAAAATGTTAAATATGTTTTAAAAAAATGTTAAGTGATATATATATATTTCTATTAATTTCATCACTTTCTCTGTCGACACTTGCGTTAACTATAATATGAGTTAGAAATATAAAATTCTATTTCCAACTTTGTCTTTTATTTTAATGGTCCAAAGTTAGCAGTAATAATAAATAAATGTTTAAAAATTTGTTTGGCGTGCTACGCCTTCCTCCCTGAATAGATTTTATCGACGCATTTGTATAACTTATTTCACAGCCTCTCTCATGGATTTTAATTATGACGTCTCATTTTTAACTCAAATACTTGTAGATAGATTTGTTTAGTTAAAACTTTTTGAGAGTTACAGATTTATTTTCTCAACAAAAAAGAAATGAAAATGATATTTTAATTGACTGACTCTAATAGACCCATATCACTAATATGCATAGAAATATTTAAAAACGGATTTTTAAAAAGCGTTATTAGATAGCATATTCGTTAGTATATTTGGATGAACTACATTTTAAAAAATACTCGATAGATATCACGTGATAGAGAAACGTTATTCTTATTATTTTAGTTTTCAAACGAACATGGTATACTTCATATTCGCCGAAAACTAGTAAGTATATAATCCTCCGTTCCATTATGCATCACGAGGTTCTTCTCATGGGAAAAAAACGAAACCAGATTCTTTCTTAAGATAATTTTTATATATATACAAAACTTTTTTGCTACGTACGTTATAACCACAGGTAGAGAAGATAATACTGATAAATTAGCTGGCATGTATACATGGAAAGGGGGAACTAGGAGATGGCTTTTGAGTTCATTCTACAATTTAATAGAACGGGTGTAATAAATTTGCTTGTTGTTTTTACGCATGTAAATCCTTGCAGTCAGAACAGGCTGTGTAAAAGAGAACTTTACCTGAACGAACTTGAAAAACCGCTGATTAAATATCACAAAAGTATTAATAAGAGAAAATATCCTAGTAACAATAAAGAGCTTGCGAATTGACGCAGATGAAAAACCAGAAAATATCAGAACTTTTAAAACAGGACGGTTCAAAAAATGCGGTCCGAGGAAAGAACGAAAAACGCAAACGAGGTTAACTTAGTGATGATCTTTTCTTTGCTATCTAAAAATGTACTGTTTATTTTGTTTAACTTAAGAAAAATTTAACAAGAAAAATGTACGTAAAGTGCAATAATATTTTTATTAAAAATTTCTATTTCCTCCAAAGCTTTTAAATAATGTGTACTTAACATTGCTTATACAAGCAAAAGATTAGATGGGGAAAAGGGAGGAGAAAAAGAAATGTAAAAGAGAAGTACAAAAGATATAAAATGTGTTGTAATTACTAATATTAGCAAAAGTGACTGAAATATACAGCAATATGAGTATATTTGGTATGACCTAGAATAAACAGAAGCCAAACTGGCCTACTAAACCCGTACAGGGAAAACATATGTATTTTTCAACTGTGTAGAAATGTTAAACAGTATCTTATTAAATAGATGTAAAACGTCGTTTAAACATATTTGTCAAATAAGATGGATTTAACAATTTATGCTTTTGTGCTGAAGAAACTGTGTCACATTTCAACATGAAAAAGTAGCATAAGGTAAATAAAATTAGAGGTAATAATTTGCTTGGTTGAATGTTATAAAGTATCGGAAAAAAACAGATATAAAGATTGAAAAAAAGTTATATATTTAATGAAACAAGAGAAAAATAATGAATTACTACTTAGAAATGCAATAATCTGTCAACAAATTTTACATGATCTCCAATTTTATGTATTAAAACATCTAAGTTTTTACAATATGTATAGTTTTTTTACCTTAGCATAAATTACAGTACATTATAGTACAGAATTGATACAATTTAAATATTTAACACTAAGAGAAATGTTTTATGGATGAAAACGAGTGCAAAATATTCAAATTCGCTTATATATTAAGTTATCAAGTGTGAAATGGAGCAAAGTTCATGTTATTTATTTCAACTGCACATAACCTCATTTAGACGACGTATTGTGGCATAATTTGCTTTTCGTGTGAAAGGTACATCTTTTCCTCTTTTTAACGCATATTTCAGTTTGAAAAAAATTGCAATTTTTTTTGTATAGGTGATTAAGTGAGACCTTGGAAATCAGCGAAATTTGTGTGTTAATGAAGTATGAGTTCCACCGTGGAGCCACAACACGATAGGCAGTCGCCAATATCAATAGTGTGTTCGGCATTCAAGTGGCTACAAACGCGATTGTAGCTCGTTGGTTTACGAAATTTCGTTCGGGAGATTTCGACCTGTCTAATGAACCACGTGGTCGACCCAAGGCTCAGGTGGATAATGACGCCACTGTGGAAGAGAATTCCAGCCAAAGTTCACGTGAATTATCATTAATGTACAATGTATCAAAGTAAACAATCTTGACTCATTTGGAACAAATCGGTAAAGTGAAAAAGCTGGGCAAGTGGATACCGCATGAATTGAATGATGCACAGAAGGGACGAAGACTCAACGCATGTCTTTCTCTTCTTTCTCGCAACAAAGCCGAACCATTTCTTAAACAAATCGTTACGTGCAATGAAAAATGGATCATGTATGATAATCGTAAGCGTTCATCACAATGGTTGGACAAAGATGAACCACCAAAACACTGTCCGAAACGATACATCCACCAGAAGAAGCTAATGGTCACTGTTTGGTGGTCTGGCTCAGGTGTCATTCACCACAGCTTTATGGAACCTGGCCAATCGATCACGGCAGATGTCTACTGTTATCAACTAGACGAAATGATGAGAAATCTTGCGATTAAACAGCCAAAATTAGTTAATCGGATGACTTCAATTCTCCTGCACGACAACGCTCGACCACATGCGCGCGAATGACCGTGTCAAAGCGACAGGAGTAGCAGTTGGAAACTCTCCGTCGCCCACCGTACTCGGTAGACCTTGCCCCCCCCCCTGACTATCATTTCTTTCAAAATTTAAACAACTTTTTATCTTGAAAAAAATTCAATTCCCCACAGGCTGTCAAAATGGCTTTTCAAGAGTTCATCGACTCCCTTGATCCAGGCTTCTACAGCAAAGGAATAAATGAGTTACCTATAAAATGGCAAAGGTGTATCAATAATATGGGTGAATACTTTGATTAAAAATAAAAAGTTTTTATTAGAAAAAAATCGAATTCAATTATGTGCATTTTTTGCTCCATTTCATACTTGACAACCTAATAATTAAATACTTAATTATTAGTGAAGAAATATTGTTTCATCTGTTGAGGAAGACTCATATTTTTACATTGATTAGTAAGATATGTCAAACTACAAGAAGGTTTCAAAAAAAAAAAGGAAAGTTTGATTAATTGGTACTTTTTTTGCATATTTTTATTGATATATATATTACTAGAAAATATTTTATGATACAATGCGGTGTTTATATTTCAAGCAGGTATAGTTTCTAAGATCTCTTAAAATATCTCAGGAAATAATATTTCTAACAAAAAATATACTTAGTACTGAAATATGTGTAACAATTTAGTGTAGTATTACGTTATGTACATAATTCTTTTGTTTTTAAAAATAAAATTTAAGATAGCTGGAGCAAAAATTGCATGTAAATATCCATATTTTTAATCCATGGATTGATGAATTTGTTAATTTAATATATGCGTGCAGAAGAATCTCAAAATTAATTAAAATTGTATCAAATTAAACAAACTTTTATAAAAATGTTAAGATTACATTTTCATTAATGGTTTTCAACGTATTTGAAGTATTTATTTTTTTAACAGATAATCCATTTTTTTAGTGACCTTAGGGAAAAAAACATCCCAAAGAACTTTCGAATATCGAATAATATAATAACTTTATACTATCTCTAATAAACTTAAAATTGTATGAATAAAGTATCATGAAATTCCATAAATTTGCTGCACGTATGTATTTATAACTATGCTAATTAATAATCTTTAAATATGTTTAAATTTGTAAAAGTATCAAACATGTAGCAAAGAACCTTCATTTAAGCCATTTGATAAACATTGCTCTAAAATGTTTCCAATTTGATGATACACAATTTGATTCTCACAGAAAAACTAGAACACGCGCGTGTAGATACAATTTCTAAGCTGCGTAAGAAGATTACTTTCTGATATAAAGCAAACGGAAGGACATTTAATGCGACTTATTCCTAAGAAAGATGTATAGGTTCAACGATCTTCGACATTTGTAACTTAATTGTGTTACGAGCAGATAGATACCAAAATAATATTGAGCAATCGGAGGATTTCGGAAGCAATTCTCCGACTGAGCTATCTCAGATTGTGTGTGCGAATACACACACACACACACACACACACACACACACACACACACATGTGTGTGTGTGTGTGTGTGTATCTGTGTGTGTATTCCTTTCTAGTTTTTAAAAAGGTTATTTCGCAACATTCCTTTGGATCTCATTTGAATTATACATTAATAGTTATAAAACTCGCATTTTCTGAAATATTGAACTTGTCAAAAGTTTTTCAAACACATCAAAGTGAAGATTACTTTATACATGTTATAGAAATTTTAAGAACAATAATTAGTTTTGCATGACTTACCTAATGTTCCTCTCGGGATCTTGGTCATTTAAATTTACTGTTCAGAACTTGATTGATAACTGATGTAAGACTTGCGTTATGGTGGGTAACAAAAATATGATTAGTGCAAGTTTACATTTTTCTGAAAACCCTTAATTTTGTATATATGTTGACATTTGGTCTGTGCCGGTTTGGATATGTAGAGCAGACATATGATGCATTGAATATCAATATTAACCAACATAGGTCTGGTACTGAAAAAACTATAATAGTAACAAAAGAACCGGTGGAACTGAAATTAAACATTTTAGTTTTCACATGGTCTAAATAATATTAAAATATATGTAATTAAAATTGTTACTAACACAAGAGAAAGAGATTTTAGTTAAATAACTTTTATATTGGTTTATGGGTTGAATTCGCAAACATTTTTCCTTTTACTCTTCATAGTCTCGTATGCCATTAAGCAAAGAAATCTAGAGTTTTTTTTTTAATCATGAAAAATACAATAGCATATATGTCCCTAATAAAATCTATAGAATTTCTAGAAGTAAGTTTAAGAACAAGAAGGTATATATATACATACATATTACACAAGTAAAGATCAGTTGAATATTGGCGAATATCGTGTTACAGATTACTGCGTTTTTCTTTATCTGAATAGATTTTTTAATCTTTTTTATGGAATCTTCGAAACAACATGTCTTTCTTTCATTCCTATTAAAAGCATCATAATTTAAAGTATTTTATATACAATAAAAAACTTGAGATATTTATTTTTAAATGGAATATGATTTCCGAGTTTCAAAGCCTACAAGTCTATACATACAGCAATCGCAAGCAATATATTGATCCGTACCATAAAGATTCTATCACAGGTGATTCAATAACTATTTATTAAGGAAATTTGTGCTAAAGAGCAATGGCTTTAGGGTAAGAATTTTTAACAGTAATTTAATCTTGGGAAACTAAATCACAAAGGACATTGATGGTTTTACTTTCAAAGACTGCAATCAAATTTTGATTCCGTATTGAGACCTTTGATAAGCATGTAAGAATGAAGGGTCGTACGGATTGTAAGGAAGGGAAGTAAGGGTCGACATCTCTAAAACAATTTACTTTATTGACAGCTCAACTGCAAATCTACAGAACAATTCAAATAGAAATCTATTCTATCTCCTCGCTCTCCCCCCTCTTTCTCTCTTGAAAGCTTACACTATATATACATAACTATATCAGTCTTAATTTGCAAGTTTTCGTTCGCTTCTTCGGAGGAAGCCCTCTGATACAAATAATTGTTGAGGAGTGCAAATTCCCTAAGAGGACTATTAGTGACAAGGTCGCGGATAGACTTGTCACAAGCATAGGTCCTGTGTTCTGAAAGAGATTTGAATTTGAATTTCAAGGAAGAGAGTGAGGTTACATTTCAGGATCTTAGACTTGCCGTAGAGGATTTTCATAGGGATTTTGTTATGATTTATATAGACAAGGTTCCTGCAAATTATGCAAATTTCATTGTAGGAACTTGCTGAAGGAGAACATATATTAAATAATAATGTTTTCTAAATATCCAAATATAGTAATAGAGAAAATAATAATCGTCTTTTAGCACTTAGTAAAAAATTAGGTATTCATTCTACAGTATCAAATATTTACATATTTTTAACACCAAAATTTTGCAAAATTCCAGTTAAAATTCAAAGCGTTTCAAGAGGTTATAATACTTACATCACTAAATCTTGTAGAATTTTACCATCGGTTTTTCGAGAAAACAATTGATAAAACTACCATAATTAAAAATATATTTGAAATAATTAGGTTCATGAGAGATAGAGAGGTTTTCTCTGTACATGATTATGATTTCAAAGAATTTTTCAACTCTTAAGATATTAATGATTTGATTGAGGTGGTGGTGGTTTTTTTTTTTTTTTTTTTGCTTTTATGCAATGACTATCATTTTAATAACGCTATACAATGAGAAAAACTTAAATTAAACTTGTACTGCAATGAAATTTTATTTGAGTTTTTAGTCAAAATCTTTATAAGAAAACAAAAGATCTACCTCAGTGGTCTTGCTAGTAATTGCCTAGCAAATATTTATTTGCGCTTTTTAAAAATTGATCCAATTGATAACCATTCTTACATTCTTTATCGTTACATAGATGGTTTGATTATTTTTGGTAAAACTAATGAATTTAAACCAAATGTTACATTCTACCCAGATTATCTTAGCTTATTAAAAACTAATTTAACTCAGAGTCAAAAATCTTGATTTAGATTTACAAATTGTTGATAATAAATTAATTAATAATATATTTAGGATAAAAAAATGGCTTTAAATTCCATATAATTAAAATTCCTTCTTAAAACTTTAACTTACATATATATTATAGGAATATTAAATTAAAACTTTTTCCTTAGCTATTACAATTTAATCACACATCAAAAAGCTTAGTTTACTAATATTAAAGAGATTTTTTCCTTTTATAATTGTTTGGTACATGATAATCTATACATTTTAAAAATATTATTTGTTTCACAAATAGATTGACCATTTATGTAAATTATGATCTATTTTCAAATCCACCCCACAACAATAGGTCCACACAGTCAGCTTTTGTAGTCCATCTGTGAAATTACTCTTTTTGCAAAATACACCTTTTTAATTACATGCCTTTTGAACCATTTTATTCGCTTACATAACCCATAAATTAATAAACAATCTATTACCTTACTTCTTTTTTTGAATTTCTGGTAGTAGTGACGTTTTGTGTTTCAAATTTTTAATATCTACATTGAAGTACTTCGTTCAATTGAATACTGCTTTATGTAAATGTTATCTGGATTGCAGCTTCATTTACATGATTTTTTTTGTTGTAAATAATGTTTCACTTTTATTTCTGTTTGAATTTTTTTCAAATCTTCTGAATGCTAACTTTTTAATCTTTAATCTTTTATTTAAAAATTTTTCCTCTTTCAGTAGGCTGATAATAGATATACTGGATATACTCTAGGTATATCCATATCAGCCTTCTAAATCATATAGGGGAAGACTGGTGTCTTCAAACTAGTTTAACCCCGCATATTCGCTCCTCCGTCTGATATTGCCTCTGCTCAATTCCACTAATGGAATAATTTGAATTTTCAATTTTTATTCACCTTTTCTTTTTATTTTGATTTTTCAAAATTAATGTTTCATACTTTTCTATATTTTAGCAACACCCACTTCTTACCTGCTCAAATAGATCAGCGTATAGAAAAACTATAAATGGTCATACAAGTATGACGAAAATTATCGGCACAAGAAATTTCCAGACATCATATAGGACCTATGGCAGCACAAGAGAACAAAGGGAGATAGACTTTTATTGATATTTTAAAGTTTTCATCTTCGCAGAGGATGACGCCTTTCATGCTGGAGATAGTTGACAACAATCAAAAATGTAACATCGCAGGAGGAATCTATATAACTTTACGTTCTATGGGATCTTTCAACTACGATAAATCTTGTGGATTTGATGTATACATCTTAGATTTCGGGTAATCAGAAATCCATTGGAGTGAAGCCAGGGTAACTTGGTGGCCAAGAAATTACTAAATCATGGGAGATGACTCTATCCACAGCACTGTTGCGGCGCTTTTCAAATATTTTTTGGAAGAGAACCACCTTGAATTCATTCAATGTCATTATCGATGTTTTTCTGCTGCAATTCTGGAATTATGTAAATCTTCAAAGTTGCATTCCGAACGATTGGGTTGCAGCACGATTTTATACACGTGGAAGTGACCTCTTCAGTTGTGATTGTTATTGTTAAGAACATTGCACTAAGAAGCAACACAAGGTCTCTTGGTGACGGACCTCGTAAGAACCTCGGTCAAGTGACAAGAATGACACCAGAACTGGCATCTCCCTTTCCAAACTTCTACACCGAGGCAACTTGAGGATTTAAGACCTCTACCAGATTTAATGTGCATCACCTCGCAACGCGGTGGGTTCTTAATGGCATCAGGGCATGAACCCTCGACTCTAAAAACAATTCCACCTCAAGTCAGTGGCCACCAGGCTACTATGGTCACATGACTTCTTTGGAGAAACGCAAACAGAGAACTAACTAGCCATGTTAACCACACAGTCACTTTTGCTTCGTTCAAAGGTGCTGATGCTGCATCGTGAGTACTTTCGTTAGCCCATTGAACGAATTTCTTAGAGTTTACGGCCGCAGTCAAGGAGAAATACGCCTCATCTATCCTTAATATCTGCAGCGGCTACTTGTTATCCTTATTACATCTGACGAGGAATAATTACCTATGTTGGCATGCTGTTGCTGGTCTTAACGTGCTGGAATCGATAAGGTAATATCCGCATTATATAGCGTAGACGCTTAAGGAATGCACTGTTGAGGACTTTAGACATTGCAACAGAATCGATAAGGAAGCTTAAGGACTGCAGATTTCAAAATGCGGGCAATACTTCTAGAAGTATGCAATGGAACATGCAGTAATCGTAATATGCACTCCGGCAGATGGTCGTCCATATCGTGGTCTATCACATGTGCAACCAGTTTCTTCAGCACCACCTCTTAGCCCTCTTAGTTTAGGATCTCCTCCTTTCGCCAATAAACTCACATGGCGTAGTCAGCAGTTTTGCCTTTCAAATTAATCAGCTTTATCAATTCACCTCTTAGTTTCCCAGGGCTATCCTGTTGGCCTTTCGGACATTTATTTGAAGAAACAATCTTCCCACACTGCTTATAAAAGGTTTTTCGCAAGCAATTCTTTGCACACTGTGCTCTGTGATTAGGATTCTACTGTATATATCTGTGAATTATGCAAAGTGTGTCTATGCACCTCAACTCTTTATTATTTATTCTTTACAATGCTTTTCTATGCAAATGTTTCAGCCAATAATTTTCGTCATACTTGTATCGTGCTAACGACATAATTGGTTTTACAATGAGCTTCTGATCTGTACAGGAAAAAAAATTGGTGTTGCCTTTGAAAATTTTTTTCGAAATGCTTTCACTGTAACAATAACTGTGAGAGCTCTGTTATTTTAAATCATCACAATTTCGAGCACATGCCTTCAAATGATAATATCCGAAATTTCCTTTCGATTAGTTGAGCAAATAGGTCGCTAGGAGTTCATATATCGGAGATTGATATATTGATTGGCTTTTATTAACGTTGCTCAAGAAGCAACGCGAGGGCTATTAGGGACCTCGTAATTTTGGACCTCGTTCAAGCGACGAGAACGACATCTCAGCTGGCACCCCCTGTCTCTTACATTTCAGCCATGAACTATGTGTGTTAATTGTTTATTTAAAATGTTGCACTGAAGCAACACGAGGGATACTAGCAATGGATCTCGTAATTTTGAGCCTAAATCAAAATTACTTGGTCAAGTAAGTGGAGAGGGTCTCTACTTACTTGCAAACCACGCCAACGGAAGGACTTTGAGTCCCGACAGATTTAACGTGAATTCGCTACACGACAGAATTTTAGTGGCATCAAGGTTTGAATGCGCGACTCGACGAAACCATCGGCCACGAGTCAGTGACCATGACCACTATTTCTCGAGGAAGTTTTTTTATAATCACCCGGTGAATATAATACATATATATGTATAGTAAAAAGTAAAATATTCTTAAATATAATGGGTTAATAAGAAATGAATGAAAATAAAAAAAAATCCTTAGTAACAGTCAACAAATGTATTAACTAAATCAAAAAGAAACTAAAAGAAATAAGCGTTAATAAAAAAATACAGCTTTGAAATTTTAAATCAAATTCAATTTTGAATATTCTAAAATGAAAATATATTAATTCCGTAATAATTTTTGAAAATGAAGCTTAAAGAAGTAATAAATAATATTAATATAGTAAGGAAGAAACCATTTTTCTACTATTGAGTAAAAATTATTCTTGCCAACTTATATAAATTTGCATGAAATATCAGTGCAAACAAAAAATGAATAAATATAAAAATATAAAGTTAACTATGTAAGGAAAAACTTCAGATATTATAGGTTTAGTTTAGTTTTTATTAACGTCGCACTAGAAGCAACACGAGGGCTATTGGCGACGGACCTCGTAATTTTGAACCAAGGTCAAGTGACGAGGACGACACCTGAGCTGCCCCCTCTCCTAACATCCACACCACGCCAACGGGAGGACTTTGGACCCCGAACAGATTTAACGTGCATCAGCCCCGGCTACACGGCGGGTCTTTGGCGGCCAAGGATCGAACCCGTGACTGAGCGAAAACCGCCGGCCGCTAGTCCACGACCTTGACCACTAGGCTACCGCGGCCCAGATAGTATAGGTACCTAAAAGCATGTAAATTAAGTGAATATTAAATTTATAGTCATTAAAAGTAGTAGCAGAAAATATAATGACATTAAAAAAAAATAAGGAAACACCTAAAAGCTAAAAAAAAAAGTAAAAGAATGAAATAAATTTAATTAATACTATAATAGGTTTCAGACTAATTGAAGCAGGGTTATTTCAGAAGGAATGGCAACTATTCCTTTTAGCGATTACGTTATATAAGCACAATAGTGAAAATCAAAGATACAATTGCGCAAAGATCAACAAAAATCAAACGAATAAAAATTCATGAATTGAGAATCTAAATTAGTAAAATCTGTGAAATATGTACTAAGATTTATAATAAAAACGATACAAAATTATTATGAGTAAATAATAATACTAAAAGATTAAAATAAAAAGAAATAGGAAAACATTTTCTTTGTTTACAATTTCTTATCTGTATATTTTTATGGATTGGGATACATCTTTTTACTCAATGGTACAGTAATGATTTTTTACATATTGTTTTATTTTTTAATTTTTGAGATTATTTCCTACTTGTTTTTGCTTAAAGTATTGGTGTTTGATTACATAAAGATATCATATATATATATATATATATATATATATATATATATATATATATATATAAATGAGTAGTTTTACTACAAAACATTTAAAAAACAGAATAATTTGCAATTTGTTAGAAAACACATTCATGTAAAGATACTTTTTCAATAGTTTTTTTTTCTCTTCATTTTTCATCTTTGAATGAATCAGACTGTTCAGATTACTTATTAAACTAAAAGTATTTACCATATTATTGATTATTCCTTGATTCAATGTATCATCATTCTTGGAAATGTTTAGGTTGAGAGGTTAAATGAAAATTTAATAACTAAAAATTGTAACATAAGATAACATTCAACGTCCCTTCTGAAGATTAAAATTTCAAAAGATTTTTTCAATCATCGACTAAATCAATCTCTTGGTTTATTTTTTTAGTATGATTAGAATATGTACTTGAAGATAAATTCAAAGGATATTATATTTTCTGAATATGCGCCACTTAGGCATTTTGCTAAGGGGATACATGATTGAAAATACTACACTTTCTAATTATTGGCGGAATTTCGTAAAATGCAGCACAGACAGTTTTTAATGTATAATTAATTACACACAAAATGTCCTTTAAATTTATTCGTAATTTCTTGTGTGAGTTTTCATACATTTTCATCGTTGTTCATAAATATCTTTGATGTCCATTTGCACTTAAAATTATGTTTACAGAGAATTACTAATCATAGATTTACAAATGGAATGAAGAATTAGCATGTAATGACCTTGAATTGAATAATTAATAGGAAAAAAAGAATAAAAATATTTTACTGTGATGTTTTTTGGAAAAAAAAGAAAAAGAAAAAGTCCTAACATATTTTAGTTGTAAAATTTGAAAATAAATATTCAAAAACTTCAAAATCAAAGTGCATTTTTTTTATGCATATATAATATAAAATGTTTTAAATTTGTATGGAATTTCTGTAAACTTCGAAACTTAAAAAGCATTTTAAATTCCAAAAAAATTATTTTGGAATAAAACAATAAATGTGATAAAAAAAAAGGTATCTTAAATTATCACGACTGAGCGCAAAAAATACACTATATGATTAAAATACAGTCCAAATCAACAAACAATTTTTGTTGAAAATTGTAAATAAATACATAGAGAAATTTTTCAACCGAAGCATGTTTCATAGATTTCGTAAATAATAATTAATAATAAAATAATAATTAAAGTAGTTCTTATATAAAACTTATCACTAAGACATAAAAAAAATGTTCTACCTAAAGTTTTGTAAAGAACAGATTTACTCACCAAAAAGATGCTAACTTATTTTTTAATGATAATTAAATTATTCAATTATGTATAAGAATTAAAGCAAGCGATAAATTAATTATTAACTTATTCATTAAAATATTAGACTTAGAGTAAACGACAAAATGGTGAAGTGAACAATAATATTCTCTTCAGACATTAAAATTGAAGCAAATGATAAATTATTAAATTGAATATTTCTTAAAATAAATAAAATAATTACTGTTGTAAAATTAAAACTAGTCACGTGCATTTCACACTTTATTTTCAGAAATGATCCGGTGACTAATTCACAAATTACCAAATCAACAATTCCTTAGATGGCTAATTATATTTTATGACGTACAGAAATTACTGTCTTAATTTTATCCATATTTACAGTGTTTAAAATAAATATTAATATTTAGCTCCTAATATATAAACGAATTTATCACATTTAATTTATACTATAAATGCAGCATACTGAAAACGAAAAGTATTTTTTAAAAACAATAATACTGGATGAAAAAAGAAATGATTTCATGAAATAGTTTCAATTAATGTTAAGGAAATTTAATTATTTTTATTGTTTTGGAAGTAGAATATGGTTTTGAATTTTTGCCATCGTTTGACATTCATTTAAACTTAAATATTCTTAAGTAATCCCGAAATTATTAACTTATTTGAAAACTGCAATCAATTTACAAATTGAGGATATTTTAATTAAGAATAATCCTTTATTTTACACAATCAATAAGAAATCGGAAAATTTTGAAAAGAAAATACTAAAATTTTTATTTTCCTTCTATTCCGTGCATTTTTAATTTTCGTTAGATTATTTAAAAATGTAATTTAATGATGATGTATTTGAACATTTCATTGGTATATTCAGTACGTAAAAAAAAAAAAAAAAAAAAAAATTACAAACAGGAAATTAAAAAAAGTTCCTATTTGCAAGAACTTTTGTTCGTCTTTACGATCTTAAATGCAAGCTAGAGGTAACATTTTTATTGATGTTTATTAACGTCTCATTCAGAAGCAACACAAGGGCTATTTGTAATGAACATCGTACTTTTGAATCTCAGTCAAATGACGAGATCGAAGCCTGAGCTGATACCTACCACCCAAACATTCCAAGCCATACCAAAGGGGAGAGATTGAAACCTCGACAGATTTAGTGTGCATTTTTGATGAATATTTTTAAAGTGTTAACATTTAACATTTTTTACAGTGTTAAAAGTTAAAAAAAATTTGAAACAAATTTTTAAATGACACAAATTTTACTATGAAAGATGGAAAAATTAGAAATTCATAAAAAAAAGTCCTACAAATTTTTAAACTTAAATATTGTTCTTAGATAAATTTCTGGGAATTCGTATATGACTATAAAAATTCCAAATATAATCTACATTTCTATACATTCAATTTTAGGTTTTTAGGTTTAATTTCTACAAAATTAATTTTGTACCTACTTAAAGCAAAAAATATTTATCACATATGAGTACAAGCATTTTATTCTATAGCATATAATTTCATGTCAAATTTCATTACTAACTGTTAGAGACAAACTTTGTGCAAAACATCAAGGTGTTAAAATTCAATATATACTAGTATATACTTAGGAAGTCATTACAGGTTATATATATATATATATATATATATATATATATATATATAATTTGAAGTAATTCATCAAATAATGATGAATGTTTTTTTGAAAAAAAAAAATTTAAAATAAGTACCTTTTCGCCTTATTGATCTTGATTCAAATAATCAGAATTCATTAGCAAGGAGATAGAACTAGTCTTGATGGAGACAGAATTAAAGGTTTTAACGTTAAGTTTTCAAAAATTTTCATTAAATAAAATTAGGTTGATTTCCTATTCAGATGTAAGTCGGAAAAAGTGAGTAAATTTCCTTTCAATCCGCTTTCATTTCCTTTTGGTGAATCATTTTAAACTACCACTCACTCTTTGAATCATATTTAAGAAGAAAGGTATATTTGATTGATACATGCCTTGAATCAACTGTATTTCAAAGATAAAAAAATGGAGGACCTTACAAAGAATATATACATATGTTTAAGTAATCCAAAAAAAGAAGACAAATATTTCGCATTGGTAAGAGTTCGTTTATAAAGGAACTTTTGCAGGTTTACATAGTATATTTATTTTCAAAAAGGCAGGCAGATTTTTTTTAAAAAAAGGAAGACATGCGCAAATTGGAGATTTAAAATATACCTCAAAAACAAAAGTCAAATTTGCTTTACCTGGTACTTAAAAAATGTAATAAAAAAAAGAAAGAAATGCAAGTTAATTTATGCAAAATAAAGAAATATTTTTTTTAAAAAAAAAAGAAGATTTCGGTTCACATTCTGTTTTGAAAAAAATCATGAAATAACTAAGACACACAACATTCACTTAGAAAAATAGAAACTATGCACTTTGAATACATTTGATTTTATAATTATTTTCAACTGTGTAACTACATGTATAAAATGATTTGATAAAAGTACATGAAAATATTTTTAATTTTCATGGAAAATCACTTCCTTTAATAATTTCTTGATTACAAAACTATTGCAATAAAATTTAGTTATTTTCGAACATTTCAGATATTATTTGTCTATTTTCTCTTACAAAGGTACAAGAGATATTTATGCAATGAAAGCATAAAATATAATTGTTTATTTAATACAGACTACGATTGAAATAGAAACCTGTTTAAAAGGTAAATCCTTCTTTAATTCTAAATTGCTCCTATATCTGAAATGATTCAATTTTATTTCAGCGCTTATACTTTTTAATACTCTTACGTAGAGCGTTATTTAACTCTTATATACATAAAGTACTTTCATTACATTAAAATTGAAAGAAACATATCTTTATGATTTTTTTTTCAGTGTAGTTATTGTTAGTCATTTGTAAGAGAATTATAATGCATGAATTTTAGTCAATGTAAGAGTACCAAAATGTTTGAAAACTATGTCTATAATTATTTCCTGGTGTAATAACCTTCATATTAGTACTGGTTGCTCATGTGAGACTTAATTTATCTTTTGGAAATTTAAATCTAGAAGTTTATATTAAACTAAATGAATGATTAGTTTTTTCAACAATGCATTCTTTTAAGTTCGCTGTGATTGAGTAAAATTATTTGTTTCAAACACAATTCTATTCTTGAGATATGGGATAAATCAAAGTTTGTTCGTAGTGAAAAAAAAAAACATGTATTGACTAAATGAATTAAAATTAATTTTGGAAGCATTGAAAATATTAAGCTTTACATATTTTTTCTACTCACAGGTGAGACAACGCTTTTGAGCGTAATGTATTCACTAGAAGTTTTTTTATACTAATAAAAAAGAAAGTGATATTTATGATGAATTTTAATTGTGCTCTAAGAAAATAAAGCTACATCTAAAGATGCTCTTTTAAAGAACTGTGCCTTACAAATGCTTCAAATTCTAAATTACATACATGCACAATAATAAATACTTTTACAAATAGTACGAAAATATTTCCTAATAACATACAATTTGATTTTTAAAAAGTTATAACAAAAATTTAGGATGGATAAATATATATTGAAACCTATAATCAATATAAAATAAAAACTATGCAATTAAAATCAATATATAAATTAAAAACAAAATAGATGAATGGACTGCTTTTGTTTCATGATGCTTGTTTTTCAGGGATGAGTATAAACAAATAGAGGAATAAAATAAATAAAATAATTTTGGATTTCTCTTCACGCAAAAGAATTTGATTCACATATATACTTTCTAATTCATCCAGTACTTTCAGATTTTTTCTGAGTGGCCAATCTCCTTTGCCAAATTAAGTTTTGAAGACGATTTGCTTCTTGTAAAAATATATCCGGGGAAGACTATCGGCAAAAAAAAGATCAAAATTAGCTCTTAAGAAGTGAAATAATTATTTAATAGGTTTCAAGGTTGTTTATTGAGGATAATTTGTTAATATTGAAGCGTTTCCAGGACGACATTTAAATGCCTTGAGGAAAATGTCTTGTGGAATTATTATTTTTTGTCCGCATTATTTTTCTTGAATTAAAATTAACTAAATTTTTTTCTTCAATGAATTTCAAATTATTAATATTCGAATACAAACAAGAATTTTCTGAACAAAAATATTTCAATATTCTTATTACTATTAAAGTTTTTACCACTGCAATAACTAAGATATAAAATAATATAACATATTTTGAAACTAAAATTTACTTTTGCTAAGATGAGCATTATTAACCATAGTAAAATAATTTATTACATAAACTAATATGCCAACTCATCAGCTCCAAATGATGTATATGCTCCTTTAGTAATTAATTTTATATTATACATTCATGATTCCGTTATTAAAAGATAATAAAACTCTCTTATTTACAAATAACAATTAAAAAACATGCTTATATACATAAGCATGTTTTGCTTAAATACATACCTTTTAAATATTGATAATAGTTATGGATTTCTGAAAAACACCTATCCAATATCCTTCAGGTAGATTTAGTTTTCAGCCTTTTTACAGTGAGTGAAAGTTAATGGGTTAACTCTAAAAGAACTGCTTAAATCTTTTGTAAAATTATGGAATACTGACTGATTTGAAATCAAACGTATCTCGACGAATTCAAGAAAAAAAATACAGTCATTATTTAACATATTATTATACGTAAATCTGCTTGTTAATGGATTATATCATAGAAATACTGGCATAGCTCATTACATATTGAGGAAGTTAACTTAATTCTGACTTGTTTCAGAAGATGTAAGCAGATCTATTGCGGCAGCTGCGTTTGACATCTTTCAAATTATATGTCAATAAAACTGCGACTCTGCACGTGATTTTATTGTATATTGCAGCATACATTAATATTTTTATAATCTTTATTAAATTCAGTTTTTTCATAATGTATGAATTTCTGAACATTGAAATGAAATGTATTTGAAGTTTGATTTTAAACCTCTTTTAATAAAACGTAGATTTTAGGTACGAAGATACATATAAATACATTTCTAGAATACTTCTTTTGTTGATCATCAAAAATTTGTTAATACAAATTATTGATATATAATGATATTAACATATCTTTGTTTTTAGGTTCGAAGACTTATTAAAGTCAGAGGAATCTAGAATGAAATAACAGAACTCATTACATTGTTGAATTTATATAAAGATATGAATTTATACAATGAATGTGTTTTTACTACATTAAAATAAAAATTCCTACTACATCATAACTAATATAATATTTTATGCAAGAAGTCTATTAAGATTTATTATTAAATATTTTTATGTTAATATACCGAAATTTTATCGGTTCTTAATTCATAAACATAGTATTTTGAATAATTTACTTTATTTCTAAAATATTTATGTATGTACATGAATTTTAAATTTGATTTGTTAAAGCTTTATTTGCTTATTGTATTATTTAAAAACTATTTCAGGAATCCTAATTTTACACGCGTAATTCAAAATATTTGCTTATCGCCATATGAATGATAGTTAATGTAAAGCTATTCAAGATAAATGACAAACGTCTAAAAATCACAGTAACCTCCACTTCAAGAGAGAGAAATTTCGAATAACTTAAATAACATTTCTCACAAAATTATTAACTTAATTTTGTGAGAAATGCAGTAAAAAGCACGATATGTTCTGGTTCCAATGCAAAATATCCTAATTAAAAGCAGAAAACATAATTGTCGAAGGAATTAAGCTTTTTTCTAGTGAAATTGTGCATGATAATATCTAAGAACTTACTAGATATTCATTGAAATTGAAATAATAAAATCGTGTGAGAAAAAAAATTACTTCAAAATCGGAAATATAAAAAAATGAACCAAAAATGTATATTAATAGTAGAAATAAAAATGATAGCATTGACTTTTTTTATATAGATAGAAGAATCATAAAGATTTCAAGTATGTAAGCGTACAATTTTGGTCGTTTATCACTTGCATTTAATTTGACAGCTGCTGTCATCAACCAATTGAGAGCAGTTCACGTGATTCAAAGCACCTGCAACAAATCTTCAGCCCAATAAAAATAAAGACTGAGATTTTATTAAAAGAAAAGAAGTAGATGACAGTGCGTCATCTGTCAGTTACTGTGCTACGTATTCAGAAATATATCGGTGATAAGCCTTAAAAAATAAAACCTAGGAAAAAGTTATAACGAATCATTCAATGCAAATTTACCTCTGATTATAAGCTAAAACGTTCACATGTTCACGTAAACAGCGTAAAATAGATATTGAATTTTTAAAAAACAATTCCTTTTCCAGTTATACAATACATCATAATAAAGGTCTTCGGAAAAAATAAGTTCATTTATATTTCTTAAGATACTCTACAAAAACATCAAACATCACTTTTAAAACCAAGATGTTAAAATCAACATTATGAAGCAGATTTGCAAATTTAAAGATTCATCTAAGACAGCCATGTTTTTACATTTCTTTATTTCAGTATCATAGAAAAAATAAATTATATATATATATATATATATATATATTCTTTTCATTTGTAACGACGTTATTTGTTCTTTGCAAAAATTGTTTATAACGTATGATTTACTACTGTGATAGTTTACCTGCTTATTCCTGTTGTTATTCATTTAAAATTTTGCACTCTTAAAGGAGGTTTGAAGTACACAAACAAAATAACAGACACAAAAGCGATTTTTTTTTTGTTTTAAAGCAAAAATAAATGCTATTCACAAATGTCTCAGCAACTTGATGCATACTAAGAAAATTTCTTAACTGATCTTGTTAGGTACATTTTGCCTTTGCGTAATTCTGCGCCAAGCTACTCTTGTTTCTTACCACCGGCACCAGAATCTCTATGCATAACTTTATAATTCTGCAAGTAGCATGATAATATATATATATATATATATATATATATATATATATATATATAAGATCTTTATGACATTTGATGTTGTTAGTGCACTGCCAGTATTACCATTGCACATAAGTGCACACATGGTTGTTAAATTGTGAAAATATTGATGTTATTCAATTATATAGTCCACTTGATTAAAGCTGAGCTGTAATTCATAAATTGCTCTTACCAACCTGGAGAGATTAGCGTATTATGGATAAAGAAAAAAAAGCATTTCTGTATTGAATCACCAAAGAAGATTTAATAAAGAAGAATAAAAGTAAGGTGACCATACTCTCGAAATCAGTTGAAGGATTTCAAGCGGATGAATTGTAAAAAAGAATAAAAGTAGAGTTTAAATTAGAAAACCTATCAGAACTAAAATCAAATATCAAGACTCTAACTCGAAAATACTTGAATTTGTCGGAAAATACCACTTTAAAAGATTTGCTCAAAATTTTGGACGAGATAGAAGATCAACTGGAACAAATGGACGTAAGATTAAAATCCACTTATCTAAAATTGAGATTAATTGTTCCAAAATTAAAAAAAAAACAAAATACAATAAGTGTTTATTCCATTAGATTGCTGGAGATGCCCCTTTCTCAACTTTGAGGCAAGTACGAAAACTTTCAGAACTTTAAAAGACAGTTATTTGTGAAAATGAGAATTTGAATGAAACTCAGAAATAATTTTATTTAAAGGCAGTTCTTAGAGGATAGGTGATATCTGAAGAAAAAAAGTGAAAATACGTTTGACTCGTTGTTCGCATTTTAATCAAAATACGAATATAAAAGAAAAGTATTGTATGCTAATATAAATAATTTGATATATACAGAAAAAATGAATCTATCGACATTTTAGTTAAGATATTTCTTAGACAATGTCATATGTAGTGTAAAATTTTTAAAAGTGTTCAAATGTGACAGAAAGGATTTATCCGATAATTTAGTATTGAATATTTTGTTTCAAAAACTAAATAAACAGTCAATAATTAAGGAAACTAGATGCAAAAAGATTAATTGAATTAACGGTTAAAATAAACGATGTCCCACTCTCCGATAACGTTTTGGAATATTTTGAAGGCAGAACGTGCATTTGTGGGGGCTTTCTAATTATACCCGTGTAATTTGCAATGATAAGCATATTATTATTGCCCGATATTTAAAGAGAAGAATGTTTCGGAAAGATTTTAGTAGCCCAAACACAAATTGTGTTAAAATTTTTAAAACATTTGTCACGCATTCCCTCAGAGCTAATCTAAGTATCGTTGTTCTGTAAGTGGTAAAATTATATGCTATGTACAAATTCCGGTGAAGGTACAGCAAAAGAATCATAGAACAGGTCAGAGAACACGGCTAAAGCGGAAGTGTCGTCCTCCATCCCACTTTCAACGTTATTTGCAGGATGAAATAGCAAGCTCGTGCTCATAATACTGCAATAATCTATTTACGAGATGCTAAAAATTAAAAATAACTATTGCGGGCTGTTTTGGTCTGTGCCATGCAGTTGAGGCTAATTACTATTAAAGAAAGTAATGCCTTAAAAAAAGAAATATTATTGTTCCTATCAGCAGTTTTAGACATTTTTTTTCTGAACATTAATTCTCAAACGACACAGAATGATACGTAAGAAATGAATACATATGAAAACTGCGGAATTTTTATATTATGAAAAATAGATGGCCCTAGTATGTTCTTCGTGAAGCTTTTTCACGAAAGCTGTTTTAGAAGCTTTCATTGAGCTGTCTTGCAGTTGGATCGGTCACAGTGGACCAGATGACTTGATGTTGCACAGCTGGTTACAAGTCACCTGATATGGCCCCATACGATTTCTCCCTTTGGGGATTTGTAAAAGATAAAGCGTATGCGGCACCATTACCCACAAATTTATTTGAACTTACGCAACGGATTTCTTCTGCTGTACAATAAATTACCACTGACACTTTATAACGTGTGTGATCGGAATTTACGTATCGAATTGAGATTATACGTACAACTAAAGGAAGTTATATCGAATACTTGTAAAAAAGAATTCCATATTTTCCCTTTGCATTTATGTATTATTTATCATTCTATATCGCTTATTAATGAAAATATAGAATTTTGAAATCGTATGAATCATTTTGAATAACGCTGTATTACAAATATTTCAACGCCAGAAGAGGGGGAATGTTTAGTATGTTTTGTCTTGGCCTAATTCTGCGTTTAGTACGTGCCAAGCAATTCGTGTTTTTTCCCGCCTGCCCCAGAACCTCAGTATGTTCATTTGTAATTCTACTAGTGGTTTGATTATATGGTCGTTCTTAAAGACATTTGATGTTGTCAGTGAACCATAAGATACAATTTAACATCATTGCATATAAGTGCAATAGTAGTATTGTTACATTATGAAGAAAAGTTTTATTGTTGTTATACAATTATAGAGTCCACTTTATAAAAACCTTCTGAACGTTGTTCCTTTTTTATTTAATTCTACCACCGTTTTTCAGTCTAATTAAATAGTCAATAATTACAGAACTGTAATTGAAGTTAAAAAAGAGCATTAGAAACAATTTAATAACTAAAAGACTATAAGATCACACTCTCTCGAATCTCTCTTAACTCATTCAATCTAAGAGTATAATCTAATAATAAAGTCTTAGCTTATCAAATCACTCGTTCTGATTCAAACATCTCTCGCTAACAGCCGATTCGTATCTTGGTACTTTAACTAAGGATTATTCAAATCCGAAATAGACTAATTACGATGCTTCAATCTCATTTACAAATATCTATCAGCCTGTCGTTATCCTTTATCTTCCTTCTCATTCCTTTTAGTTCTATTTTACTTTTTTTTACCTCTATCTCAAATTTAATTCACTATACATTTTTGTCCTCATCCAATTTACCTAATCAAATTTCATTGAATTTGAAAAAATTGTAATTTTATGCAATTCAAATTAATATAAAGTGCCCAAAGTTAGTGAAGAGAAAATCGCGAATTACACAAATTCGCAATCTGAAATATTCTTCAGATCTTACAAAAATGTAAGCAAAGTCTTACGAAATGAGAATACCAATTGGATGAAAAAAGAAGCTTTCGAAATTAATACCAAGACAAACAAGAATAACCGAAAGTAACCAAAATCTACAAAAAATGAACGAGAAATCTAAATTTTAAAAAAAGAAGTGAACAAAAATTTGTTTTAAAATTACAAAATATGATGTAATAAATATTTATTTCATTAAAATTGAACTCACATGAAAATAATACACACACACAACGTATGAGTTTTGCAGACAATCACGAAATCAGGTGGGAATGGCAATAATAAGCTTAAGAGTATAATCAAATTCCTTGCTTACAGTTATTTATTTAAAAAGAGAATGGAATGTGAATTTCTCTTGATAATTATAGTTTTCTAATTTTTATTGTTTCCAAAAGTCACATGACTTTTCAAAAATCTTAAAAATTAGGCTTAGTGTAAGAAATTATAGTATATCTTCCCAAAATTTGGGGGGGGGGAAAGAGAGTGAATTAAATATTATAATTTGCAAGCAAATTTGTAAAATATTGTAGAATTACGTAATTGACACCCAAGACTAATTTTATACCCTATACAACTAATATTTGAAAAGAAAACTCTTTCCATTCTCAGTTAAAATAATGTATGCAATTAAAATAAACATCGTGAATCTTAAGAGTGTACAAATAAATATTGTAATCAAGATATAAGCCACACACAGAGAAGTATGAAAGATTGTCATATTCTTTACTATCTTAACGAAAAGAAAAATAATTTCATAATGATAAGTGTTACATTAAGAATAATTTAAAATAAACTGTGTGATAACTTTAAACAAATATATCTTCTTTTAAACAGTTCACATTTAGTTTGGTAAGTATGTTTAGGTACTTACAAATTGAATAATAATTAGTCTTGTTCATCATCCGTAATCCTCAATCAAAACAAATAAAAAAAGGGACATTACTTATGAAAAGATGGACATTACTTATGAAAAGATGGACATTTTAGGGTTTATAATTAAAACACTGAAAAAGAACTTTAAAAGATATTAGACTTTGTGAAATCTCGAATTTATAAATTACCACATCTAATTAAATTCCATAATTACCTAGAATAAACGTTTCACATTTCTATATCATGAGAGTTGTTCTAGTATGGAATTGTTTCAATTGTTATTCATTTTATTCAAAGCTAAAGAAAATGAGCGTTATATATATATATACAAATATACAACGTTGGTTCAAGAAGTATCTGTCTTTCATGACAGATGGCGTTGCTAAGGCAAGCCTGTAGAACGATAGCGTGCACCTCATCCACTGAAGAGCTCAAAACGTTATTGACACTGGCTCATAGGTTAATTATTATTAATGACGTGTCGAGTTGTCAACGCCTTTTACATCTGGCTTCATCTTTATACACCAAAAGTGGAGCATCTATTAAAGACGTGTTAGTATGGCATTAATAAATCAATTTTTGTTTTTGTTTTGATCAATAAGTTAGGTTTATATTTTATGCTTAAGTAATTGCAGATGTCGAAGCAATTTTACATACCGGATTTTCGGAATGCAACATTTATTATTTCTATTTCAACCTGGCGTACCGTATGATAAGTATCGTTTTTATTGCATGAATATACGCGTTCATTTAATTCCATGATGTTACTTTTGGTCGTAGTTTTCATCCATTAAAATTTACGTTATTTTCATCTGCCAATTTATTAAGATCAGAAACAAAAAGATGCTGCTAAATATCTGAATAAACATTTCATTGTTATGTTATACGATACATCAGGAAGTGTTCCTTAAGTTCATTACTCAATATCGTTTTAATATCAATTAGTTCATTAAAGTAATATCAGCAATAGGTAAATTAATATTTTCAAAACAGAGTAGCAGCAATTTTTTTTAACAGCAACTTTTATGTGTTGTAACACTACCTTGGTCCAGAGAATTAGTACAAAAATGAATTATAATTACACACATTATTTACCGAATGACCGGAAAAAACAATGCAGAATTACTATTAAACATTTGTGACTGTAGTTCACAATTTAGTGGTAAACTGGTTCATGAAACTAGCACAAGAAAATTAATGAGCCCAGAATTTGAAACTTGCTTAGAGACTTTTACTGATGAGCTTTAAATTTGACCAAATTCAACATTCTATTGAAGGCGTGATGTAAATCTGTACAATTCGTTACACGCTCAAGTGTCGGTCGTCATTTGACTGTTGTTCAATATTACTAAGTGCATTAACTTCAGTAAAAGAATTTTTCAATTCGCTGAAATAGGCCTTTGGAAAAGTTGAACAAACAAACAAACAAATTAAATTCATATAATGCTATGAAGAGAATAGTTATAATACAGTAATGCAGTGTGTATGTCGTGTATTTATAGATACTGAAAGAGATGCAATCAAAACTTCATTTGATTTCAAACAAAACAAAAATATAGTAGTACCTCTTGTAAGGTATACCTCCAAATAAGACACACCTCTATTGAAGGAACTATTCTGTTATATCCGGTCGCTTTGAATAGTGTATGTATTTAACGCCTATTGAGGAATATCTCTATTTAAGGGACAAGATGTTTGGTCCGGTGGGTGTGCCTTATCGGGAGGCACCATTGTATAAATAAATAAATTTGTATGACTACCAATTCAACTATTTTATTTGTTTCTAGATGCAATAAAACTCTCATTTTGGATTATTCAGGGTCATTCCTAAGGAAATGGGTCACAGACAAGTGTATGAAGGTGAGTAATGTCTAAGAGAAGGATAAAATGTGCGAGAAATTTTGTAGTTCCGTACATACAAGCATAAAGGATTTACCTAATTGAATTGGAATCGAAAACATTTACGAATATTTTTGTAGTCTTCATTTATATCTAAATATGAATAAATTTAATTTTCATTTTATTTTAAAAATCTCTCAAAAAATATTTTTATAAAAAAAAGTAGCTTTAAAACCGAAATAATGAGAAACAAGAGTGAGTTCGAAAATTACTAAGTTATTGTCATTTTTCATATTTACATACAAAAGAATTTTAATGAACCACGCTCTCCGGGGAAGAATACAGATCATGAAGAAATGAAAATAAATCTACAATCACGATTCAGTCTTAGTCGCATTAAATCAAGTGTCATTCATGTAGGATTTAAAAAAAATATTTCGTTCAGTATAGGGCGATAAAATTTTGGAATTTTTTGTAACTTAAAACTTTAAAATACTTTTTTAATTAATATTTTTCGAACTTTCTGAATAAACTTTTGAATAATTTCTATTTAAAATTATTTAAAAAAATTTGAGTTCTCAAAAATATTTCGTGAATTTTTCAGATTAGGTGAAACTATTAAGGTGTTGCTCAAGAATCAGTCTTTAAGGATTATTTGTTTGTTGAGGATAATAAAAATACTTTGATTTCATTTCCATTAACACTTAAGAAAAAATAACTACAATTTTAATAATATGAAATATCCTAAATAAATAATAATATTCTTCTCTCAACTATTGAAACAGCATTAATGTGGATAGGGAAAAAACTAAGAAATTTTTAAAAATCTTTATTGAATTTTCATTTCATCTGGTTTTTTTTGCTTAAAATATTTTTAAAAATTCCCCTATTTTGGTGTTTTAATTTTCTCGTTTTACATATGCGGTCGTTGCAGCCTAGTGGATATGATCACGAATTCGAGGCTGAAGTTATTTTTGTCAAGGCGTGGATTCGAGGCCACTTAAAACCAGCCATGTAGATGATGGGCTGATCCATTAAACTAGGTTGAGGTCCCAAGTCCTCTTGTGGCGTAGTGTGGAAGTTTGGAGAAGTTGTTGTAGCTTTAGTGTCCTCCTCGTGTCTTGACCGAGGCTAAAAATAATAAGGTCCATTGTCAAGAGCGTGTTACTTCTCAATATGGAGTTAATAAACAATCACAATCACTCATTAACTACTTTCTCTTGCATCAATACTCTGTCTATCTGTTAGCATTGTTTTATACTTCCGGGTTAGTTAGGTTTCCATTTCTGAGGGAGCTTTATGTCAATCTTCTTTCTCTGCATTGCGTCTCATGTAAGTTTTTGTAATCTTTTTGTTCTGTAACTTTATTTAGATTTTCTTTTTACATTTTCATGAGATATATATAAAAAATATCTAAGCAAATCTACACTCATATGTAACTTAATTTCTCTTTTTCGCATCGATATTTTCAATTCATGATATTATCATTTCAATTAATAATGTTTTTCTCCTATTTAGGAAACTTTGGTTCCAGTAGAACATTCTTCAAACAACATGAATTTGTCTTCAGCCAGATTCATAATTAATAAACGATAATTCTCTATATGGTTTTTCTTTCCAGTTATCATTGATTCTACACGTTTCGTTTTTTACTTTCTCATGAGTATAGTTTTATCTCATGGCCATCAATAATAGATGTATCAATTTTTGCTGGTAAATATATATATTTTTTTATGTTTTTAGGAATACAAAAATAATTTCACTCACACACAAACACATTTATATATATGTATTTAAGTATGTATGTATGTATATAATACACACACACACACACACACACGTATATATATAGATATATATACGTGTGTGTGTTACATTTTTTTAAAGTACAAATAAAATATTCGTGGTGCAGAAAATAAATTCCACAAATTCGCGGAATAATTTTTTTTATTCCATTAATGTAGTTCGAGAGAGGCAATAACATCATGATGATACGGCGCAATGTATGCCAGTAAGGCCGAAGCCAAAGACCATATGAATAAACCATAAAAGAGAGCTTTTTCACCGAAAATGTTAATTTATAACGGGGGAGTCCTGCGGTAGTCTCATGGTACTCACGGGATCTAAGTGTATGGATTCTTAAGGACTTTAGCTGCAGACAGAAAGTCTAGCAGGGATTATTCCTGACAGATTTACGACTATGGGAAAGTGTATTAAACTAATTTTAAGAGCGTATGATCTTCTTAATAAAAGGACAATTTGGAATTGGATCAGGAAATAGAAATGAACTCTTTAATTTTGAATTAGAGAATGAAAAAAATTAGGAAATTAAACTATTATTCAATGAAACTATTAAATTAAAGTTAAATTATTACAAATATATGTATGTATGAAAATATACACACACATACATGTGTATTTTTAGAGAGAGAGAGAGAGAGTGGAAGAAGGGAATTTGAATTATGGTTTTAATTCATTTCTCAATGCGGATATAAATATTTTGAATTAAGTATAATATAAATATATAAAATTCTGATACTTTGTCAATCATGCTTCAGTTCTCATCAAAGCTCTTCCCTGTAAATTGGTATCTTCAGATTCTCATAGAAGAACCATACATTAAGAAAAATAGATTGATTTGTTTATTAACACCACACTAAAAGCATTATTGGTACAGATCTCATAATTTTGAGCTACGACCAAGTGAAGAGGATGATATTTGAGCTGATATACCCGCACACTTACTAAATATAAAGTTATTGAAATCTGTATTAGATATTCTGCAGAAAATTTAGAGAATGATAGAAATATCTAAATATTATATTTTTATTATCATAAAACTTTTAATTTGGTTTGTTGAATGTAATTTTGTAATATTTTTAAAGGTTCCTCATACTTATTTATTAATTTTTCTTCGGTATTCTTTCGTTCCCCATCTTTAAATTAAGATTAAACTTCATTCTAAAAATATTAATATAGATCAAAATAGCTTTAATTATTAGAATTGATTGCGTATTATAAACTAATTTCAACATTGTTTTATTGCAATCCAAAAATTATTAAAAGAATTATAACAAAAATTATTAAGAAAATAATTTTGTATTATTTTACCTTATAATATTCTTCTGGTTTCTGATTATTTATTTACTGTAGTGATAATGCTAATTGTGTATAATGTGGAGATAATTGTTAATAATTTAAAAATTATCTCCAAACAATTATGAAAATTACGATCTATGCTGATTTGCTAAGTAACAACTTCGGATTAATTAATAAAATAGTATAATTAATGAGAAAATAAATAAATAATGTGCTCTATTTGTTATCATTTGTAAAAACTCAACGAACTATACTCATTTGGATGAAGATTTATGTTAAGATTGTTTATTAGTACAAAAATGTAATGTTTTTAGAGTATTGAATATAATTTCAAAAATTATGGAAAACAGAGCATCAGTTGTAAATCTTAATGACACAGTTCATTAGTGACATAAATATTTAAATATTTTGTAACTTTATGTTTCATTAAACAATATTCAATGTTTTCAATAAATATAATTTTAAAGAATTAGATAATGTTTGGATTTTTTTAAATTATTAATTCAGATTTTATTTTAAAACTCAGATTCAAAATAAATCACAAAAAACTGAATTAAAAATTGTATTCGTGGTTTGAGAAAATGTTGAAAAATTTTGTATACAAATATATTTTCACACTATCATGAAAATTGGAAGAAAATTTATGAAGTTTACTACTGCATGTGTGAATACTTATTAAAAATTAAAAATAATTTGTTTATTAAATAGAAAATTATTTTTTCGATAAAAATAAAAATTTGATCGGTATAAATGGTTTTTTTCATGCGAAATAATTTTACATTAATGATTAAAAAAAGTAGTATAAAATGTTTATTTTATAAATATATTTTCTTTTTTTAATATCAAGAAGATACATTTGCATTGTTGAAAACAGTTTCGTTTATAACATTACTACAATGTAGGGGTACTTTTTTAATGATTTGAATGAAGGACATTGAACACACTAAAAAGCGACTTCAATGTGTTTCAGTGATTCTTTACAAAAAAAACCTTTTCTCCGAAGTTAATGTTGTTTCGACAAGGATATCTGTTTTCTGTAAAGGTGGCAGAATATTTCCTCTTGAAAAAATAGTCCAATCAACGTGGCTTCATTAAATGTCCTTTCTGCTTTGGCGTATATTTAGTAATTTCGATTTGAAATCGAAACTTTTTAAAAAAATATTTAGTCGAATATTATTTCACCAGTAGTGTATGTATGAAATAAATTTTACTTATTCTAAGCAGGGGGAGAGAGAGAGAAAAAAATTTCAAGTTTTCTTTTACAAAAAATGTTTTTGTCTTTCTTCAAAGCTATAGGCTTTTGTTTTACTATGAGGAAATTCTTTTTTTTTTAATGAATGTAAATTAAAGCACATCGTGAATTTTTTAGACAAAGAAAAGAACATCCAGTTTCTCAAATTATAGACTTGAATAGTTCTTTGGCTTAGTCCGATGAATATTATAATATTCGTGTATATATAGAATGAGTTATTCTTTTTATGTTTAGGATCTAAAGAAAATATTCTTATGAAAGAAAGTTCAGGATACAACTGAACAAAGGGAAAAAAAGCATTCTGAAAGTGATTTTTCTCATTTATGCTTTAGGAAAAGAAATTTCATTGAAAAACAAAAGGATTATTTAAGTTCAATTTTAGTTACAGTTTTCAGAAATGAAACTCTTAATGTACTATGAAAAAATATGCTCTTAAATTTTTATTGAATAGTTGATCTATTCTATTTTAGACTTGCACATGTGGTAATTCTAAATTAAAGATATTCTGAAAAGCCACTCGATCTTTTCTCGATGCAAATGCTCCTTCATCAAGTGATAGTCTCAAGTTTCAGACTGCAGCAAATTTCAAGATGAGAGAGCTATCAGTTTAAATTAATTCTTCCTAAAACAAAGCTATAATCAAATAAAATAATAGTTGATTATTTGTTCAATAAAATAAAATCATATGTTGTTTCTTTAAATTTATTTGAGAAAAAAGATAGGAATGTTCACAGAATTTTATACTTAACTTGAGTGTTTTCATAATACTTCATAATTTGCAATACATTTCTGTATTATTTCAATTTCGCATTTTAGGATCACTTTCAATAGTTAATTTTTTTTCTAACTTGATTGGAATACACTGTAGTATATTGGATAGAAATAACTAATAAATAATGGTTGAAAACCGACTTTCAGTGAAAAATTTCTAATAATGATCGTTGAATCTTATATCTGTTATAATAACCCCTATGAACATATTTTTCCAGATTTCTATTGTTGTATTATTTTCGGGAATTTATTTCAGTATCGCATTATGTTAAATAAAATTTATAAATATTGTATATCGTTTTTAAAGGTAAGAATCCGATTTCACTTTAATCAATTTCAATCGAGTATTTATTTATATAGTTTCAAAAGAC
Source organism: Nephila pilipes (assembly GCA_019974015.1). NCBI lineage: Eukaryota > Metazoa > Arthropoda > Arachnida > Araneae > Nephilidae > Nephila > Nephila pilipes. The sequence continues at coordinate 1,272,704 of BMAW01087746.1, forward strand.
TATTAATTCTTTTTAGTTTGAAACATTTCCTATCTTTAAGTGGTATAGTGAAAATAATTCTTTTTTAATCTATAAAATAATTCATTACTGCTCTATGACGGAATATTCGACTTATAAAAACACAATAATGCATTCTTTTTTGGCATAATAGCTTTAATTCTATAATTTATTGTTTCCATAGTCAACAATTGTTTAATAGTCCTCTTCCAAAATTTTGTTTGATATTGTATAGTAAAGAATACTACAAACTTATATGCAATAAAATTATCGATCAACATAGTTTATACAATTTTTATTTTTTTGTTTTGCGTTTGTAATTAATACGAAAGAAATCAATTTTAGTGATCCTATGCATTGAAAAATAAATTGGAAAGTAAAATTAGCCCTTTATTGTTTCTCAATAAGTTATGATATTCATCAGACATTTCTTCAATTAGATCCTTTTGAAGAAAGTTTGTTATTGAACGCCAAGCCCTGAATGAAGAAAAGCATATTAACTCCCGGAGAGGTCGTATTTCTTACAAACTTGTCATTTAATATTTTGCATAGCTTATTATATATCCATGTTTCTCTTTACTTCCCATTTGTACCAGGGGTGTTCCGAAAGTAAGTTTCGTCATTTTTTTGAAAGAGCACATGGGACACCAGATGAAACAAATGACTATCATAAGAATCCACACCCTTTGTTGGTTCAATGACGGGAGCAGCGTTTGTGGAGGAGGAATGTCGCATACGCAAAGTGACGAAGAATGAGGGTAGCAGAAGACCAGCGTGCCCGAGACGTGACTGACAATATGGTCGGCAATGGAATTACACGCTGTTTATCCAGTGCGAATGGGCAAGTGGGATTAGTCATCCATGAATGACTGCTCAGTGTGTGATTAACAGGACATGTGTTGCATGTTCAGTGAAGGAAGGCAGAGTGTGGAGGATGGAGATCGAAGTGGGCGTTCCTTCACATCCTCGAATGAAAATAACACTGCTAGAGTACAGAGCATGGTGTTTGCGAATAGGCGAAAAATGGTCTCAGGCGTAGCGTCTCCACTGCGCATTGGCCGTGCTCACGACCATCCAAAACAATGCTGAGGTGGGGCAGGTAGGCCGAAAAATCCTTACATCGCAGGACACGGATTTTTACCAGAGTGGTTTCTTCAAACTGATTGCACACTACGATTAATGTCTCAGTCTCAATTTCGACTATGTAGAAATGCAAAGTTTATAGTTCATGATGACAAAGTTTATTTTTTTTATGTAATAAATTTTCCTTGTGAAAAATTATGAAGACATTTTGTAAATTACAATAAAGAGATTCTTAAATTTTTATTTTGTTATTATCTCAGATTGTTAAATTTTATTTTTCTAATTTTTCGCTTCAGTAAATATCTTTCTATTATTACATAATTTCACATTCCCACTCTTAAAATGTTTTTCGATAATGAAAAATGATATTATAATAGACGATTAGAAAAAGTAATCAATCTCCGAATCTGTCGATGGTAAAATTTGCAAAGAAAATATAATTTAAATTCATTAAGGATGAAAAATTTGTTCTTTGAATGGACGACTCATTTTGCATATTACAATGAATTAATTGTTAAATTTTTATTTTGTTATTGTTATATCAGACTATTAATTTTTTCCTGATTTTTCTAATTTTTCTCTACAGTGAATACCTCTAAATTATTACATAACTTCACGTTCACACTCTTAAAATGTTTCTCGATAATGAAAAAGAGTATTTAAATAGATGATGAAGTTTGGAATGTTGGTATGAATAGCAAGAAAAATCATCGTTAAAAAACCATACACTGTTTGCCATATTTGTGAAAAGTTATAACCATCACCGGTGTAAAGGAGTTTCATGAAATAAAATTCTATCTTAATATGTTTCTAAACGACACGAAAATCATGAAATCAGTAAGAGCATTTTATAAATACAGACTTTAAAAACAATCATACGAAATTAATAAAGAGCTAATTTTTAGGAGTGTAAAGCACAAAGATACAAAAAACTACAAAAGGGATTGTACCCGGTAGAACTAAAATTGTATTTTCCTTTCATATGTAATTTTTCCATTATAATATTTCCCAAATGTGTATGAATTACATTAAAATTGTGATTGTACTGTACTTTTAAAGGAAATTATGTAACAGAAAGGAAATTATGTAACAGAAAGTAACACATTTGTTTAGAAATTTTGTTTTTAATTGTAAATTTATGTTCTTATTTACTGTCGCAAAAATTACTGAGTTGCTATTTAAGTGAATGATGCATGACGACACAGTTATTGCAAATTTCATATTATATTGCATTGCATAAGAATTGAGCAAATGAAATCGCGAATGAATTGTTCCGTTGGCTTCATCAGAAACATACAATGATATCCAAATAAAATGTTTTTGATAAAAAGTATAAATCCTGAAAGAAGAAAAGATTTAAATAAATGAATATCATTCATTAGTGTTAGAAAAATACAAGTACAATTAAAGAGTCCTTCCAATGTCCAATGGCGTCATTATAATCTTTAATGTTGATCTAGATCTTGCGGGGTTCCAGATAATTGAAAACAATTCATATTCAACGCCTAACATTGAAGACGATTAAATGTATCTCTAGAGAATTTTTCAAGGACAATTTTTAAACACTTTTGCACTTCAAGTGGGGAATTATATTAAAATTTTTCATTCTGAGAATATATTTTCATGTTTTGTGTTTTAAGATAAATGTGAAGATAAATGCAGTAGGTACTTTTTTATAACAAGTACTTCATTTAAATATCTAATTCATCTCAAATTCTATTTAATTTTGCATTTTTTAAGGAAATGTTTAAAAAGTATTAATCATTTTAATGGAACATGTAAACTAATTAAAATAACTCAAATTTCAAAAAGATGAAGCTGATTTCATTTAAACATATGATTTTTCTAATTCAATCAAATACATGATAGATTAATTTAGAAAGTGAATAGCATATCATGAAACCAACAGAAATCCTGTTCAAGAAGAGAAAATGCAAATGGGTAATGACGCCTTACAGATTTTTGATTGGGAAAAAAATTTGCAAACTCTTCAAAACAAAAGCGTATATAGACTTTAAACAACCTACTTATTGCTATTCATTGAATAAATTTTTGATTTTTTAAAGATTATTGGCGTAAGAATTTGAAAAGTTAGTACGTTAAACTGGCAATTAAGCATCTACCCGATAGTTACCATTTAGCATTTGTCAATAAAGAACAAATTCTTTTTCACTTCCACAAATGCACTCTATTTTAATGTATATAATAAAATGTTGGAACTTGTCATGTATAACTAATGCGACCATTCGTTCCGTTTTGAGCGGATCCGTCCAGTTCTTAGGTAGCCTGTCCAGTTGTCGCCAAGCTCAAATTCGGGACACAGAAATGTTACATTTTTAGAAAACGAGTAACTTCTGTAACAATTAAAACAAAAAGGTACTAAATTTATTTTCTCTTATGAATAAGCCGTTCACGAGCAAAAAATAACACATCTTAAAACTATATTAATTACCAAAATAAATTTAAAGAAATTCTGTCAAAATTTCAATAATATTTGAAATCAATACCAAATCTTATTTAAGTAAATTTATTGTTCAGAAAAATGTAAGGTTACATAAGTTATTCATCTGCACAAGCAAATTCCCGTTCTTTTAAATAAATGAAATCTATGAATAAATATGTATTTTCTTCAATACTCATATTTTTAATTAAAAATAGTAGATGCCTCGTATTAAAAATAATGTAAATGGTCAAGTTAAGTACAACTGCAATTGAAATACAGCGCGCTGCTTTCAATTTATTTCCAAAGCTTCTCATTTTCCACAACTGGTATTCTTGGACGGAGGAAAAGATTAAAACTGAAAAATCTGAATTCATATACAGTCCCTATAAGAAAATCAAGTATTCTGTAAAATGCGGGAAATTATGGTTCGCGTTTTTTCTTTCCGTCAAGGTTCAGAAATGTTTTTAGTCCGTATGAATAGGGTGAAAAATAAATATAATGTGAATTTAATAGGGTGAAACTTTAATATAGTATTTTCTTTGAAAAGAAATTTATTTAAGGGTATTAGTAATCTTAAGTAAAACTCCAGTAAATCTCTTAATTCATTATTAATATATGAATTATACACAGTAACAGATTTAATTTTAAACAACTTAAAGGTAGATTCTATAGTAAAGAGACCCTTTTACAACCCATCCAATCCAATCTAATACGATACAATATAATACAAAATATGTGTACACAAACAGTTACAATTCATTGTCCTATAAGTCTGTTACTGTTCAGTACTTAAATTAATGTCGATTAATGAGCCATGCACGTTAGAAAAGCAATTATACTGATAATAAGAACATTTATTTGTTTCAACTTATTGAGTAAAGGGGTCAGCCATTGATCAAACCTAAATATTTGGCAATCTCTTAAATTATACAATCTTAAAAACGTGGGTTTTATTTCTTATCTTGGGTTCTAATTCTGTGATCGATTTAATATTTTGAGTTATGATACAAATTATCAATTTGTAAGTAGAACAGGAAGCAATATTTCTATAATGTGTAATTTCTTTATCTGTATAGTTATATTTACTTTTTCTTGTATTGTTTGAATATTTTGTTCTTTGAAACTTTTTTAATTATGCTAATTTTTTCAAAACAGTTGTGAAAATGCTCACGATAATTTTACAACGGATCACTAAGTTTGTATTTTTAAGAAATGTGCCCCTTGCCTGTATTATTCAAAAAAGATAAAAAAAAAATGAAAATAAAAAAAACTCCATTTTCAAAGATATAAGTAAACAAATTTGTAAGTCAAATTTTTATTTAAAGATGAATTAAAATGTTTAAAAATATTTTTTAAATGTAAAATAATATACAAGTTATAAAAGTTTAAGGTATTTAACTAAGATACTAAGTAATTACCTATAAATTACGTACTACAACTACTTATATATAAGATCAGAAGAAGTAATAAAACCTCTCAGGCTTTTATAAGATATATATATATATATATATATATATATATATATATATATATATATTATTTTCTATTTATAAAAATATTTTTATACATTTAGTTTATTTTATGTAAAATCTTGATTTAATTTTTTTTTTTATTTATATCTAATAATAAATAGCAATTACGCAAGGTATACGCGTGGTCAAATTTTCAACTGAATTGGACTTTCTTATGTGAAAGGCCTCCCCCAGCTCCCAGTTTCCTTGAGTTCTTCACTGCTAGAGAATAAAACAGTATTGCCACAGGAATTATGCATGTAAAGAAAATTTCATCTCGATCAGATTGTAGGAAGTGAGTTAATATTCGAGTACAAAGTACAAGGCCCGGATTCCCAGACCCCTGTAGCTCAAGCCACAATATTATGCTGTCATCGGCGTTATATGTATATGCGAAATTTCAGCTCAATCGGATGATAGGAAGTAGGTTAAAATTCGATCATATATTTTGAATTGGGAAGACACATACATCGAAATTTTATTCATCACCAAGTTCAAACTTTTATTTAACTTGCTATGTTCATATTTATCTGTTCTAGCTGAAATTTTGCATGCACGTATAACTCCGATAACAATATAATACTATAGTAAGCTCAAATAGATACAGACTTAGGAGTTCGGGTCTTGCACTTAACAACATCATCTATGTTGAACAAAGCCAGTTAAATAAAAGCTTGCGAAAAAAGAACCGCTTGTGTCCAAACATTATTTTAATTGTTTGTTTTTATTTTTAGCAAACACGTGTTCCACTCCGTTTCCGTTGCTACATGTTTGTAAAAATAAAATCGTACTGAATTACTTTAAAGCACATATTACTTTTAATGATACGTTGTGACTCATATCGTGATAAAAAGTACGTATAAAAAAAAGAATCCCATTCCAGCGTTAAGATACGACAAATATGAAGTGAAAATACAAACCCTTTATTCTATATACTTTTCAGATAAAAAATTTTCCTATTAAATTGTGTTACGTAAATGAACTTGAAGTGATCCAGCCGAAATATTTCTCGCTAAAAATTTCATCACTTCGATTCAGATGTGATACCTCATATGCTAAGCCAAATGATGTTATTTAAATTTATGTTATTAAACATAAATTTAAATAACATTATTTCTAATATCATATTTATGTTATTAAACATAAATTTGATGACCACAAAAATGTTTATATTTTTTAAAATTGAAAAGGAAAGTGAGTAACTTGTAATAAATGTAAAATTGTACAATTACGTGCTAGTTAAAGTTTCATTCAATTAACTCGATGCATTAAAGGCAAATCAAACAATTCATTTTGCTTTATTGTAGTTTGCTGCTCAAAACTAAGAACTTTAGTACATGACAACCTATGCGTAAAATTTATAATCATTTTACTACGCGAAAACTTTGTTTTCCTACATTGAGGATAAAATCTAATATTTAAAAATCAAGAAAAGAGTAATTCGAAGCATATCTTTGTTTATTGACTAAAACTAAATATAATCCACAATATCTCCTTTCAAATTTTGATGTAAGGAATTGACATGTGTACAAAACGATTGCTATAATTCCAGACATATGACCTCCTTTTGCTTCTCTGATGTTGCCGTTCCAGGTTAAATTCCCTCATTGTGCCATTCTTTTTTGATCACTTCTTTCTCTAAAAAAATTCCTTTTTGAAACTTTTGTTTGATGATACACCATTGAATTTTAAACAGATGTAAATAATATTTTTCAAAACGTTCTATTGTATTGTATTCTTTGGCTTGTTGGTATAATTTTTTAACTGAATATCCACTTAACCTTATTGAAACTATAATTTCTGTTTAAAGTACTAAAAACGTTTTTAAGAACTTGGTAATAGAGTATAAATTGAATTAATAAAATCTCCGCTTTATCTTTATTTAGAACAAGAAACATTTCCTAACAATGATAACATGTTTTCAAGAAATTTCAGGTTCTATCAATAATGTTAGATTTTCAACCTATTAAAATATATAAAAAACACATATTTCAAAATAATTCATTCTTTCAAGTCTTATTCATTAACTATTTTACAAATCATGATGCACAAAAACAATATAATATATTTTGTTCCATTCTTCAACATTAATTCACTTTTCTGAAGTCAACGAAAATCAAACAAACGAAGATAATCAGATTTACAAGCTTTCAATAAATTAATTATGTGTGTAAAGATTCTAATGATTTAATCATATTTAGGATTTTGAATTTTATATTTTTATGTTAATTATGGAGTTTTACATTCATTATGTGGTGGTTCTTTTTAAAACACTTGCATCTTCTCACGTGCCATAAGAACCACGTGCACATTCTCGTCTTGCCATTGAGGTGGCACTCCAGAGCAACTAATTTCTTCATACTCACAGTAATTAAAATATCAGGAATTCTGCGTGCGCACATGCAGTATCGGAATGAAAACCGGTACAAACATCAGAGTACCAGCCTCGTACTTGGAAGAACAGCCAGCCCTGGATTCCATTCGTTCCATCCACAGTCAGACCAGCTGATTGCATACTGGACCTCGTCAGAGATCATCTTGTTTTTCTTTAACTAACCTGAGTGTTCGGCAGTACATGATACAAGCTGTATCCATATGTAAATATTTAAATCAATTTTTTTTATTTCTATGATAAATAAGTAATATTTTAAATTTTGAACTTTGGTAGTTTATGTATATCTCGCATTACATTAATACAAATATTGGAAATCTATTTTACGCTATTTCAGTCCATTTTTTCCTGTGACTTTTCAAAAATTGTTCATCTCTGGTATAAGAAAATGTTATCAATTTTAATGCTTACTTGATATCAACAAACCATGTGTAAATATGCCTGACAAAAAAAATGATTGAATGATTTTTCCGACTACTATTTTCATAATTCCATTGCCTTTATACAATTTTTTCTCAGTATTTCGTGTTCGTTAACTTTTCCAATACAAAATTACAGATACAGTAAATATTAAACCAAAATTAATATTTTTTTGAAGACTTAATATGCTACATCAACTTGATTCTACTGTTGTGCTCACAAAATGCGAAATTATATTTATACGTATTGCTTTGTTACTTTTCCCAAATAAACATGCCGGAGCAATCCAGAAAAAGTATTATTTTACTCAATTACTGTTCTACGATTCAAGTTCCTTTGACAATTGGAGATACAGCCCAGATATTGCCATTATCATCTGACTAAGAAATTACGAGTATGTCGAAAGTAGTCTATTGTAAGTAATACTTATTACACAAGTCAAATCAATGTATTTATAATATAATATAGGGTAATATTTGCTTCATATTTAACAGTTATATCAGATAAACATTAATTATTCGTTATTTGTTTTTTACTCCATCCTTTTATGAGGGAGATTGGAAATTAATAAAAAAGTTTCATTTATCACACATGTAAATCACTGAACTTTTCAGCAATTCATTAAAAAACGAAAATGTAGTTTAGTTAACTTTATTTCAGACTACAGATACAGACTATCTACTATTGTTTATATACACAGTTTCAATTTTACTTCTTTATGTATTTTAGATTTTGTTACTAATGTAAATTGTTGTTACTTAAGGGTGCTGCCATCTGTTAAACGTTACGGAACAAATTTGACGCAGATTCATAAGTTAGTTTTAGTTGTTGATGTAATTTTGCGTTGAGTTGTCACCGTTGGTGAGACGAGAATTCATCATTATGCACCAGAAATCAAGTAAAAACCAAAACGTAGAATTCCTGCCAGTGACACTTCTCCAAAAAAGTCGAAGACGGTCTCATTCGCCGGAAAAGTTATGAAAATTTTTTCGGATGCGAAAGGTATCATGATCACGAATGGGAGTAACTAAGATTTATACAACTATCTAGTAAAACATGATGCTTACTAAAAACAAATCCCTTTTTGATGCTACGAGCACCATCTCTTGGAATTTCTAAGGACTTATTGAATGCCCTTCGTATATTCGTCTGCATTTTATGTGCAATATTTTCTTGCACAACATTCCGTCAAGTAAAGGAATGAATATTCTCAAGAATTTAACTTCAACGTCTGTTTGAAAGTTCATAAGCAAATTGATAGCGTAATTTTCTGTGTATTTAGTATACCATATTCGTTGAATTCCTACACGCGTTCATGTAAATTTGTAACATGTAACATATGTTAAAAATTTAATGAATGCGTGTAATTTTTAATGTTCATTTATATTTTCTATTATTTTTTTTAACATTTTTTTGGTTTTATTAGCATTTGTTATTGTAGATTTATTTGGCTTTTCTTTGTTACGTTTTTTATAAATGTTTAAAAACGAAGTTGCTTTTGCTTTTGATAGCTATTTGAATGTACCTTTGGTTTTATAACAGTTTTTTTAATATTATATTTTGTTGATGAGGATAATTTGACCAATAATTTTATTATTATATCTCTCTTTGAATTTTTTTTATACTTTTTCAATAATTATATCTTTTTTAATAAATCTGGTAGTTGTTAGATTTTTTTTTTCATTTAATTTACATTCTTGTCGAATTTTCTATAGCATGTAATGCTTTTCCCTTATAGTTAAACATGAATATTTAAATTACGTTTTATTTACTATAACTGGTAGGAATTGGATTCGAATACGTAAAATAAAACTTCTGGTTATTAAAATTGCAACACCAGGAAGGAAAGCAAATACAAAAGTGATATTTATTGTAAGTAAACAGTATGGCATGAAGACAAAATGATTAAGTTTTCAAGCAGTTTAAGGATTTACAGTGATGCGAAATAAGTAGAAAGAGCTGGCACCTCTGGCAGTTAAAACAACTCTTACTTGGTTTGGCTCGGAGTCAAACTGGGCTTGGATGATAAAAACGGGCAACTCATTCCATGCTGCTTCATGTCTATGCCACAATTCATCAACTGTATTAGCCGGAGAGGGGTGGCGGGCCAATTTTTCAGCAACCAAGGCCAATTTGTTTTCAATACGTGACAAATCTGGAGACCGTGAAGGCCAGGGCAACAATCGAATACCCTGTGTATCGAGGAAGGTTATAACATGACGTGCAACATGTGGTCTTGCATTATCTAGTCGGAAGATGACGTTTGGCAGGCTTCGAAGATAGGGCACAACCACTGGACGTAAGATGTCATAAATGTACCGATTTGCGTTCAAATTATCATCGTTCGGAACTAGAGATGAGTGTGTCGTGTACCCAATGACTGTCCAAACCATCACACCAAGTACAGGGCTCCTATACCAATATCGAATGAAGCAGGCAACGAGTGGTTTCCTCGGAGCCTCCAGACACGTATACGGTCAACAGAATACTGCTCGCAGAACCGGGATTCGACTGAAAAAACAACATTGTTCCACTCCTGTAACCAGCTTTTTCATTCGGCACGCCAGAGTCACCGTCTCTCTATATACTGCATTGTCAAGGGAAGCCGAAGTAATGGTCGCCGTGCTGTCAGTCCACACTGCAGCAAACGTCGTCGAACCGATATAGAATGCAAGCAGGCGTCCTATAAACATGCCCAATTCCTGACTAATGGACCATAATGTGATTGTAAAGTTTTGCAGGGTCAACCTCACAATCTGTCGGTCCACTCGTGTTTTTTTCATGGGAGGGCGCGCAGATCCTATAAGTCATTCAACATGACCCTTAGCAACCCATTGATTCCATATGCGCGTGACAGCGGTTGGATTTCGACCGATGCGATGGGCAACGATAATCCACACTCGCGATAGGCAGCGAACCTTCCACTATCGAATTCCGACACTTATCGGTAAGCATTTCTTTTTGTTATTATTCGAGACAAAACCCGATATTCTGAGCAAACTCCGACCTTACAAAGCGCTTTACGAACGAGAAATCCACAACATAACTTTTCTTGTATGCAATGCTTCAGATGTCATTCCTTCCTCCAGTGTCGTGAAAAATTAATCATTTGCATGTCCTAACCTTTTCTTCCTTTCATGCGATTTTGACACTAGTCAGACCATTCCTTCCTGGTGTTGCAATTTTAATTGCCAGCAGTGTATTTATAATAAAATTATGCTTTTTAATAAAATTACATTATTATTAGTGTATGATGTAACTAAATATTCACCAAACAATTACTCTCAGGTCAACAAAGGGGAATATCTTAGTTTGTTTATATATATATATATATATATATATATATATATAATCCTAGTTTAATTTTTTGAAATAAGATATTTCATAAAATTTTCAATATTGCTTCACTATAGCTTATCTGTAGTGTATTGTTACATGAGATAGGAAAAAAAGTAACATTTTTAATTGTAATTTCTTTTCTTGCTTTTTAAATAATGCTTTTGAATTTTAAATTATGTAAAAACCCTAAATTAGACACATCAAAAAATTTATTAAACTAAAACAGTTATCACTTTTATGTTGTAATATTCCAGACTTAATTTAGTGGACCTATTGTACAGTTTAATTTAGCTTACTTATAAAAATTACATTTTAAGGGGGGAAATAATCAATTAGATTAATAAAGAACGATTTCTTATATTCAAAATTATCCTTTAGATCTTTTAATCTTTCAGTGTTTTTAAAACTATTTCTGTTACTCGAGTGAAACTAATTGCTCTATTTTAAAATGAAGATCAACATACAATTTATTCAATTTTTGTTTTCTTTGTGACATTTTCCTAAGAAACCTTATTAAATTTAAATTATGTGACAAATTTAAAATGAAGACTACTTAAATATGAAAAATTATTTGGACTTCGTGGATATATTTGCAGTTTCGTGCTCACAACTACAGTAAAGATTCCTGCCACTTGATAGACATTAATTCTTTGTCAAGCTAGATATTACTTAAACAATAAAAATTGAAGAGTACTCAATTCCTTACACTTTATTTAAATTTCAGAACTCAATTTTTGGAATAGAAAGTTCATAATTCATCTGAAAATTTCTGTCAGTTTACTCAAGTATCTTACAATAAATATCCATACTTTTTTTTTTCTTCTAGAACACGATTTTCCAATTTTCAAGGGCATCTACATAACATAATCCAAACTTTTGTCAACCCTTCCAATAAACAACACTTCAAGTACACAAATGGATAAGAGTTTCGGAGAACCTTATCTACTATATATCGTGTACAGGCGTCTTCGAACCTCAAATCTGAATGACTGTATAACTCAGTTGACAGATTTCAAGGAGATGAGTGTTCTGAATAAAAATTGATTTATGTAACGCTACTAATCGTTTGAAAAAGTCAGCAAAAATACATTAGAACAAACATTATTTAAAGCATTTTAAATGAAAATGAGTTTTCTATACATAAAAGAGAAGATTTTTCCAAGACTTAATGTACATTCAAAATAAAATGATTGCACATTTATCAATATTAGATCTAATGCTATCAAAAGTAATCAGTCTAAATCTTGAAAGGTAAATGCTGTATTTACTTTTTATAGTTGTGATTCATAGCACTTAAATTCAACATTTTCTTTGACTTCTCCAATATTAATAAATGGTAGTTAATAATGAAACTTTTCACGTACATTTGAGGTAATTTTTCTCTGCATTAAAACTCTTAAGACATATTTATGATACTTAGGTAGAATGAAATAAATCCTGGTCTTTATTAAAAAGATCGTAATGTATGATATCGAAATTTCGTAGAATGAGGGTGTGTTCTAAAGTCGGGGCTCCTCTCTTCTTTAATGATTTGAAATCTAAATATATCTGAAGTCTTTTTCTGTAAGCAAAATGGACCTAAAATATACCATCAAAAAAAAATTCCACTTAAAGAAAAAAAAAAAAAAAAAAACTGGTCTCCTTTTTTAGGTGTTAGGTTTAGTCCCCTAAAGGGAGTTAGAACAATTTCCGAATGTGTAGGAAACCTAGTATATTTTCAGAAAAAATGTTGATATAATTGAAAGATATTGGCGAGGTAGTCAGCTTTAGTTGATTAAAAAACATTAAATAATTCTTCTAACAGTAATTTCTTTTTTAAAAAAATACAATAAGTGATTCGTGATAGATACCCCCCCCCTTCAGATTTATACAAAGATACAAACGAGTATATAAATGTTAACTTTAGAACGGTCTAATCAATATTTAAAAAAAATTACATTTTCCTGTCTCTCAGTGACATTCAGAAATAATTATCAACAATATATGTATAACAATATATATATATATATGTGTGTGTGTGTGTGTGTGTAATTATTTCCCTTTAATTTACTTTCCTAATTTATATCTTAACTGACATAGTACAGCGTTCATCATTATTTCGTGATCTCATTCCTATTAATCTTTAATTAATGCACTCACGTAGTTTCCAAAATGTGCAAATATAAGTATTTCTCATGCTCCGAACTAATAGGGATATTCCCCTATCGCAATTTAGATTCCATCTAAAATGCTTAAGGATCCCTACATCTATTACCATATGGAATCTGTAATATCCTTAGCTTAACTTCTCTAGAAAAACAAACAGGGGAAAAGTCATTAACTTTTTACCGAATTATCAGAGTTAGTGAACTTGTGTCCTCCGCTCTATTCTTGATGTATCTGTCTTCCTCTTGTGAGAACGTAAATAAATTCGTTACTCTTAATTTAAACGTTTCTTTATTGTGCAACTACTTAAATACAAAACATGATTTCAGTTATATATAAATAAGTCCCGATTTAATACACACACACACATATATATATATATATATATGTGTGTGTGTGTGTGTGTGTGTGTGTATGTGTGCAATAAATTCAAGTAATATGCATTCAATGACTATCTGTCACGAGGAGTACAATTTCTTTATGTAGCAATACAAAATGTCTAAGAATATTCTATTCTTGTTAGCGTTTGAACCCCATTTTAAATATATCGTTTATCTACTGTATTGGAAGCATGCTAAGTAAGATGGGTAGTAAACAATTTCTTTGAAGTGGGTGGCATGCATATCAACTAAAGTGGTTTTGGTTACGTAAAAAAATCAAGAACCTGAGACACATATCTAATTAATGTTTTCAACAATGACCTGTTTTGTCTTTTATCAGACATCTATCAAATGGAGGATGAGTAAAAATTGTTATGACACTTGCGTGTAATGTCACGTGAACACAAGCCGAATTTGATGGCATTTGTGTACGTGCAAAAGCATTCCCAGTACGACATTGGAAAAATTTTTTGAAGCTAATTTGTTTAATTTACATTTAAAAAAAACTGAGTGTGTTTTGGCAACTTTGGGCTATTCCGATTATGTTAAAGAAAACTAATCAGGAAAGGTAGCATTTTATATACAGTTTTAAATGTAATAATTATTTTTCTGAGCTGAGGGAAATATATAATTTATTTATGACAAGTTTAAAAAAAGACCCTCTATGCAGAATTTTATTGTTTGAAAATGTAATTTTTTAATATAAACATTATGGCGCATATAACTTAGTTTTTAATACCTTTGGAATTTTTTGCCCTATTTGTAAATTTAACATTACTTTTTAGCTCTTTTTATTACATTACTGATTATAAAACTATTTTTAATTAATTAAGTACATTAATGATTTCAATTGTGATAGTTTAGTAATTTTAAAATAGCTTCTGTAAGTTGATGCGATCAAAGTATACGATTAATGTTGTAGTGATTTTCTATCTTGAAAGGTGTTATATTATTTTGTCTTATTCTTTAATACTAAACTAAGACAGCCTTAAAAGATGGTATTCCCGTGCAGTGAAAATATTATTGTGTAAGACGACAAAAAGAAGCTCACGAACACTCCAAAAATTGCTTTCCTCGAAGACCATAAAGAAGTTCAAAGACCATTTAAGTAAGTGTGTCTGTTAAGAAATGTTATTTTGAAAATTAAAAGCAAATTATTTCCAAATAAAATGAGTTTTTTTTTTCACAACAATTGTCTAAATAGTTTTAGGTCGTACTTAACATATGTGGCGTATCTGCTATGTTGTTTTTATCAAATAAGATATATTTGGCTGTTTTAACTCTTTTTTTTTTTCTTTCAATAATTCGTTCTACTTATTATACTTCTAAATAAAACATAATAATTACAATTTATAAGGAGGTTACGGAGAATATTGCATGAATGTATTGATATTTTTCTGATTTATTCAATTGCTCCGTGTTTTATGTTTTTTATTTCTTCACTTAATTATTACTATTAATCTGCCTATATCCGATTTTTTTTCTAATTTTTTGTCTTCACATTACTTGCCTCATTATTTAACAAGCTCTACGGTTTCACTAATACTTCTTTATTTCTCGAAATACTTTTGATGGCAGTTTTTCAAATCGGACATTGGCCTCCTTTCCACTGTTTTTCTTATTAGTGGCAGTCTTTTTTTTAAACTTGTGGTGAGAATAAACATGTTTTGGAAATGTTGAATGTGTTCTGTGAATTGATAATTATTAGTTAAAGATGGGTTGAAGGTCTGGAATTGGTTGCTTAACTATTACGAGCTTGTCCTCTAAAGATCATGTAAGAAAAATTATTTTATTTTTAGCTTGCTGAATATAATTTAAAAAATCAAATAATATTGCTTTTATTTACATTCGTTTTCTACATATGTAATAAATACATTTATTTTGTGTAATCTTAAAAAGTCTTGAGAGAAATTTTGAAACAAAGAAAGGTTGTATTATTTTTAAAAAAATGCTGCAAGTATTATAAATCATCATTCAGTCCTTGGATACTATCTTTATTAAATTGCTCAAAACATTCTCTCCCGCTTCATAAATTACCCAGGGATTACATGCATGTTAATTTTTGTAGAGAACTCGAGAAAAATACCTTAATTAAAAACTGTCAATAATTGTGAACAGAAATCACCCCCCCCTTCTGCGATGCTTAAATGGTTAAATATAATTTGATTTTTATTCGCAAATGTTTCGTTTAAAGCTTAATTCAGTAATTAATGTCTATACAACGATAAATCCAAACGAATGAATTACTGAAGCTATTTCAAATGATAAGTTAAAATTACAAGATGAAAAATTGAGGAACAGGTATGCAGCTTTTATATTTTATTCACCGATATTTAATTTTTTATTTCGGTCTTAGGTATATTTATGGATGTTCTTTTAAGAATAAAACTCTATGACAAAATTTTTCTTATTTCTAAGCATTCGTCTTAAATATCTGTACAACTTTTCACATCTGCTACTAGTTGAAGCATTTAAACTTATTTGACACCAAATAAATCATTTAGAAAGAGATTGAATTTCATGGAGAAAATATTTTGCCATCGCTGCGTCATTATTTGATTCGCAGATGTTCTACTTTTCTGTTATTCATTTAGTAGTACTAAGTAAATAAATGTAATAAGTTAGATTTTTATTCTCATTTATGTTTAAATCCATTTTCATTTCATATCTAAAAAGGTTTTTTTCCCCTGAAATGAAATAATTCTTGCAGATATATTTTATCAATTGCCGTCTCTACTTAGAATTTTTATAAACATTAGATTAGATGTATATTTTAAATTTTCCGTATTTAAATCCATTTGAATATTTTAAGATTTGAATCTTATTGATTATAAAAAGGACTTATTAATTGCCAAAAAATAACTAAAGCAATACAAAGAAAAAAACATCATTAAATTTAAATTCAATAAAAGCATATGAAAACATATTTAATATCTAAAATTTAAATATTTCTTTTTAAAACTTCAAAAACTGACCCTGCATCTATTTCAATATCGATTTTCATTTTTAAACGGTTTTCGGAAGCATTTATTTTTTTAAAATACTGGGATGATATTTAGCAGTTAAACCACATAAAAGAATTTGATAATCCTTATAATTTATTATAACATTTAATAAGTATTTTCAATAGTCATTTCTCTTACCTGTTAGTGATCTGTCACACCAAGACGACTTCAATACAAGGTCCATCTTCAGACCTTCAGCTTCTCAATCAGTCTTAAAACTGGGTGGAGTTAAATCAGAATGTCCTTTAGACGATTTTGATATCACTATAAATTAGGTTACTACAGAGCTTCCCTAAGGCTTTGTAAGCTGAGAAGTATTTCCTTATTAGTAAAAAGGAAATCAAACCATTTACGTACTATGTTGGTAGAGAAGAATATATCTTCTCTTCCTCTAAGTCGCAAAAAGAATATCTATTGAATTATATTAGGATACTATGTATTTCATAAATAGAAATTTTTTCACTTCAGTTCCTATACGAATAGCTATTTATTTTTTAGCATTTTAATTTTCAAAATTAACAATATTTTAACAATGACTTGGTTTTTTAAAAATTTTATGATGCATTTTTTGTTTGAATTAAAGCTGCAGTAGAAGTACGATTAGTTATTGCCAACATATTTCACAATTTAACCCGTGTTAAATGACGAATGACATCTGAAATGGTACCTCACTCACCTAATTTAAGTATAGGTTGCATATGATTGCGATTGCTTAATAACGTCGTACTGAGAAGCAACACGATGGCTATTGGCAATTAACTTAGCAATTTCGAATTTCGGTCAAGTCACGAAGACGACACCTAAGTTGGCAACTTTTTCTCCAAACTTCCACACCACACCTTAGGGCGGACATCGGATCTTGACCAGATTTAATAAGCATCAGTCCCGCTACACAGCGGGTCCTTGATGGCATCAGGACTCAATACATGACACGACGAAAACAACGCCGACTAGAAGTCCGCGACATTGACCACTAGGCTTGCGCGGCCTCTACAGGTCGCGAGAGAGCTTTAAATTCTTATTTGATAAACCATTTGATAACTCCTCTTTCCCATTGTTTTACTTTACTAAGGTTATTGGATAAGGACAAATATGGATCCGACGCAAATTTATCTCGGCTGTTATAATTATAATAATCATTTATGAAAAATGTTAAAAAATAACAAATTATTTTTGACTAATTAATATTTCTAAGATTTCAATTTAAGATTGTTTCGAACTCATGAAAGTTTATTAAAATGTTCACGCTAGACTGAAATGTATTTTGAAATCATCCAATCTAAACAAACGTAACTTTTAAAAAAGTTTTAACGTAATTTGAGTTACCTGACCACAATTTTCTTCAAGAAAAATAACTAAAAATATTTTTATTTTTAATTATTTGAAATGACTTTTTAAGGCATCCAAATTTCAAACAGTTCCAGTAGCCGATTCTGAAGTTTAGTCTTATTTCAGATTTATTTATTAGCTATAGAGTTCGTAGAAAGCTGTATTCGCAAAAGATGCTTATGAATTAAGACACTTTTAAGTGATTAAATAATTTCTCACATTTTTCAGCTTAAGGGGTAAAGCAAAAGTAATTTTTAATTTGGAATACGCAGAATAGCTAAACATTTACAGAAAATTGTAAGATGTTGCGAGTTTCAACAAAATAATTCGGGAATTCCGGAATTATTCTATCTAAAATCGCTCTACTTCAAGATATATATATATATTCGCTTAACAGTTTCAATAATAATTGACTGTGATTTTCAAAATAGCAACCTCATCTTTTGATTTAAAGATATTATACTTAAAAATGCAGCTTATTTCTACTCTTTTCATATTTATACTCTTTTCATATTTGTCGAAGCAATATCGGGAAATAAACTTTTAATGAATGAAAATAACTTATGAATTAAATAAGTACGATAAATAGATTTAAAAGACC
This sequence comes from Nephila pilipes, assembly GCA_019974015.1. Classification (NCBI taxonomy): domain Eukaryota; kingdom Metazoa; phylum Arthropoda; class Arachnida; order Araneae; family Nephilidae; genus Nephila; species Nephila pilipes. Next base: position 1,291,349 of record BMAW01087746.1, read on the forward strand.
AATACAAAAGGTTACTTAATAAATAAAGTAATTATAAATATAACAGTAAACACATCACAAGATAACAAAGTTAAAGACGTTAGAATTTCATTTAAGAAATTTATTTTCAAGTACAAATTAATTTCATAAACTTTAGGTAGGATCAGGCATTTGCATTTTATAAGCTAACGAAACAAAACTTAATTTATACAGATCCTTTGTGAAATATTGCAGATTTTCATCATTAAATGTAACGAGGTTTCTAAATTCTCATATGGCGTAATGAGGACATTTAAAGAGTGAAATATTTACCCAGAATCTGATAGCGGCGCAGAATAATGAAGCATACCACTAATGACCTGCTGTGAATCTCTGATGTATCATATCTTTAATTAAATCTAACCTCAATGCAAATTAATTCTTTAATTTTTATTGAAACGAAATATTGTCCAAAAGATTAAGTGCAGCAGTGATAAAGAAAATAATAAGTATTCCATAAAGCACATCCTTATTATTTTGATTATTTTGGTGGAAAATTTACATTTTGTCTAATTTTTTTCTTAGTGAGATAATAAATGAGACCTTTAAAAAAGAAATTTTAAAAAATCTCGAGTTTGAAAATTTATTAAAGCATGTGATTTTCCAAAATCCAAATAAAACATAAAAATGTCAAGTATTTGCTACATAATAATTTAATTTATGAGCATTATTTCAAAGATTTTTATGCCATGAATTAGTTTCAGGCCTGCTAAAACTTTTTAAGTTTAACAAATGCTTATTTTTCTACAACGTGCGTATTTAAGTGTTTTTATGTTAGACATTCAGGTTTTTTTTTTAAATTAATTTCGCCGTTTTACGTATGAAAAATGCTGCATATTTATTTTCCACTTCATTATGATTGCAAACATTCATAAGTTTGGAAATGGGAAGAGTAAATGTAAAAGATTACCACTGATTATTTTCTTTGCCACTATAAAGAATTTTAAAAAAAATTATACAAATATTTTAGTGTACATTTATGTCAGAATTAACTGTAACGATTAAAAATTATAGAACCAATAAGTAATAAATATAAGAATTAATCTTTTACATAATGGATAAAAAATAGTATATTCAATGGAGAAAGATTCTCATATGTTTTATTTTACATTTTTTAACAATTGGTGAAACATTCTGAAGCAAAATACTGGCGAAGCGCTGTTATTGGTCACGCTAAGCGCTGTACAAGTAGTTTTTGACACTCGTTGTGTTGCTTCATCAATATATTTCCTCAAATTTTTCCTAAACATTGCATAAGAGTTTGTTCGTGTTGAACACCAACATTCATGAAGCTACTAGTCTTTTGGTTACTTGAATGGAAATCTTCACTTAAATATTGATGCAGGCTTTAATTACCTTTGTGTGAGATATAATAATCCACGACTGCTTTGTTGCTTCGAAGAACTATTTGAAAATAGCATTTCGACAATAGCCACTGTTATTTTCAAAGTTATGTTTTTATTTTTCCTTTTCGAAAGTACAGTCAGATGTTTTCGTGAGACTGTTGACAAGTATGGGGAAAAGACCTTCAAAATATATCGTCTTTTTCTACTTTGCACTTCGTAATCAAAAGGATCACGAAACTTTTATAACCGCGCATATTATCTAGTTTGCTTAAAATATATTCGTGTATGTTATGAAACCAAAGCTGTTTGAAGTAGTAGATTACATTAGAAAGCTATATCTTTAAGTGACATTTGATCAAATATGATTGCTATGACCTCCAATGTGGATGACACAGATATTTTAAGTCAAATATCCCTAAATAAGAAAATATTCCCTTCAATCACATTTTGGCACTTAAAACACTTCCAACGAATATTCTAAGCTAACATATTTTGAAAATATGATTAATTTTCATAACTTTAACTTCGAGCGATTCTAACTGATACTTCCATGTAAAAAAAATTTCTAGGAAGCTTTATTCGATATATTTATCGAATCAGTGATGCAGTTGGTCCTGATTTCCTTTTAATGGATAACAACGCGAGGCCATACAGAGCTCATCTGGTCGACGAATTTCTGGAAAGTGAAGATATTCGCCGAATGAATTGGCCAGCCAATTCTCCAGACCGTCAATCCTATACAGCGGGCCTGGGACGCTCTAGGGAGAGCAATTGTAATTCGCAACTCCCTTTCGAGAACCATCCAAGACCTGAAAACGGCGTTACAGAATGAGTTGGACTATTTTCCACAAGAACTCATAAACTCCGTTATTTCCAGCATAAAATCACAGTGCGAGGCCTATATATCTGTAAGAGAGGACCATACCCCCTATCAACCCATTTTCTTTGTTCTATTCTGCAACTGCTGTTTCATACCTTAGGACTCCGATGAGTGTTACGCTCGATCATGCGTGTGTATTATATTTGTTGAATTGTTATTTATTTTTTCTTATTATATCAACCCTATGTACACATTAAATTTCATTAAAGTCTGTCCAGTATTTCCAGAGATAATCAACCAAATCGGAAAATTCTCTTAATTTT